>CM059434.1:56828534-57023134 GCA_030390025.1 Squalus acanthias | reverse complement strand
AATTAAGTATTTTTTTGAATTTTTTTTTACAGGTATATCTTTTTTATAGACTTTAAAGACAGGTAAGTTTATTTTTATAACTTTTTAAAAGATTTTAAATTTTTTCAAAAATTTAATTTTTTATTTAAAATGGTTAATTTAATTAACTATACTTATTTTATTAATGTGATGGGTTTTTTTTAAAATTTAATTGAGGTTTAGCTGTTATTTTGGGGGGGTGTAAGATTCATAAGTCTCACAGCTATGCTGTGAGACTTATGAATGGAAGATGGTGTGCTGCCATTGGCTCTAACTGAGTCACGTGATCCCACAGCTCGCATGAATTAACTACACCGCTGGGATACGCAAGCCCAGCACAGCTGATGTCTGGAACATCAATTTCGTGCGAGCTGGATCAGAAAAAGCATAAGCGAGGTGAGACATCGCGGGGAAGGCTCACCCACGCGGGAACAGAGCGAGATCAATTTCTGGGCCATTGTGTCTGTCCTGGTCACTTCAGCCTCTGTTGCCATACAAGTACCTCCACCTTCCTTGTCCTCAGTACTACTTGGTTAGTCACCAGCAGTGTGTGCAGAATGCCCGAATGAAGATCAGCTCCCTTGTCAGCTGCTCCCTTGGAAGCTCCTCTTCATTCTTCAAGTGACGCGGCATTTTCCACCCACCTGGTTGTCTCTTGGGTCTTGTGGAGAGTGTTTGGTTTCTTTTCCTCGTTCTGGGTTGTCTTTGGGTGTCAACAAACTGAGTTCTGGGGTGTGTAAAAGTTAACACTGCACGGGAGCCGGGGAGGGAGGGGAAAATCCTGTGGGTGTCCTCTCCAAAGTTAGGACATCCAGCAAAATGTCTTAAAAGGGAGGTCATGCCTTAAGAGATTTTCCCCAGGCAAATTGTGCCGATGAATCCCAATAATTAGATCCACATTCCCCCATTTGGCCCGTCAATGTTTCGGAGCTGATGTTTGATCCAATCATTGCTGGCTCAGTAACTAAATTCCAATCCACTGAGCACACCACAGCCTGAAGGAATGGCATCAGCTCCCAGCAAATTAAAGGGTGTCACAGTTAACACTTTAAATAAAAGATCAGGGACAGTTTTCGATCAAGTTGCAACGACACAAAAGTGGGACCTCTAGACAACCCACAAACCGGTTTGAAGTCATCGCAAAATGTTGGGGTTGTGACTGCTGGTACAGAGCTGGACTGGAGATCGTTGGAGGCCAGGCTCCGAGTCCTGTGTTCAGTTGATGTTAGCAGAGTCGAAGTGGAAAAGCAATTGTCTTAGAATGCATAGACTTATCAGGGCCAGAGTGATCTCCTGGACTAGTTTTGATCGCCTAATGGGGTCGGAGAGGAATTTTCCAGATTTTTTTTTCCCAAATTGGCCTGGGTTTTTATGTCTGGTTTTTCGCCTCTCCCAGGAGATCACATGGTCTTGGGTGGGGTGGGGGGTCTATATATTGCAATGGACAAGACATCACAGTTGTGTGGGACAGGCTGGATGGACCAGAGAGTCTTTTCCTGTCCGTCATGTCTCCTTCCTGGGTCCCTCTGTCAAGATGACACGTTGCTTCCCATTGGTGTTTGAATGATGGGGAGACACACTTGGTGCTACGCTTGGCCGAGGTTGACAACACAACAGTCGGCACACTCAGCCGCTCTGTAGTTCACCCTCACTAGTAGCTGATCCACACTGAGGTAGTCCAGAACATCTTCAGGACTTGCGGGGTTACCAGATCGAGCGACTTGCTCGCATCACCGGACAATCACCAATCTGCTCGAGGACCTCAGGCAGTCAGGGCGTAGGCTGGACAATCTTTCGTTCTTTCGACTACAAGAGAGCGCGAGAGCGGGAGATCGGGCCGGAGATAAAAGGGCGCGACTGAGCCGACGAGCGGGACTACAAGAGAGCGCGAGAGCGGGAGATCGGGCCGGAGATAAAAGGGAGCGACTGAGCCGGTGAGCGGGGCTACAGAGCGAGCCCGGAGCAGCGACAACTGACCTGGGAGGGTAAGAATTAGAAAGATTCAAAGTGTGACGTCACAGGAAAGCAGGGAAGTGATTCGTTGGTCAGTATTTCTCTTCTATCTTCTACGATTCTATGATTCTATGATAAATATGAAAGAGGAAATAGCAGAGGCCCTGACCATCATTTTTCAATCCTCTCTGGCTTCAGGTGTGGTGCCGGAGGACTGGAGGACTGCCAATGTGGTACCCTTGTTTAAAAAGGGAGAAAAGGATAGACCGAGGAATGACAGGCCAGTCAGCCTAACCTCGGTGGTGGGAAAATTATCGGAAAGAATTCTGAAGGACAGGATAAATCTTCATTTAGAAAGACACGGATTAATCAAGGATAGTCAACACGGATTTGTTTTGGGACGGTTGTGTCTGACAAACTTGATTGAATTTTTTGAGGAGGTAACAAGGAGGGTAGATGAGGGTAGTGCATTTGATGTAGTGTATATGGACTTTAGCAAGGCTTTTGATAAGGTTCCACATGGCAGACTGGTCATGAAGTTAAAAGCCCATGGGATCCAGGGCAAAGTGTTAAGTTGGATTCAACACTGGCTTGGAGACAGGAATCAGAGGGTAATGGTTGATGGGTGTTTTTGTGACTGGAAGGCTGTCTCCAGTGGGGTTCTGCAGGGCTCAGTACTAGGTCCCTTGCTTTTTGTGGTATATATCAACGATCTTGACTTGAAATATAGTGGGTATGATTATGACGTTTGCAGATGATACTAAAATCGGCTGTGTGGTTGATACGGAAGAAGGAAGCTGTAGACTGCAGGAAGATATCAATAAATTGGTCAGGTGGGCAGAACAGTGGCAAATGGAATTCAATCCGGAGAAGTGTGAGATCATGCATTTGGGGAGGGCTAACAAGGAACGGGAATACACATTAAATGGTAGGACACTGAGTAGTGTAGAGGAACAAAGGGACCTTGGAGTGCATGTCCACAGATCCCTGAAGGTAGCAGGCCAAGTAGATAAGGTGGTTAAGAAGGCATACGGAATGCTTGCTTTTATTAGCCATGGCATAGAATACAAGAGCAGGGGGGTTATGCTTCAACTGTATAAAACACTAGTTTGGCCTCAGCTAGAGTACTGCGTGCAGTTCCGGTCACCACATTGCAGGAAAGATGTGATTGCACTGGAGACGGTACAGAGGAGATTTACAAGGATGTTGCCGGGAGTAGAGAATCTTAGCTATGAGGAAAGACTGGATAGGCTGGGTCTGTTTTCCTTGGAACAGAGGAGGCTGAGGGGAGACCTTATTGAGGTGTATAAAATTATGAGGGGCATAGATAAAGTGAATAGAAAGGACCTATTTCCCTTAGCAGAGGGGTCAAAAACCAGGGGGCACAGATTTAAAGTAATTGGGGGAAGGTTTAGAGGGGATTTGAGGGGAAATTTCTTCACCCAGAGGGTTGTGGCGGTCTGGAACTCGCTGCCTGAAAGGGTGGTAGAGGCAGGAACCCTAATCACATTTAAAAAGTATTTGGATGTGCACTTGGGATGCTCTAACCTGCAGGGCTACGGACCAAGAGCTGGGAATTGGAATTAGGCTGGATAGCTCTTTGTTGGCTGGCGCGGACACGATGGGCCGAAATGGCCTCCTTCCGTGCTGTAACTTTCTATCATTCTATGATTCTATGGTGCTTGAACGATGGGGTGACACTCTTGGTGCCACACTTGGCCGAGGAGGGCAACACAACAATCGGCACACTCAGCCGCTCTGTAGTTCACCCTCACTAGTAGCTGATCCACACTGAGGTAGTCCAGATCATCTTCAGGACTTGCGGGGTTACCAGATCGATCGACTTGCTCGCATCACTGGACAATCAACAATCTGCTCGAGAACCTCAGGCAGTCAGGACGTAGGCTGGACAGTCTTGCGGTCTTTCGACTACAAGAGAGCGCTAGAGCGGGAGATCGGGCCGGAGATAAAACGGAGCGACTGAGCCGGCGAGTGGGGCTACAGAGCGAGCACGAGAGCAGGAGATCGGGCCGGAGATAAAAGGAGCGACTGAGCCGGCGAGCGGGACTACAGAGCGAGCACGAGAGCGGGAGATCGGGCCGGAGATAAATGGGAGCGACTGAGCCGGCGAGTGGGGCTACAGAGCGAGCCCGGAGCAGCGACAACCGACCTGGGAGGGTAAGAATTAGAAAGATTCAAAGTGTGATGTCACAGGAAAGCAGGGAAGCGATTGGTTGGTCAGTATTTCTCTCTTTTTCTTGGGCATTGGTTTAAATTAAGAGCTGGGATTAAAAACTGTACGTTGAAAACTTAAACACTTAATTCATTAAATACATTAGAGATGGCAGGGCAGGCGATGTGTTACTGCTGCAACATGTGGGAGCTGGTAGACACCATTGAGGTCCACAGCGACCACATTTGCAGTAAGTGTTGGTTGCTCGAGGAACTTCGGCTCCGTGTTGATGAGCTGGAGTCCGAGCTTCAAACACTGCGACACATCAGGGAGGGAGAGAGTTACCTGGACACTGTGTTCCAGGAGGCAGTCACACCCCTTAGATTAATTAATTCGAATTTGGTCCTTGGTCAGGGACAGGTGGGTGTGACTGCGAGCGAGGCAGGTATGGGACCCAGGAGGTAGTGGTGGAGGAGCCTCAGCCCTTGCTCTTGTCCAACAGTTACGAGGTTCTTACTCTCTGTGTGAGCAAGAGCAGGGACTGCAGTGAGGATGAGCTAACTGACCACAGCACCGTGGTACAGGGAGCCATTCAAGTAGGGGAGCAAAAAGAAATGTGGTAGTAGTAGGGGACAGTATAGTTAGGGGGATAGACACTGTTCTCTGCAGCCAAGAGCGTGAGGCCCAAAGGCTGTGTTGCCTGCCCGGTGCCAGGGTAAAGGACATCTCCTCTGGGCTGGAGAGGAACTTAGAGTGGGAGGGGAAAGATCCAGTTGTCGTGGTTCATGTTGGTACCAACGGCATAGGTAGGACAAAGAAAGAGGTTCTGCTGAGGGAGTATAAGCAGTTGGGGGCTAAATTAAAAAGCAGAATCACAAAGGTAATAATCTCTGGATTACTACCTGAGCCACGTGCAAATTGGCAAAGGGTCAATAAGATCAGAGAGATGAATGAGTGGCTCAAAGTTGGTGTGGGAGAAAATGAGAAGGCAAAAGTGCAGGGTAGCGATAGGGGTAATGATAACCAGAGTGTGACAGGAAGGGACAGAGCATATACACATAAGAGTGCATCAGAAAGAGGAGTCACAGTAGGGGAAAATGGTAAAAAGACTAAATTAAAAGCTCTATATCTGAAGGCATGCAGCATTCGTAACAAGATAGATGAGTTGACAGCACAAATAGAAATAAATGGGTATGATCTGATAGCCATTACAGAGATAAGGTTGCAAGCGTCTCTGGTATCACGTGGGCCAGGGGGAACCAATCAAAGAATGGAATCCCCCTGCACACTTTTGACAGGCCTCTACGCACAAATCTGTCAAAAGTATGAATGGGGATCACATTTAAAAACACAGTTAAACATTAAATAATTTTTTTTTTAAATCACGCCTTTAAAATTAGATAAAATTACATTAAATTAAATATTTTAAACAAAAATTACATTTTTTGAAAAAAATAATTAAAGTTTTTTACAGGGCTAAAAATAAACTGACCTTTTTTAAAGTATTTTTAAATTATAAATGAGTGAAAAAATATATTTTTTTAAACTCTTATGCTGGTAAAAGCAGGCCTTACGTGGGCTTTTACCAGGCGTAAGATTTTTAATGGTTTTCAGCGGGCGGAGGTTGTGCAGAAAGCGGAACTCTCCACCCGCAGAGGCCCTTCCCCCGGGCAGGAGGAGGATCTGCAAGAAGATTCTTCACAGATCGGAAGTGCCGGTTTTCAGCGCATGCGCTTCGCAGGCCTGAAACCGGCACTTGCGAGGCCCCTATGGGCGCGTACACACCTCGTACACACCCGCGGGGATCAGAAAATCCGGCCCATAAGATTCTGAGGGGGCTTGTCAGGGTAAATGCAGAGAGGATGTTTCCCCTCGTGGGGGAATCTAGAACTAGGGGCATAATTTCAGAATAAGGGGGCACCCATTTAAAACGGAGATGAGGAGGAATTTCTTCTCTCAGAGGGTCGTGAATCTGTGGAATTCTCTTCCCCAGAGAGCTGTGGAGGCTGGGTCATTGAATATATTTAAGGTGGAGATAGACAGATTTTTCAATGGTAAGGGAGTCAAGGGTTATGGGGAGCGGGCATGGAAGTGGAGTTGAGGCCAAGATCAGATCAGCCATGATCTTATTGAATGGCGGAGTAGGCTTGAGGGGCCAAATGACCAACTCCTGCTCCTATTTCTTATGTTCTTATTGGCCCAAAAATTAATCCCGGTGCGCGAGAGTACGCACTGCGTACTCTCGCGTATTCCCTCTGCAATTGCCGGTTTTCTGCATGCCCTGCGCATGCGTTGAAAACCGGCAATTGCTCTTTTGAAAAGGGGGCGGTTCCTCGGTGCATCGCGTGCGCGCTACAGGCTGCGCGCACGCTGTGCACTTCATGCTTTGGACGCGCAGGTAAGTACGGAAGATTTTAGAAATGGAAAAAGGAGGAGTAAGACCCACTTTTAACAAGGTAAGTAGTGAATTAAGTATTTTTTTGAATTTTTTTTAACAGGTATATCTTTTTTAGAGACTTTAAAGACAGGTAAGTTTATTTTTATAACTTTTTAAAAGATTTTAAATTTTTTCAAAAATTTAATTTTTTATTTAAAATGGTTAATTTATTTAACTATACTTATTTTATTAATGTGATGGTTTTTTTTAAAAATTTAATTGAGGTTTAGCTGTTATTTTGGGGGGGTGTAAGATTCATAGATTTCACAGCACGTATGTGAAACTTATGAATGGAAGATGGTGTGCTGCCATTGGCTCTAACTGAGTCACGTGATCCCACAGCTCGCACGAATTCACTACGCCGGTGGGATACGCAAGCACTGCCCGGCTGATGTCTGGAACATCAAGTTCGTGCGAGCTGGATCTGAAAAAGCACAAGCGAGGTGAGAGATCGCGGGGAAGGCTTACCCCCGCGGGAACAGAGCGAGATCAATTTCTGGGCCATTATGTTTTGTTTCTAGATCCTGTTGCTCAGGGTTGCCTGGTCTCCAGGATGCTACAGAAAATTCCCGCAGAAGGTGGTTCTGTTTAACCCTCTAGCTGCCTCACAAACCGTGCTTCTCGGACACCTGGGTGTTGAATACTGACAGTTTGACTTCAGGAGCCCACGGGAGAATGCCAAGTCATTTGAAATGTAAAGACGAACCTTTGTTTTTTAGTGGCCATGATGCGGAGATGCCGGTGTTGGACTGGGGTGGACAAAAGTGAGAAGTCGCACAACACCGGGTTATAGTCCAACAGCTTTATTTCAAATCACAAGCTTTCGGAGCTGCTGCCCCTTCGTCAGGTAAAGTGAAGGAAATCGAATCGGCAAAGCATATATAGACAGAGAACAATGCCTGTGTAGCGTACAATGTCAGACGACTACAGTTAATCTTTCTGACTGCCTTGTATCACACCTCGGCAGAGAAACAATCAGGTCAGGAAGGCATTATATCAAAGACATAGCAAGATACAGCTGAGACAATGAGGTGGGGTCACAGGGGGTCTAATGTGTCAAATGCAGTCTGTATGGAAAACCATAAACTTTAAAATTTTTACTTTTTTTTACTGGAAATCACATCTGTGAAGAAGCCAACAACGACTCGAGTCTGGATGACTCTGCGTCATGTCGTGTGACATGAACCCAAGATCCCGGTTGAGGCCTTCCTCATGGGTGCGGAACTTGGCTATCAGTTTCTGCTCGATGATTTTGCGTTGTCGTGTGTCTCGAAGGCCGCCTTGGAGAATGCTTACCCGCAGATCCGAGGCTGAATGTCCTTGACTGCTGAAGTGTTCCCCGACTGGGAGGTAACTATCGGCGAGACCATGCAGACACTGAGACAACGTATGAACGGACACCGCGCAACAATCGCCAGGCGGGATTGTTACCTCCCAGTCGGGGAACACTTCAGCAGTCAATGACATTCAGCCTCGGAGCTGCGAGTAAGCGTTCTCCAAGGCGGCCTTAGAGACACACGACAACGCAAAATCATCGAGCAGAAACTGATAGCCAAGGTCCGCACCCATGAGGACGGCCTCAACCGGGATCTTGGGTTCATGTCACGCTACATGACGCAGAGTCATCCAGACTCGAGTCGTTGTTGGCTTGTTCACAGATGTGATTTCCAGTAAAAAAAAGTAAAAATTTTAAAGTTTATGGTTTTCCATACAGACTGCATTTGACACATTAGACCCCCTGTGACCCCAATTCATTGTCTTAGCTGTATCTTGCTATGTCTTTGATATAATGCCTTCCTGACCTGATTGTTTCTCTGCCGAGGTTTGATAAAAGGCAGTCAGAAAGATTAACTGTAGTCGTCTGACATTGTACGCTACACAGGCATTGTTCTCTGTCTATATATGCTTTGCCGATTTGTATTCCTTCACTTCACCTGTCGAAGGGGCAGCAGCTCCGAAAGCTTGTGATTTCAAATAAAACTGTTGGACTATAACCTGGTGTTGTGTGACTTCCCACTTATGTTTTTTAGGGAATCTTTATTTTTCATTCTGACATCCTCCACACACTGCTGGACACTGTCCAACTGGTACTCATGGTGAGAAGGGCGGATCCTGCAAGGGAACAGACTCCAGCTCCCAGAACAAATAGATCAAAGTGAGTGTTACTCACGGGCGCCAGTGTCAGATTCAAACAGTAAGCTGAACCGTCAGGATCTGGATTTGGATCCTGCCAGCTTCTGATTGATGGCCTGGCTGTTGAGATGGAATACCCATCAGATTAAGGTGTTCTAGCAGTGTAGCATTCATCGGAAATGCTCACTTTATTGTGTCTGTCCTGGTCACTTAAGCCTCTATTGACATACAAATACCTCCACCCTCCTTGTCCTCAGTACTACTTGGTTAGTCACCAGCAGTGTGTGCAGAATGCCCGAATGAAGATCAGCTCCCTTGTCAGCTGCTCCCTTGGAAGCTCCTCTTCATTCTTCAAGTGACTCGGCATTTTCCACCCACCTGGTTGTCTCTTGGGTCTTGTGGGGAGTGTTTGGTTACTTTTCCATCGTTTCTGGGTTGTGTTTGCGTGTCAACAAACTAAGTTCTGGGGTGTGCTAAAAGTTAACATTTCACGGTAGCCGGTGGGGAGGGAAAAATCCTGTGGGTTTGCTCTCCAAAGTTAGGACGTCTAACAAGATGTCTTAAAAGGGAAGGTTATGCCTTAAGTGATTTTCCTCAGGCAAATTGTGCCGATGCATCCTGGTAATTAGATCCACATTCCCCCGCATTCGGCCCGTCAATGTTTAGGAGCTGATGTTTTATCCAATCATTGCTGGCTCAGTAACTCAATTCCAATCTACTGAGCACGCCACAGCCTGAAGGAATTACATCATCTCCCAGCAAATTAAAGGGTGTCACTGTTAGCATTTTAAATAAAGTTTGGGGACAATTTTCATTCAAGCTGGAACGACAAAGAAGTGGGACCTCTAGACATCCCGCCGACCGGTTTCAAGTCATCGCCAAATATTGGGGTTGCGACTGCTGGTACAGAGCTGGAATGGAGATCGTTGGAGGTCAGGCTCCGAGTCCTGCGTTCAGTTGATGTCAGCAGAATAGAAGTGGAAAAGCAATTGTCTTAGAATGCATAGACTTATCAGGGCCAGAGTGATCTCCTGGACTAGTTTCGATCGCCTGAGGGGGTCGGAGAGGAATTTCCCAGATTTTATTTTTCCCAAATTGGCCTGGGTTTTTATGTCTGGTTTTTCGCCTCTCCCAGGAGATCACATGGTCTTGGGTGGGGTGGGGGGTCTATATATTGCAATGGACAAGACATCACAGTTGTGTGGGACAGGCTGGATGGACCAGAGAGTCATTTCCTGTCCGTGATGTTTTGTACATTACAAGTCACGATGTTTCAATGACTGAAATGTGAAAAGTTTAACATCTGGAAATAAACGTGGAATGAAAACGAACAAACTTACTGTGTGTTTCCTGATTTGTGCACGGATCATAGCAGGGAACGGAAAGGGGAAGAGATGAGTTCTCCGATGGGGGATTGGAGAATGGGGATTGTCCCTGGGCTCAGTTACTGACTGGGTGAACTCTCTGAGCCACACATCAGGCAGGGCCCAGAGTCAATCCCCAGTCTGCACAAACAAAGGTACAAAAAAACTAACAGTAGATAAAGACTATCAGGCCCATCAAGCTCACCCCATCCAGTAGACAGTATAACCTCGCGATTAAGCAGTAACATAATTGAAGTGTTTAAAATGATTAAAGTAGTTGATAGGGTTGATAGAGAGAAAATATTTCCGATGGTAAGGAGAGTCCAGAACAAGGGGCATAACCTTAAAATTAGAGCTCGGCCATTCAGGGGTGATGTTCGGAGGCACCTCTTCACACAAAGACTAGTGGAAATATCAAACTCTCGCCCCCAAAAGGCTGTTGAGGCTGGGGGGTCAATTGAAATCTTCAAAAATGAGATTGATAGATTTTTTGTCAGGTAAGGATATGCATTGATGCATGTGTGCGCCAGATTCCCTGGCAGCTTTCGTGCTGCGCCAGTCCACCGCCCTCCCTCCCTCGGCTCTTCGCACCTCCAGATGGACTTGCCGGCTGGCTGCTTGGAGACAAGGGCTATCCACTGAAGACGTGGCTCATGACACCCTTGGGGAGGCCAAGTACTGAGGCCAAGGCGCATTATAGTAATCTTTTTATTGTTGCAGACAAGCTGCACCTTGAGTCTTCACAAACACTCCTGGGTGATGATGGGGTGCCTTCATGGCCACATGTGTGAGTCGATGACGCCCTGCACCTGTGGGAAGCCAGCCAGAGCAGCGAAGCCAATCGCCCGCTCAGTAACCCTGGCTTCATCTGTGGCAAAGTTGATATAATTGGCTGACTTGTGAAACATGGCACCGGTCACCTGGGTGATGCATCTGTGGGCGGCCGACTGCGAGATCCCACAAATGTCTGCTGCAGATCCCTGGAAGGAGCCTGAGGCGAAGAAGTTGAGGGTGGTGGTGACTCTGACAGCCACTGCTAAGACATGTCCACCAGGGCCTCTGGGCAGCAGGTCTTGTTCCAGCAAGCTGCAAAATGTCTGCGAGGACCTGGCGCGATAGCCTGAGCCTCCTGTAGCACTGCTGCTCAGTCATGTTGAGGAAGCTCATCCTCTGCCTGTATACCCTGTGTTGGGGGGTATCGCATCCGGCGTGTTGCAGCCCTGTGGTGCCGCCCTCTCTGCTGTGGAGCAACACGTCGTTGAGGAGAAGGCTGCTGTTGTGGTTGCTGCTGGTGTGGCTGGTGTTGTTGGTGGTGGGGCTCATCTTGGTCCAATTCTGAGGACCAAGGCGAGACACTGTAAGCAGCACCCATGCTGATGTCGTACACGGCAGATCAAGCAGCGATCAGATGGCCAATCCCTCAATGTTGTGATAGTGACCAGCAATGTGACGAGAGTGGCTTCTGAGGTTGCAGAAATGACCCGCAAACTCCAGAAACCTAAATCTGTGCACAAAATGGAGTCAGCAACAGGCTTTCCCTCAGGCAACTAATGCGCGGTGTAAGGTGTGTGTATTTATCAGGTATTCCCAGCTGTCAATTAATGCCACTGAACTTCCGCCTGCCCTTCCCAGGCGAGGTTCCCGAGCTGCGTGCTTCCCCTGCTCATGCCATTAAATTCAGAAGCTGCTGTTAAAAACCCCGGTGAGGGTCTGATAACAAGCATTTAATGAGCTTAATTAGCTGGCCCGCCTCTCCCGATCGGGTCCGGGGCACGCTGGCAAGCGCGCCTGATTTAAAGGTGCGAGGGGGCGGGATGACGGCGGGTTCCTGACGCGCTGCCGATTTTCACAATTTTTACAGCTGACCTGCCTCCAAACCCACACGCACGGCAACGGGAAAGTTCCGGCCCAAGTCTTTCTCCGTTTTAAAACTCGCAGAAACTTTTTATCCTTAGGGATTGAAAATCCGTTAAAACAGCAGAAATCTTTAGTAATATCATTAACTTAAAAACAAAACATTCTCCTCAGGAAGGCAACATTTTAGATTAAACTCCAAGGGCTGGATTTTCATTGACCCGTGGAGGCGGGTTTGGAGGCGTGTGGGGGGTTAAAATTGCGAAAACTGCCGGGCGGGCACAACTCCGCCTCCATCCGGCCTCCACGCAATTTTCATTAAATCATGTCTGCTGGTCCCGACTCCATCCCCCCTTTAAGAGGCGGGATAGGCTGTTAAGGACCTTAACAAGCACTAAATTGGCTCTATAATGCCATTTTGAAAGGCCTTTGTGATTTTAACCCTTGTTCCACGTGAAGCACGCCTGTTCTGAACCACGATTGTGAAACCTGGCGGGAGCACATTTCGAAAGCTGACTATCAGCTGCAGGTCCACTATTACAACGGAGAAGTAGTAGTAGGAAAAGTATCTGGGAGCAGACCTAGGGCTGCTGCTGCTCATTTTGCCTTCAGGTCCTCTCACAGCAAAGGCGTCTCCGTCTCCGTCTCCGTCTCCGTGTCCGTCTCCGTCTCCGTCTCCGTCGTCTCTCGTGGTGTAAAAATATCTGCATCCAGGTCCTCTCACAGCAAATGCCAGGCAGTCTCTGAAGACCTTCAATGCAGCAGCAATGATGACATCATCAGAGGTGACTTTCAGACTGAAAACACTAATTGGTTCATGGGTTCCCACATGCTGGAACTCAATTGACAATTAGGTGAAAATTGCATCAATCTCCCACATCCAATTGCAGTCGGGTGGATAACATGAAAAGTGGATGACACGACCCCAATCCGCCCCAGTATCAAAATCCAGCCCCAATTGTTTTTAAGCTTTTTAGCATTTTTTTAAAGAGGTTTCCAACCAAGATTTTCCAGTACAAACAAGATGATTAAACAAACAGAATCACCTCAAATGTCCCAAAATCCCAATTCAAGTCATTAAACATTTAGAAATTGAAAACTGCCAATTTTTAGATGTGTTAGTCTCATGTCCGGAATTAGAGACGTTCAGATAATTTAAAATACGAACCAGAATTTCACTGTGGCCACAGTAAGAGTCGGGTTCTCACAAATCAATAGGTTAGATTACCTCAATTATTCCAATTTAATTCAGTCCAATATTTTATTAAAAGAAAAAGAAACTCTTGCATTTATATAGCGCCTTTCACGACCACCGGATGTCCCAAAGCGCTTTACAGCCAATGAAGTTTTTTTTTGAAGTGTAGTCGCTGTTGTAATGCAGGAAATGCGGCAGCCAATTTGCGCACAGCAAGCTCCCGCAAACAGCAACGTGATAATGACCAGATAATCTGTTTTTTTAGTGATGTTGGTTGAGGGATAAATATTGTGAGAAGTCGCACAACACCAGGTTATAGTCCAACAGCTTTATTTGAAATCACAAGCTTTCGGAGCTGCTGCTCCTTCGTCAGGTGAAGCGAAGAGATGCATATAGGCACAGCATCTGGCAGTGTTCTCTGACTATATATGCTGTGCCTATATGCATCTCTTCACTTCACCTGACGAAGTAGCAGCGCTCTGAAAGCTTGTGATTTCAAATAAAGCTGTTGGACTATAACCTGGTGTTGTGCGACTTCTCACATTTGTCCACCCCAGTCCAACACCGGCATCTCCACATCATGGATAAATATTGGCCAGGGATACCGGGGAGAACTCCCCTGCTCTTCTTCGAAATAGTGCCGTGGGATCTTTTACGTCCAGCCGAGAGAGCAGACGGGGCCCCTCGGTTTAACGTCTCATCCGAAAGACGGATGAACTAAACGCAATACAGAACAGATAAAACAAAACAAAATAGCATATGCTTACTAAAGCCCAGTAAATTACATCATCTGTCTTTTCCTTTCTTCAGGTGGCTTTCCACTGTAAAATACTGAACATAACTGAAGAATAAAATAGTTTTCACATTTTAACAAAACCTTCAACATTCTTACACAAAAGGGGGGGAAAAGGTGGAGCTTCCCACAGCTTGTGGGCTCCAAAACATTCATAGAGGCCTTTTAAAGGGACATAGGTTGAAAACAACAAAAAAACTCCCGCAACTTGTGACAATAGAAAAGGGACAGAATCTTTCCCTTTTCTCCTTCTTTATTCCATTATAGATTAATCTAGTGCTATTTCTCTCAAACCAATTTACAATTTCTGATATAACAACAGAAAACGCTGGAAGCACTCAGCAGGCCAGGCAGCATCCATGGAGAGAGAAACAGAGTTAACGTTTCAGGTCTGGGACCCAGATTTCCAGCATCCGCAGTATTTTGCTATTGTATTACAATTTCTGACGTTTGCTGCAGTCTATTATAACCAAAGCGTACTGGTTTACCCTTCCGGGTCCCTGTGAAACGGGCCAACGTCATCAGTCTGAAAATTTCTCCACAGGCCATGGATGCTTGGACATGGCTAGAGGGCCCGGGGTCATGCTGGGTACACGTGAGGCAGTCATTAATCGTGACATTCACGGTCTGATCCATACAAGGCCACCACATCTGCTACACGGGCCTTTGGCCCCAGCTGTCAACCTTCTGGTGCCCACTAGGGGGGTGTGTGGGCGCAACGGACCAGCTCACTGCAAAGTGACTGCGGGACCACCCGTTTACCCCTGATAAAATAACAAGTTATCCTGTGCTATAAAAATGATCCTTTCTATTAAAGGCATGTTTGGGCCAATGAGCCCTCATCTTCGATGGCCGCCTGGGTCCTCACCCTGCACCTCTGCAAGATCTGAAGGGACTGCTTCACTCTGAACGTTATTTATCTGGCCCTGCACTTTTTCCCCCGAATTTCTTAGCTAGCTGATAGGCCTTGCCGTTCTCACTGGCCCTGGGGGCGATTTTAGAATGGGCTCAGGTTTTATCTACCCCTGAGGACTGTCGCCTCCTCTCAACCTCTGCCAGAATCCACTGGGTCAACCCTGGTGAAGGCAACGTCTTGCCGGCCGCAGAGGTCCACCCTCTTTTATTCCAAATTACTTGTAACTTGTCAAAACCTTAGCGTGTGGGGTAGGCGTCAATCACAATAGCAGGTCTCCGACTTGGATTAACCGAATTAAGTAAACAGTGCTTTGTAAATGTTTCGAATTGATTCAAAACAAGACCATGCGTTTTTAATTTAAATTGCATAAAGCAATCGCAATTTTTTAGTTGTACTCCAATTGAAACAAAGTGCTTTGAAAAGTTCACATTGATCTCACACACTGCATCTCACAGTTGCACAAGTAAGCTTTAGTCAAAATAAATCCACACCAGCGTCTTTAACTTAAAATGTAATTCAAAGTTTTTCCCAATTCTGGGTGCACAATCTTAAATTGAAATGAACATACTCAATCAACCACATTCACACTTTCATGTAACTTGGAAATATTGATCCCTGCAATGGGTTCCGAACTCAAAGTGACGAATTTTTACGTGATATTCCCAGGTTGCTAGCCCAAGAAATATTCACACAGTGTAAATCAAAAACATGACTTCGGGTATCTCAAAAGTAATACACATGTGTATACATACATAGAGAAAACAATTAGCAAACTTACAGCAGCATACACTTGCAGAAAAGACATTGATTAAAGTGCT
Organism: Squalus acanthias; assembly: GCA_030390025.1. Classification (NCBI taxonomy): domain Eukaryota; kingdom Metazoa; phylum Chordata; class Chondrichthyes; order Squaliformes; family Squalidae; genus Squalus; species Squalus acanthias. The sequence continues at coordinate 57,007,480 of CM059434.1, read as the reverse complement.
TAAAATACTTCCCACATCAAAGACAGGAGGACAACAGAGGGTTAAACGGCTTTTAGCTCTGTGAACAGAACAGAGGGTGACAATAAAAACAAACAATCGCACGGACACTTTTTAAAGTTAGACTTTCACAACAAAAGAAATGCTGTAACTTCTTAAACATTCATAGTCGGGAAACTTCCACACCGGCACACACCCTTCCACACCAACTGAAATTCCAGCAGCCTTTAACTTTCCTTTCACTCAGTAATTCTTCCGCTCGTGTTTCATTTCTCTCGGCACAGCAGCTGGCAGCGTCTGCCATCAGCTTCAGTGCTGGTTTCAACTCATAAGTTTCTTTCCTGTCGCCTTTTGAACTGTCGTCTCAGCAGCTGGTTTTGGTTCTCCAACTCCCTGTTCTTTCCCTTCATTTGCTGAGTTCCCCGAGCTTGTACCGCTGCTACCGCGGTCGGTTTAACGTACAGCTTACATCACCGTAGAAACAGAGAAAAATAGGAGCAGGAGTCGGCCATTCGGCCCTTCGAGCCTGCTCCGCCATTTCAATATGATCATGGCTGATCCTCTATCTCAATACTTGCTCGCATCACCGGACAGTCACCAATCTGCTCGAGGACCTCAGGCAGTCAGGGCGGAGGCTGGACTGTCTTTCGTTCTTTTGTTTCTAGATCCTGTTGCTCAGGGTTGCCTGGTCTCCAGGATGCTACAGAAAATTGCAGCAGAAGGTGGTTCTGGTTAACCCTTTAGTTGCCTCACAAACCGTGCTTCTCGGACACCCGGGAGTTGAATACTGACAGTTTGACTTCAGGAGCCCACGGGAGAATGCCAAGTCATTTGAAGAGTAAAGACGAACCTACCTTTTTTTAGGGAATCTTTATTTTCATTCTGACATCCTCCACACACTGCTGGACACTGTCCAACTGGTACTCATGCTGAGATGGGCGGATCCTGCAAGGGAACAGACTCCAGCTCCCAGGACAAATAGATCAAAGTGAGTGTTATTCACAGTCACCAGCGCCAGATCCAAACAGTAAGCTGAACCGTCAGGATCTGGATTTGGATCCTGCCAGCTTCTGATTGATGGCCTGGCTGTTGAGATGGAATGCCCATCAGATTAGGGTATACCAGCAGTGTGGCACTCATGGGAAATGCTCACTTTATTGTGTCTGTCCTGGTCACTTCAGCCTCTGTTCCCATACAAGTACCTCCACCCTCCTTGTCCTCAGTACTACTTGGTTAGTCACCAGCAGTGTGTGCAGAATGCCCGAATGAAGATCAGCTCCCTTGTCAGCTGCTCCCTTGGAAGCTCCTCTTCATTCTTCAAGTGACTCAGCATTTTCCACCCACCTGGTTGTCTCTTGGGTCTTGTGGGGAGTGTTTGGTTTCTTTTCCTCGTTCTGGGTTGTGTTTGGGTGTCAACAAACTGAGTTCTGGGGTGTGCTAAAAGTTAACACTGCACGGGAGCCGGGGAGGGAGGGGAAAATCCTGTGGGTGTGCTCTCCAAAGTTAGGACATCCAGCAAAATGTCTTAAAAAGGAGGTCATGCCTCAAGAGATTTTGCCCAGGCAAATTGTGCCGATGCATCCCAGTAATTAGATCCACATTCTGCCACATTCGGCCCGTCAATGTTTCGTAGCTGATGTTTCATCCAATCATTATTGGCTCAGTACATAAATTCCAATCCACTGGGCACACCACAGCCTAAAGGAATGGCATCAGCTCCCAGCAAATTAAAGGGTGTCACAGTTAGCACTTTAAATAAAGTTTGGGGACAGTTTTCGTTCAAGCTGAAATGGCACAGAAGTGGGACCTCCAGACAACCCACCGACCGGTTTGATGTCATTGTTGAATGTGGGGTTGTGGCTGCTGGTACAGAGCTGGACTGGAGATCGTTGGAGGCCAGGCTCTGAGTCCTGTTAATTCACCCCTCCACGCCCACTCAGACCTCACCGTCCTTGGCCTCTTGCATTGTTCCACGGAAGCGCAGCGTCAGCTCGAGGAACAGCACCTCATCTTTCGTTTAGGCACTTTACAGCCTTCCGGACTCAATATCGAGTTCAACAATTTCAGATCATAACCCCGGCCCCTACCACATATGTATACATTTTATCCACTCTTTTGGTCCGTGCCTTTTTCCTTTTTTTTTTCTCTCTCTCCCCCCACGGCAGCTGTCTCTCATTCTGCCAGCATTTCACACCTCACCTTTTGTTTCTTAACCTGTCCCATTACCATCTCGTCTTGCCTTGAGCATCTCTTAATGTCTCTACTTACCATAGACCCCCCCCCTTTTGTTCTTTTATTCCTCCCCCCAGCCTCCCCCTTGCATTTTTATCTGTTTAATTTCCTGCTCTTTCAGTTCCGACGAAGGGTTTCGACCTGAAACGTTAACTCTGTTTCTCTCTCCACGGATGTTGCCTGGCCTGCTGAGTTTTTCCAGCGTTTTCTGTTGTTATTTCTGAGTCCTGTGTTCAGTTGATGTCAGCAGAATAGAAGTGGAAAAGCAATTGCCTTAGAATGCATAGACTTATCAGGGCCAGAGTGATCTCCTGGACTAGTTTCGATCACCTCAGGGGGTCGGAGAGGAATTTCCCAGATTTCTTTTCCCAAATTGGCCTGGGTTTTTCTGTCTGGTTTTTCGCCTCTCCCAGGAGATCACATGGTTTTGGGTGGGGTGGGGAGTCTATATATTGCGATGGACAAGGCATCACAGTTGTGTGGGACAGGCTGGATGGACCAGAGAGTCTTTTCCTGTCCCCGATGTTTCGTATATTACAAGTCACGTTGTTTCAACAACTGAAATGTGAGCAACTTAACATCTGGGAATAAATGTGGAATGAAAATGAACAAACTTACTGTGTGTTTCCTGATTTGTGCACGGATCATAGCAGGGAAGAGAAAGGGGAAAGAGATGAGTTCTCTGATGGGGGATTGGAGAATGGGGATTGTCCCTGGGCTCAGTCACTGACTGGGTGAACTCTCTGAGCCACACATCAGGCAGGGCCCAGAGTCAATCCCCAGTCTGCACAAACAAAGGTACAAAAACAATATCAGTAGATAAAGACTATCAGGCCCATCAAGCTCACCCCATCCAGTAGACAGTATAACCTCATGATTAAGCAGTGATATAATTGAGGTGTTTAAGATGATTAAAGGAGTTGATAGGGTAGATAGATAGAAACTATTTCTGATGGCGGGGAGAATCCAGAGCAAGGGGCATAATCTTAAAATAAGGCTAGTGGAAATCTGGAACTCTTTCCCGCTAAAATCTATTGACGCTGGGGATCAATTGAAAATTTCAATAAATGAGATTGTTAGATTTCTGTTTGGTAAGGATAGTCAGGGATATGGTCAAAGATGCGGAAATGGAGTTAACATACAGAACTGTCATGGTCTAACTGAATGCTGAAGCAGGCTTGAGGGGCTGAATTGTCTACTCTGTTGTTTTACACGTATACAACTACTTAACATCATTGGTAGCAGGCAAATAATCCCATCACTACCCATCGCTCGCGCACCCTGTGCTCTGGGGTGTAACCACAGGGAAAACTGTTATTGCGTTCTAGCGCATCAAGTCATTGTAAGATAAGAAGAGACCAAAGGCTTTTTTACCAAATATGGTTTCATCAAGGTGAGGCCCATTTTAACCTGACGGGTCAAACCGTGACATCACAGTGCAAGCCTGACCTCACATTACGCATCACAATGAGATCTGACATCACAACAGGTTTGTAAACTGGGTCAAATTAAGGCACAGCCAGTTTAAGTGAAGGATCACAGAATCCCCACAGTGCAGATAGAGGCCATTTCGGCCCATCGAGCCTGCACCGACACATATCCCACCCTATCCCCGTAACCCCACGTATTTAATCCCCCTAACACTAAGGGTCAATTTATCATAGCCAAATCAACCTAACCCGCACATCTAAGGAAAGGGAGCTGCACTGATGTGCCTAACTGGCTGATCTATCGAGGAGTGAATGTGGTCGCAAACCAGCTGACACTCGGAAGGGTTGTTGCTGCAGAAGGTTTATTCAGACCTCTAGTTCCAGCTTGTATCATTCCCCGTGAAAGTCAGAGTGAGTAATCATGCATTGGTTGTCATTTTCCAAAATCCAACAGATTCTAGAACGGTTCCTGTGGATTGGAAGGTAGCAAATGTAACCCCACTATTTAAGAAAGGAGGGAGAGAGAAAACGGGGAACTACAGATCAGTTAGTCTGACATCAGTAGTAGGGAAAATGCTAGAATCTATTATTAAGGACGTGGTAACAGAGCACTTAGAGAATAATAATAGGATTGGACAGAGTCAACACGTATTTATGAAAGGGAAATCGTGTTTGACGAATCTGTTAGAGTTTTTTGAGGTTGTAACTAGCAGAATAGATAAGGGGGAACCAGTGGATGTGGTGTATTTGGATTTTCAGAAGACATTCAATAAGGTGCCACACAAGAGGTTATTAAACAAAATTAGGGCTCATGGGATTGGGGGTAATATACTAGTATGGATTGAGGATTGGTTAATGGGCAGAAAACAGAGAGTAGGAATAAACGGGTCATTTTCGGGTTGGCAGGCTGTAACTAGTGGGGTACCGCAAGGATCAGTGCTTGGGCCTCAGCTATTCACAATCTATATCAATGATTTGGATGAGGGGACCAAATATAATATATCCAAGTTTGCTGATGATACAAAGCTGGATGGGAATGTAAGTTGTGAGGAGGATGCTAGGAGGCTTCAAAAGGATATAGACAGGCTAAGTGAGTGGGCAAGAACATGGCAAATGGAATATAATGTGGAGAAATGTGAAGTTATCCACTTTAGTAGGAAAAATAGAAAAGCAGATTATTTTTTAAATGGTGAGAGATTGGGAAATGTTGGTGTTCAGAGGGACCTGGGTTTCCTTGTACACGAATCACTGAAAGTTAACCTGCAGGTACAGCAAGCTATTAGGAAAGCAAATGGTATGTTGGCCTTTATTACAAGAGGATTTGAGTATAAGAGTAAAGACGTCTTACTGCAATTATATAGGGCCCTGGTGAGACCACACCTGGAGTATTGTGTACAGTTTTGATCTCCTTACCTAAGGAAGGATATACTTGCCTTGTTCAACGAAGGTTCACCAGACTGGTTCCTGGGATGGGGGGATTGTCCTATGAGGACAGATTGAGTAGATTAGGCATATATTCTCTAGAGTTTAGAAGAATGAGAGGTGATCTCATTGAAACATACAAAATTCTTACAGGGCTTGACAGGGTAGATGCAGGGAGGATGTTTCCCCTGGCTGGGGAGTCTAGAACCAGGGGTCACAGTATCAGAATAAGGTGTCGGCCATTTAGGACTGAGATTAGGAGACATTTCTTCACTCAGAAGTTGGTGAATCTTTGGAATTCTCTACCCCAGAGGACTGTGGAGGCTCAGTCGTTGAGTATCTTCACGACAGAGATTGATAGATTTTTGAATATTAAGGGAATCAAGGGATATGGGGATAGTGCAGGAGAGTGGAGATGAGGTAGAAGATCAGCCATGATCTTATTGAATGGTGTGGAGCAGGCTCGAAGGGCCAAATGGCCTACTCTTGCTCCTATTTCTTATGTTCTTAACATCAAAATCCACTGTAGTGACCATGCAGATATCAAGGCTCAAATCCTGGAAACTGAAACCAGGCCAGTGCCAGTGCAGTTAACCTCGAGCGGTGCCGAACTGAGCCTGGAGTTGGAGCAGGGGTGGTGGCTGGAACTACAGGCCTAAACAAACTTCCAACAGCAACAACCCTTCTGTGTGTCAGCTGGTTAGCGATATTTCCATTGTTCACGCTCCCGTCTCAAAGCAAAGTTGTTCAGATGTCCTAGCTAACCATATTCACTCTTAAATAGATCAACCAGTTAGTCACGTCAGTGCAGCTCCCTTTCCTTCACTTCAACTGGTTGTGCAGCCTCCTGCCTTAATTTGAATCCATGCTGGTTGTCCTGATCAGCTTGTCCTGGACCCCCGGGATAGTCCGTGGGACAGCTCAACCCAACCATTTAAAGTCAAGAATGGGCTAGAATGTTTGCTAGGCTGCAGTCATCATTTGTTCCAGCGGGCAGATCGAGCGGATTCTACCGTGTGAACATTTGAACAGATCCAATAACACTGAGGCACAGCAGGGTCGAGTGCTTCACTTGTTGTCAGTGCCAGATCTCCTTGAACTTTACCCACAGACAGGCCGAGGCCTGGAGTGCGGTTACTGATATTTACTGGGGTCCCCAAGTGGACACTTAGGTCTTGGATGCTCCTCCTGGGCAGTAATGCCACTGGAGCTGCATTGACCGAGCTTGGTACCTGCCCACACAGCTCGACATTGGCCCAGGTGTTGACTTTCAAAAGGGAATTGGATAAATACCTCTACAGGTTTTATGGTTTACTGTACGAGGGGAGCGATAAAATGCCTGTCGTTGTCCTTGTTGCAATCCAGTGACCCTTTTGTGTTATTTCTTCTTCTGCCACAGGTACACGGTTGGTGTCAGGATGAGCGAAGGAAATGAGCGGTTTTATCAAACTACCCACAGACTAAAGTTGTGAGTAACAAAAGCACAAACACAAGCGGCCCTCACACAATGGAAAGCACATCCTGACCAACATAAAATCAATGCCAGCAGAGATACCACAAAAGAGGGACCAGCAATACTGAAATACTCTTCACGCATTCCCTCTGTGTCCCATCCATTTCTCAGTGCCAACTCTACATCTTTTAATTTGGGTTTTTATATCTTGGCCAATAACAGATCCATCTAAACGCGCAGCCAATGACTGGAGATGGTGTTAAACCAACTCGCTCCCTTCTGACGCATTTCTTTCCTGTCCCACCAGGTTTGTCATCCATACCAGCTCTGCCTAGACCTATTCTGACATCTATTTGTATTGTTAATTTCCCCCAACCCCCTCTCCCTCCTCCCTCCTTCTCCCCCTGGGATGGACCTTCACGTCCAGCCCTCATGTCCCCGTATCTGCATCAAGCACCAACCCTGCTCCAACTCCAGGCTCAGTTCGGCACCGCTTGGGGTTAACTTCACTGGCACTGGATAGGGCCCAGTCCAGACAGTCATCTCCGACCGATGTCGGCCGATGGTCCACCTTGGGACTGAACAGGAAAGTCTCAAGGGAGGACGCTCTGGTTGTTGCCTCGATGGGGTAGAGTGGGATGGGCTAGTTAAGGCCACTCACCAACCAGTCCCTGCCATCCCAGTCCACACCATCGGGTGAAGCCCCGCTAACAACTTGTACCGAGGCCTCCCAGGATAAAGAAGAAGAGTCCTCCTCTGGCACCAGCTGGCTCTGAGGTGTCCGTGCCGACTGGTGCCAGAATCAGGCTGGTTCCACCAAGAGCCGCCAGCTACTGTTGGGGAGCCCTTCACCAGAGGCATCCATCGTCCCCTCTGGTGATACCAACCCAGCCCCGGGACATTGGTCTCCAGTTGGCGCCAGCTCATTCGGGGGCATCTCCTTTGGTGGACTCGACCCCACTCAGGGTCACCTATGCTGCGGGTGATGTCCACTTTGGTGAGGGCAGTTGCAGGTCTCCATTCGCTTTTATAGATCTGTGACTGCCCCCACCACTGTGGAGCCGCCTTCAACCACTCCCTACTCCACCCGAGGGGGACTCCCAGGGAGGGTGCATGAGCTTCAGAAGCCAAGTTGGGAGCCTGAGTCAGACCACGACTTCCATTCGTTGAGGCTTTTCCATGTACTCAACACAAGGATGACTTTGAGTCTGAATCTGTGAGTTCTGGAAGTCCCTTCACTTGGGGGAGTTGAGTCATTACTTGGGGTCTTGCCTCAGGCATCGACCTTTGTCGGATTCCTCCTACCAATTTCCTGGGCAATTTGGGCAGACTTGATATGTGCCCTCCAGTTATGGCCAAGGTAGACAGCGTCCATAATGCCTCCGCTACCCTGCCTCACAACTTAAGGTTCGCTGGTACAGCTGGCGAACTTCAGTCGTGGAAGCATCAGAAGGATGGGAACCACCCAGGAAACTGGTCCTGTTCCACCCCCCAGAATCCAAATGGTGGGACATGTGGGTCTGGCGGAACTTCCTGCAGGGTTTGGTGAATATCCCGAATTCCCTGCCACCAAATCCACTGGGGCCGGCTTTTCTTACCAGTAGGCTAAAGTCTGCGGGTGAGTTGAGGGAGCAATCCCTGCCACAGAGGACCACCTTCAGAGAGCATCTACCGCAGCGGCAGTCTGTGTGGGTGCCCACAATGTAGGAGCAGGATCTATCGTCCAGTGGATCTTGCATCGCCAATGGCTTGGCCTCACACCTTGGGGATCCTTCAGGTACTGCAGATGCTCTTTGGTGCTGAGGCTTCTTTGGTGAGCAAGTGGAGGAGCTGCTGCAGCAGAACCTTCGGCTACTCCTGAATTGGCCCACAAGGGTGGGGGACACTGCTCACTTTGTAGCTTAGCCCACCCCATCTGTAGGCCCCTTCCACTCAGCACCACCAATCCATTCCAATCCACTTACCACCAATCCACTCATCACCACCAATCCACTCACCACCACCAATCCACTCATCACCACCAATCCACTCACCACCACCAATCCACTCATCACCACCAATCCATTCACCACCACCAATCCATTCACCACCACCAGTCTATTCCAATCCAATCACCAACTATCCACTAACCACTACCAATCCACTCACCTCCACCAGAATTTTCAAGGCTTTATCCGGACCGCAATGTCCTTTGTACCATGCCAGCCCAACATTCCAGATTAGGACCTGGAATGCATGGAGTTTGCAACAAGTAACCTTCGAGACCCTGTCCTTCTCTACCTCTCCAAGCAGTGATCATGCCTGGATAGTCCACCATAGAGTTGGGTGGGTGGGCAATTTCCAGTACTTCCCTGTGGAAGTGGATCACTCTGCACGCTTGGGTCCAGGAGACCAGAAGTAGAGAGTCGCAGAAGCCCACTGACTCCCACAGCTACCTGGACTACATTTCCTCCCACCCCACTTTCTGTAAGGACTCCGTTCCATTCTCCCAGTTTCTCTGTCTCCATCACATCTGCTCTGACAATGTTACCTTCCATACCTGTGCTTCCGATATGTCTTCCTTTTTCCTCAACTGAGGATTCCCCTCTACCATGGTGGACATGGCCCTCGACCGTATCCATTCCATTTCCCGCACTTCTGCTCTCACCCCTTCCTCTCCCTCCCAGAACCATGGTAGGATTCCCCTTGTCCTCACCTTTAAACCCACCAGACTCCACCTTCAATGAATCATCCTCCGCCATTTCTGCCACCTCTAGAATGATCCCACCGCAAAACACATCTTCCCCTCCCCTCCCCTTTCAGCATTCCGAAGGGACCGTTTCCTCCGCGACACCCTGGTCCACTCCTCGATCACCCCCAACACCCCCTCCCCTTCCCACAGCACCTTCCCGTGCAATCGCAGGAGATGCAACAGCTGCCCTTTTACCTCCTCTGTTCCCACTGTCCAGGGCCCCAAAAACCCCTTCCCGGTGAAACACCGATTTACTTGTACTTCTTGCAATTTAGTAAACTGTATTCGCTGCTCACAATGTGGTCTCCTCTACACTGGGGAGACCAAACGCAGATTGGGTGAACGCTTTGCAGAACACCTCCGTTCAGTCCGTAAGCGTGACCCCGAGCTTCCGGTCGCCTGTCACTTTAATTCTCCACTCCACTCCCACTCCCACTCTGAGTTCTCCATCCTTGGCCTCTTACACTGTTCCAACGCAGCTCAACGTAAGCTCGAGGAACAGCACCTCATCTTTCGATAAGGCACTTTACAGCCTTCTGGACTGAACATCGGGTTCAACAATTTCAGACCATAACCTCTGCCCCTATTGTTTCACATGGCAGCTGTTGATGATTCTGCAAATTCCCATTTACACCACCTCTAGATTCATCTTTTGTTGCTTTACTTGTCCCATTACCATCTCCTTTTGCTTTCTACTATCATACCTTTTATCATTTAATCACTCGTTGCCTTCCACCCTATCACAGACCTTCCCTTTTGTTCTTTCCTCCCCTCCCACCTTTCCCTGCCCCTGCACTTGCTTAAAAACTGTTATATCTCTAACTTTTTCCAGTTCTGAGGAAAGATCATCGATCTGAAATGTTAACTCTGGGAAAGGGCGGGGGAGTGGGACTAGCTGAAGTGCTCTTGCAGAGAGCCGGCACGGGCTCGACGGGCCAAATGGCCTCCTTCTGTGCTATAACCATTCGATGATTCTATGAACTCTGTTTCTCTCTCTCCACAGATGCTGCCTGAGCTGGTGAGTATTTCCAGCATTTTCTGTTTTTATTTCAGATTTCCAGCATCCGCAGTATTTTGCTTTTGTATTGTTGTAGTAGTGCGTGTCCTCGATATTTGCATCTTGAGCCTCCATGTTTTTCACAACGTGGTTTGGTTTGATCATCAGAGGAACCATTTACTCATACTGCGGACATACTTGCAGGTGACATCATGGTCTTCTACCATCCACACTGAGAGCGACTGATAGTCATCCACAAGGGCTCAACTGTTGGGGATATTTCTCCAGTTGAGCCTTCTAGATGACTATCACTCCGCCAGTAATGCTTCCACAGGTCTCACTTTGTCGCAGCATCTGAACTAGAGCTGGTGGTCCTGGGAGCACAGTGTTCTCCAGGGGTTGGTGCTACAGCCATCAGGCTCTCCAGCTAATGCTTTGACATATGGGTGGGAGCCACATTCAGGATGAATGGGCTTCTAGGCCAGTGAGTTCACTTGGCATTTCAATAGGCTCAGGGTGTGAACTGTATAATCGGACATTTTCCACTTTCAGACTCGGTGCGGGGTAAGTCAATGGGGGCGATTTTCCCAGCCATGGGAAGGCAGGTATGGAGGCGGGACTGCCGGGAAAATGGCAGAATCTGGGAGCGAGGCTATCCGTGGGTCTGCGGGGGTCGGAGTGGCCGAAATGTCCGGTGTGCACGTGAGTGATGAGTGCAAGTGTTGGAGAGGTAAGTGTGTGAGGTGAGTCTAAAGTGTTTTAATAAGATTACTTACCTTTGCTTCTTCCTCCAGGCTTCATCCCTTTAGGCTGCGGAGCTGCCTCATCTCACCGGCAGAGATGACAGAATGGCTGCTGCATTCTCTGATGCAACAGCCATCTGCTTTCTGCTCAGGAAAGAGGTTTGGTGAGTCTTGAGTACAAGGACTCACCAAAGAACAGAGATTGTCAGTGCCTGACAGCTTCTCAAAGCTGTCAAACAATGACAATTCATCTCTCAAAAATTTTTGACAGATGAAATGTCATACGCTGATGTTCCCTGTCACCGGCTTTCCCTTAATTGGCCTGCTAAACCCGCTGGGCGGGCTTAACAAGGCCAATCAAGGGAAAATAGTGTGGGTTGGATGGACGTCGATGGAGGCAGGACTAAAACCCGACAAGCAGCAGTCCCGCCTCCATCAGGTCCCCATTGATAAAATCACCCCCATGGTGTCTCCACACAGACAATATGACAGTAGTCTGATAGGTCAATAAACAGGGTGGGACCCTCCTTCCTGGGTCCCTCTGTCAAGATGACGCGTTGCTTCCCATTAGTGCTTGAACGACGGGGTGACACGCTTGGTGCCACCTTTGGCCCGGGGAGGACAACACAACAGTCGGCACACTCGGCTGCTCTGTAGTCCACCCGAACTAGTGGATGATCCACACTGAGGTAGACCAGAACATCTTCAGTTCTTGGTGGGGGGGGGTTACCAGGTCGATCGACGTGCTCACATGTTGAATACTGACAGTTCGACTTCAGGAGCCCACGGGAGAATGCCAAGTCATTTGAAGAGTAAAGACGAACCTACCTTTTTTTCGGGAATCTTTATTTTTTATTCTGACATCCTCCACACACTGCTGGACACTGTCCAACTGGTACTCATGGTGAGATGGGCGGATCCTGCAAGGGAGCAGACTCCAGCTCCCAGGACAAATAGATCAAAGTGAGTGTTATTCACGGGCACCAGCGCCAGATCCAAACAGTAAGCTGAACCGTCAGGATCTGGATTTGGATCCTGCCAGCTTCTGATTGATGGCCTGGTTGTTGAGATGGAATGCCCATCAGATTAGGGTGTACCAGCAGTGAGGCTTTCATGGGTAATGCTCACTTTATTGTGTCTGTCCTGGTCACTTAAGCCTCTGTTGCCATACAAGTACCTCCACCTTCCTTGTCCTCAGTACTACTTGGTTAGTCACCAGCAGTGTGTGCAGAATGCCCGAATGAAGATCAGCTCCCTTGTCAGCTGCTCCCTTGGAAGCTCCTCTTCATTCTTCAAGTGACGCGGCATTTTCCACCCACCTGGTTGTCTCTTGGGTCTTGTGGAGAGTGTTTGGTTTCTTTTCCTCGTTCTGGGTTGTCTTTGGGTGTCAACAAACTGAGTTCTGGGGTGTGTAAAAGTTAACACTGCACGGGAGCCGGGGAGGGAGGGGAAAATCCTGTGGGTGTGCTCTCCAAAGTTAGGACATCCAGCAAAATGTCTTAAAAGGGAGGTCATGCCTTAAGAGATTTTCCCCAGGCAAATTGTGCCGATGAATCCTGATAATTAGATCCACATTCCCCCATTCGGCCCGTCAATGTTTCGGAGCTGATGTTTCATCCAATCATTGCTGGCTCAGTAACTAAATTGCAATCCACTGAGCACACCACAGCCTAAAGGAATGGCATCAGCTCCCAGCAAATTAAAGGGTGTCACAGTTAGCACTTTAAAGAAAAGATCGGGGACAGTTTTCGATCAAGTTGCAACGACACAAAAGTGGGACCTCTAGACAACCCACAAACCGGTTTGAAGTCATCGCTGAATGTTAGGGTTGTGGCTGCTGGTACAGAGCTGGACTGGAGATCGTTGGAGGCCAGGCTCTGAGTCCTGTGTTCAGTTGATGTTAGCAGAGTCGAAGTGGAAAAGCAATTGTCTTAGAATGCATAGTTTTATCAGGGCCAGAGTGATCTCCTGGACTAGTTTCGATCGCCTAAGGGGGTCGGAGAGGAATTTTCCAGATTTTTTTTTCCCAAATTGGCCTGGGTTTTTATGTCTGGTTTTTCGCCTCTCCCAGGAGATCACATGGTCTTGGGTGGGGTGGGGGGTCTAAATATTGCAATGGACAAGGCATCACAGTTGTGTGGGACAGGCTGGATGGACCAGAGAGTCTTTTCCTGTCCGTCATGTCTCCTACCTGGGTCCCTCTGTCAAGATGACACGTTGCTTCCCATTGGTGTTTGAACGATGGGGAGACACACTTGGTGCTACACTTGGCCGAGGCTGACAACACAACAGTCGGCACACTCAGCCGCTCTGTAGTTCACCCTCACTAGTAGCTGATCCACACTGAGGTAGTCCAGAACATCTTCAGGACTTGCAGGGTTACCAGATCGAGCGAATTGCTCGCATCACCGGACAATCACCAATCTGCTCGAGAACCTCAGGCAGTCAGGGCGTAGGCTGGACAATCTTTCGTTCTTTCGACTACAAGAGAGCGCGAGAGCGGGTGATTGGGCCGGAGATAAAAGGGCGCGACTGAGCCGACGAGCGGGGCTACAGAGCGAGCACGAGAGCGGGAGATCGGGCCGGAGATAAAAGGGAGCGACTGATCGACGAGCGGGGCTACAGAGCGAGCACGAGAGCGGGAGATCGGGCCGGAGATAAAAGGGAGCGACTGAGCCATCGAGCGGGGCTACAGAGCGAGCCCGGAGCAGCGACAACCGACCTGGGAGGGTAAGAATTAGAAAGATTCAAAGTGTGACGTCACAGGAAAGCAGGGAAGCGATTGGTTGGTCAGTATTTCTCTCAGCCGCTCTGTAGTTCACCCTCACTAGTAGCTGATCCACACTGCGGTAATCCAGATCATCTTCAGGACTTGCTGGGTTACCAGATCGATCGACTTGCTCGCATCACTGGACAATCACCAATCTGCTCGAGAACCTCAGGCAGTCAGGGCGTAGGCTGGACAATCTTTCGTTCTTTCGACTACAAGAGAGCGCGAGAGCGGGTGATTGGGCCGGAGATAAAAGGGCGCGACTGAGCCGACGAGCGGGACTACAAGAGAGCGCGAGAGCGGGAGATCGGGCCGGAGATAAAAGGGAGCGACTGAACGACGAGCGGGACTACAAAGCGAGCACGAGAGCGGGAGATCGGGCCGGAGATAAAAGGGAGCGACTGATCGACGAGCGGGGCTACAGAGCGAGCACGAGAGCGGGAGATCGGGCCGGAGATAAAAGGGAGCGACTGAGCCATCGAGCGGGGCTACAGAGCGAGCCCGGAGCAGCGACAACCGACCTGGGAGGGTAAGAATTAGAAAGATTCAAAGTGTGACGTCACAGGAAAGCAGGGAAGTGATTCGTTGGTCAGTATTTCTCTTCTATCTTCTATGATTCTATGTTTCTATGATAAATCCCCAGGCCCGGATGAAATGTATCCCAGGCTGTTAAACAAAGCGAAAGAGGAAATAGCAGAGGCCCTGACCATCATTTTTCAATCCTCTCTGGCTTCAGGTGTGGTGCCGGAGGACTGGAGGACTGCTAATGTGGTAGCCTTGTTTAAAAAGGGAGAAAAGGATAGACCGAGGAATTACAGGCCAGTCAGCCTAACCTCGGTGGTGGGAAAATTATTGGAAAGAATTCTGAAGGACAGGATAAATCTTCATTTCGAAAGATTCGGATTAATCAAGGATAGTCAGCACAGATTTGTTAAGGGAAGGTTGTGTCTGACAAACTTGATTGAATTTTTTGAGGAGGTAACAAGGAGGGTAGATGAGGGTAGTGCGTTTGATGTAGTGTATATGGACTTTAGCAAGGCTTTTGATAAGGTTCCACATGGCAGACTGGTCATGAAGTTAAAAGCCCATGGGATCCAGTGCAATGTGTCAAGTTGGATTCAACACTGGCTCGGAGACAGGAATCAGAGGGTAATGGTTGATGGGTGTTTTTGTGACTGGAAGGCTGTCTCCAGTGGGGTTCTGCAGGGCACAGTACTAGGTCCCTTGCTTTTTGTGGTATATATCAACGATCTTGACTTGAAATATAGTGGGTATGATTATGACGTTTGCAGATGATACTATAATCGGCTGTGTGGTTGATACTGAAGAAGGAAGCTGTAGACTGCAGGAAGATATCAATAAATTGGTCAGGTGGGCAGAACAGTGGCAAATGGAATTCAATCCGGAGAAGTGTGAGGTAATGCATTTGGGGAGGGCTAACAAGGAAAGGGAATACACATTAAATGGTAGGACACTGAGTAGTGTAGAGGAACAAAGGGACCTTGGAGTGCATGTCCACAGATCCCTGAAGGTAGCAGGCCAAGTAGATAAGGTGGTTAAGAAGGCATACGGAATGCTTGCTTTTATTAGCCGTGGCATAGAATACAAGAGCAGGGGGGTTATGCTTCAACTGTATAAAACACTAGTTAGGCCTCAGCTAGAGTACTGCGTGCAGTTCTGGTCACCACATTGCAGGAAAGATGTGATTGCACTAGAGAGGGTACAGAGGAGATTTACAAGGATGTTGCCGGGAGTAGAGAATCTTAGCTATGAGGAAAGACTGGATAGGCTGGGTCTGTTTTCCTTGGAACAGAGGAGGCTGAGGGGAGACCTTATTGAGGTGTATAAAATTATGAGGGGCATAGATAAAGTGGATAGAAAGGACCTATTTCCCTTAGCAGAGGGGTCAAAAACCAGGGGGCACAGATTTAAAGTAATTGGGAGAAGGTTTAGAGGGGATTTGAGGGGAAATTTCTTCACCCAGAGGGTTGTGGGGGTCTGGAACTCGCTGCCTGAAAGGGTGGTAGAGGCAGGAACCCTAATCACATTTAAAAAGTATTTGGATGTGCACTTGGGATGCTCTAACCTGCAGGGATACGGACCAAGAGCTGGGAATTGGAATTAGGCTGGATAGCTCTTTGTTGGCTGGCGCGGACATGATGGGCCGAAATGGCCTCCTTCCGTGCTGTAACTTTCTATCACTCTATGATTCTATGGTGCTTGAACGATGGGGTGACACTCTTGGTGCCACACTTGGCCGAGGAGGGCAACACAACAGTCGGCACACTCAGCCGCTCTGTAGTTCACCCTCACTAGTAGCTGATCCACACTGAGGTAGTCCAGATCATCTTCAGGACTTGCGGGGTTACCAGATTGAGCGACTTGCTCGCATCACTGGACAATCAACAATCTGCTCGAGGACCTCAGGCAGTCAGGGCGTAGGCTGCACAGTCCTGCGGTCTTTCGACTACAAGAGAGCGCGAGAGCGGGAGATCAGGCCGGAGATAAAAGGGAGCGACTGAGCCGGCGAGCAGGACTACAAGAGAGCACGAGAGCGGGAGATCGGGCCGGAGATAAAAGGGAGCGACTGAGCCGGCGAGCAGGACTACAAGAGAGCACGAGAGCGGGAGATCGGGCCGGAGATAAAAGGGAGCGACTGAGCCGGCGAGCGGGACTACAAGAGAGCACGAGAGCGGGAGATCGGGCCGGAGATAAAAGGGCGCGACTGAGCCGGCGAGTGGGGCTACAGAGCGAGCACGAGAGCGGGAGATCGGGCCGGAGATAAAAGGGGGCGACTGACCGGCGAGCGGGGCTACAGAGCGAGCCCGGAGCAGCGACAACCGACCTGGGAGGGTAAGAATTAGAAAGATTCAAAGTGTGATGTCACAGGAAAGCAGGGAAGCGATTGGTTGGTCAGTATTTCTCTCTTTTTCTTGGGCATTGGTTTAAATTAAGAGCTGGGATTAAAAACTATACGTTCAAAACTTAAACACTTCATTCATTAAATACATTAGAGATGGCAGGGCAGGCGATGTGTTACTGCTGCAACATGTGGGAGCTGGTGGACACCATTGAGGTCCACAGCGACCACATTTGCAGTAAGTGTTGGTTGCTCGAGGAACTTCGGCTCCGTGTTGATGAGCTGGAGTCCGAGCTTCAAACACAGCGACACATCAGGGAGGGGGAGAGTTACCTGGACGCTGTGTTCCAGGAGGCAGTCACACCCCTTAGATTAATTAATTCAAACTTGGTCCGTGGTCAGGGACAGGTGGGTGTGACTACGAGTGAGGCAGGTATGGGGACCCAGGAGGTAGTGGTGGAGGAGCCTCAACCCTTGCTCTTGTCCAACAGTTACGAGGTTCTTACTCTCTGTGTGAGCAAGAGCAGGGACTGCAGTGAGGATGAGCAAACTGACCACAGCACCGTGGTACAGGGAGCCATTCAAGTAGGGGGAGCAAAAAGAAATGTGGTAGTGGTAGGGAACAGTATAGTTAGGGGGATAGACACTGTTCTCTGCAGCCAAGAGCGTGAGGCCCAAAGGCTGTGTTGCCTGCCCGGTGCCAGGGTAAAGGACATCTCCTCTGGGCTGGAGAGGAACTTAGAGTGGGAGGGGAAAGATCCAGTTGTCGTGGTTCATGTTGGTACCAACGGCATAGGTAGGACAAAGAAAGAGGTTCTGCTGAGGGAGTATGAACAGTTGGGGGCTAAATTAAAAAGCAGAACCACAAAGGTAATAATCTCTGGATTACTACCTGAGCCACGTGCAAATTGGCAAAGGGTCAATAAGATCAGAGAGATGAATGAATGGCTCAAAGATTGGTGTGGGAGAAAAATGAGAAGGCAAAAGTGCAGGGTAGCAATAGGGGTAATGATAACCAGAGTGTGACAGGAAGGGACAGAGCATATACACATAAGAGTGCATCAGAAAGAGGAGTCAGAGTAGGGGAAAATGGTAAAAAGACAAAATTAAAAGCTCGATATCTGAAGGCACGCAGCATTCGTAACAATATAGATGAGTTGACAGCACAAATAGAAATAAATGGGTATGATCTGATAGCCATTACAGAGATAAGGTTGCAAGCGTCTCTGGGATCACGTGGGCCAGGGGGAACCAATCAAAGAAGGAAATCCCCCTGCACACTTTAGACAGGCCTCTACGCACAAATCTGTCAAAAGTATGAATGGGGATCACATTTAAAAACACAGTTAAACATTAAATATTTTTTTTTAAATCATGCATTTAAAATTAGATAAAATTACATTAAATTAAATATTTTAAACAAAAATTACATTTTTTGAAAAAAATAATTAAAGTTTTTTACAGGGCTAAAAATAAACTTACCTTTTTTTAAAGTATTTTTAAATTATAAATGAGTGAAAAAATATATATTTTTTTAAACTCTTATGCTGGTAAAAGCAGGCCTTACGTGGGCTTTTACCAGGCGTAAGATTTTTAATGGTTTTCAGCGGGCGGAGGTTGTGCAGAAAGCGGAACTCTCCACCCGCAGAGGCCCTTCCCCCGGGCAGGAGGAGGATCTGCAAGAGGATTCTTCACAGATCGGAAGTGCCGGTTTTCAGCGCATGCGCTTCACAGGCCTGAAACCGGCACTTGCGAGGCCCCTATGGGCGCGTACACACCTCGTACACACCCGCGGGGATCAGAAAATCCGGCCCATAAGATTCTGAGGGGGCTTGACAGGGTAGATGCAGAGAAGATGTTTCCCCTCGTGGGGGAATCTAGAACTAGGGGCATAATTTCAGAATAAGGGGGCACCCATTTAAAACAGAGATGAGGAGGAATTTCTTCTCTCAGAGGGTCGTGAATCTGTGGAATTCTCTTCCCCAGAGAGCTGTGGAGGCTGGGTCATTGAATATATTTAAGGTGGAGATAGACAGATTTTTCAATGGTAAGGGAGTCAAGGGTTATGGGGAGTGGGCAGGGAAGTGGAGTTGAGGCCAAGATCAGATCAGCCATGATCTAATTGAATGGCGGAGCAGGCTGAGGGGCAAATGACCAACTCCTGCTCCTATTTCTTATGTTCTTATTATGTTTTGTTTCTAGATCCTGTTGCTCAGGGTTGCCTGGTCTCCAGGATGCTACAGAAAATTGCAGCAGAAGGTGGTTCTGGTTAACCCTTTAGTTGCCTCACAAACCGTGCTTCTCGGACACCCGGGAGTTGAATACTGACAGTTTGACCTCAGGAGCCCACGGGAGAATGCCAAGTCATTTGAAGAGTAAAGACGAACCTACCTTTTTTTTTAGGGAATCTTTATTTTCATTCTGTCATCCTCCACACACTGCTGGACACTGTCCAACTGGTACTCATGCTGAGCTGGGCGGATCCTGCAAGGGAACAGACTCCAGCTCGCAGGACAAATAGATCAAAGTGAGTGTTATTCACGGGCACCAGCGCCAGATCCAAACAGTAAGCTGAACCGTCAGGATCTGGATTTGGATCCTGCCAGCTTCTGATTGATGGCCTGGCTGTTGAGATGGAATGCCCATCAGATTAGGGTGTACCAGCAGTGAGGCACTCATGGGAAATGCTCACTTTATTGTGTCTGTCCTGGTCACTTAAGCCTCTGTTGCCATACAAGTACCTCCACCCTCCTTGTCCTCAGTACTACTTGGTTAGTCACCAGCAGTGTGTGCAGAATGCCCGAATGAAGATCAGCTCCCTTGTCAGCTGCTCCCTTGGAAGCTCCTCTTCATTCTTCAAGTGACTCGGCATTTTCCACCCACCTGGTTGTCTCTTGGGTCTTGTGGGGAGTGTTTGGTTTCTTTTCCTCGATCTGGGTTGTGTTTGGGTGTCAACAAACTGAGTTCTGGGTGTGTAAAAGTTAACACTGCACGGGAGCCGGGGAGGGAGGGGAAAATCCTGTGGGTTTGCTCTCCAAAGTTAGGACGTCTAACAAGATGTCTTAAAGGGAGGTTATGCCTTAAGTGATTTTCCTCAGGCAAATATTGTGCCGATGCATCCTGGTAATTAGATCCACATTCCCCCGCATTCGGCCCGTCAATGTTTAGGAGCTGATGTTTCATCCAATCATTGCTGGCTCAGTAACTCAATTCCAATCTACTGAGCACGCCACAGCCTAAAGGAATGACATCAGCTCCCAGCAAATTAAAGGGTGTCACAGTTAACACTTTAAATAAAGTTTGGTGAGAGTTTTCGTTCAAGCTGGAACGACACAGAAGTGGGACCTCTAGACAACTCGCCGACCGGTTTCAAGTCATCGCTGAATGTTGGGGTTGTGGCTGCTGGTACAGAGCTGGACTGGAGATCGTTGGAGGCCAGGCTCTGAGTCCTGTGTTCAGTTGATGTCAGAAGAGTCGAAGTGGAAAAGCAATTGCCTTAGAATGCATAGACTTGTCAAGGCCAGAGTGATCTCCTGGACTAGTTTCGATCGCCTAAGGGGGTCGAAGAGGAATTTCTCAGATTTTTTTATTCCAAATTGGCCTGTAATTTTATGTCTGGTTTTTCACCTCTCCCAGGAGATCACATGGTCTTGGGTGGGGTGGCGAGTCTATATATTGCAATGGACAAGGCATCACAGTTGTGTGGGACAAGCTGGATGGACCAGCGAGTCTTTTTCTGACCGTCATGACTCCTTCCTGGGTCCCTCTGTCAAGATAACACGTTGCTTCAACGGGAACGGGACCAATATCCTCGCGGGAGGGTTTGCTAGTGCTGTTGGGGAGGGTTTAAACTAGCTTGGCAGGGGGATGGGAGCCTAAGTATAGAGTCAATAGGGAGGGAAGAAAAACTGGAATTGGGAAACAAAAATGTAGAATGTAAATTGGAAGGACAGAGGAATCAAGGGCTAGATAGCAGTCAACAAGGAGGTTTGCCTGTACTAAATGGTGTATACTTCAATGCAAGGAGTATAGCTAACAAGGCAGATGAGCTGAGGGCACAGATAGATACTTGGGACTATGATATTATAGCTATTACAGAGACGTGGCTGAAAGAGGGGCAGGTATGGCAGCTCAAAATTCCTGGTTACAGGATTTTCAGACGGGATAGAGAAGGAGGTAAAAAGGGAGGCGGGGCCGTGGTATTGATTAAGGAAACTATTACAGCTGTAAGGAGGGATGATATGTTGGAGGGATCATCAAACGAGGCCATATGGGTCGAATTGAAAATCAAAACAGGGGTGATCACACTGCTGGGAGTGTACTACAGACCCCCAATCAGTGAGAGAGAGATAGAAGAACAAATATGCGACTGAGCCGACGAGCGGGACTACAGAGCGAGCACGAGAGCGGGAGATCGGGCCGGAGATAAAAGGGAGCGACTGAGCCAGCGAGCGGGGCTACAGAGCGAGCCCGGAGCAGCGACAACCGACCTGGGAGGGTAAGAATTAGAAAGATTCAAAGTGTGACGTCACAGGAAAGCAGGGAAGCGATTGGTTGGTCAGTATTTCACTCTTTTTCTTGGGCATTGGTTTAAATTAAGAGCTGGGATTAAAAACTATACGTTCAAAACTTAAACATTTCATTCATTAAATACATTAGAGATGGCAGGGCAGGCGATGTGTTACTGCTGCAACATGTGGTAGCTGGTGGACACCATTGAGGTCCACAGCGACCACATTTGCAGTAAGTGTTGGTTGCTCGAGGAAATTCGGCTCCGTGTTGATGAGCTGGAGTCCGAGCTTCAAACACTGCGACACATCAGGGAGGGAGAGAGTTACCTGGACGCTGTGTTCCAGGAGGCAGTCACGCCCCTTTTATTAATTAATTCGAATTTGGTCCGTGGTCAGGGACAGGTGGGTGTGACTACGAGCGAGGCAGGTATGGGGACCCAGGAGGTAGTGGTGGAGGAGCTTCAGCCCTTGGTCTTGTCCAACAGTTACGAGGTTCTTACTCTCTGTGTGAGCAAGAGCAGGGACTGCAGGGAGGATGAGCAAACTGACCACAGCACCATGGTACAGGGAGCCATTCAAGTAGGGGGAGCAAAAAGAAATGTGGTAGTGGTAGGGGACAGTATAGATAGGGGGATAGACACTGTTCTCTGCAGCCAAGAGCGTGAGGCCCAAAGGCTGTGTTGCCTGCCCGGTGCCAGGGTAAAGGACATCTCCTCTGGGCTGGAGAGGAACTTAGAGTGGGAGGGGAAAGATCCAGTTGTCGTGGTTCATGTTGGTACCAACCGCATAGGTAGGACAAAGGAAGAGGTTCTGCTGAGGGAGTATGAGCAGTTGGGGGCTAAATTAAAAAGCAGAACCACAAAGGTAATAATCTCTGGATTACTACCTGAGCCACGTGCAAATTGGCAAAGGGTCAATAAGATCAGAGAGATGAATGAGTGGCTCAAAGATTGGTGTGGGAGAAATGGGTTTTGATTCTTGGGGCACTGGCACCAGTACTGGGGTAAGAGGGAGCTGTTATGTCGGGATGTACTTCATTTGAACCAGGCTGGGACCAGTATCCTGTCGAATCGAATAACTAGGGCTGTAGATCGGGCTTTAAACTAAATAGTGGGGGGGGAGGGATCCGCTGAGCAGAAATTAAAAAAGTCAAAGAAAAATGAGAAGGCAAAAGTGTAGGGTAGTGATAGGGGTAATGATAACAGAGTGTGACAGGAAGGGACAGAGTGTATACACATAAGAGTGCATCAGAAAGAGTGGTCAGAGTAGGGGAAAATGTTAAAAAGAAAAAATTAAAAGCTCTATATCTGAACGCATGAAGCATTCGTAACAAGATAGATGACTTGACAGTACAAATAGAAATAAATGGGTATGATCTGATAGCCATTACAGAGACGTGGTTGCAAGGTGACCAAGGCTGGGAACTGAATATTCAGGGGTATTTGCCATTTCGTAAAGATAGGGTGAAAGGAAAAGGAGGTGGTGTAGCTCTGTTGATAAGGGATGAGATCAGTGCAGTAATGAGAAATGATATTGCTTGGAAGATCAATGCTTAGAATCAGTTTGGGTGGAGATAAGAAATAATAAGTGTAAGAAGTCACTGGTGGGAGTGGTCTACAGGCCCCCAATCAGTAGCCACAAATAGAACAAATATGTAGACAAATTTCTGAGAAGTGCAAAAACTATAGGGCAGTAATAGTAGAGGATTTCAACTACCCCAATATTAACTGGGATAAAATTAGTGTGAAGGGTATAGAAGGTGCGGAATTCCTAAAATGCATCCAGGAGAACTTTTGAGCCAGTATGTAGCAAGCCCAACAAGGGAGGGGGCGGTTCTGGACTTAGTTTTAGGGAATGAAGCTGGGCAGGTAGAAGGCGTATCAGTGGGAGAGCATTTTGGTGCTAGTGACCATAATTCTGTTAGATTTAAGGTAGTTATGGAAAAGGACAAGGATAGACCAGGAATAAAAATTCTAAATTGGGGAAAAGCAAATTTTGCTAAGCTCAGAGAGGATTTAGCCATAGTGGACTGGAAACAGCTAATTGAAGGTAAATCAGTGTCAGAGCAGTGGGAGGCATTCAAGGACGAGATCCGGAGGGTTCAGACCAAACATGTGCCCTTAAAGAAAAAAGGTGGGAGTAACAAATCTAGAGCCCCCTGGATGTCTAGAGACATGCAAGGTAGAATAATGAAAAAAAGGGAGGCGTATGACAGATACCGAGGGCTAAATACTCCAGAATCTTTAGAGGAGTACAGAAAGTGCAGGGGTGGAATTAAAAATTATATTAGGAAAGCAAAGAGAGAGCATGAAAAAAACTTGGCAAGTAAAATCAAGGAAAACCCAACGATGTTTTATAAATATATTAAGAGTAAGAGGATAACTAAAGAAAGGGTAGGGCCTATTGAAGATCATGAGGGTAATCTGTGTGTGGAGGCGGGAGACGTCGGTAGGGTTCTTAATCAATACTTTGCGTCTGTTTTCACAAAGGAGAGGGGCGAAGCAGACATTGCTATCGGTGGGGAGGAGTGTGAAATATTAGATGAAATAAATATAGTGAGAGAGGAAGTATTAAGGGGTTTAGCAGCTTTAAAAGTGGATAAATCCCCAGGCCCGGATGAAATGTATCCCAGGCTGTTAAGCAAAGCGAAAGAGGAAATAGCAGAGGCCCTGACCATCATTTTTCAATCCTCTCTGGCTTCAGGTGTGGTGCCAGAGGACTGGAGGACTGCTAATGTGGTACCCTTGTTTAAAAAGGGAGAAAAGGATAGACCGAGGAATTACAGGCCAGTCAGCCTAACCTCGGTAGTTGGAAAATTATTGGAAAGAATTCTGAAGGACAGGATAAATCTTCATTTAGAAAGACACAGATTAATCAAGGATAGTCAACACGGATTTGTTTTGGGACGGTTGTGTCTGACAAAGTTGATTGAATATTTTGAGGAGGTAACAAAGAGGGTAGATGAGGGTAGTGCATTTGATGTAGTGTATATGGACTTTAGCAAGGCTTTTGATAAGGTTCCACATGGCAGACTGGTCATGAAGTTAAAAGCCCATGGGATCCAGGGCAATGTGTCAAGTTGGATTCAACACTGGCGCGGAGACAGGAATCAGAGGGTAATGGTTGATGGGTGTTTTTGTGACTGGAAGGCTGTCTCCAGTGGGGTTCCGCAGGGCTCAGTACTAGGTCCCTTGCTTTTTGTGCTATATATCAACGATCTTGACTTGAAATATAGTGGGTATGATTATGACGTTTGCAGATGATACTAAAATCGGCTGTGTGGTTGATACTGAAGAAGGAAGCTGTAGACTGCAGGAAGATATCAATAAATTGGTCAGGTGGGCAGAACAGTGGCAAATGGAATTCAATCCGGAGAAGTGTGAGATCATGCATTTGGGGAGGGCTAATAAGGAAAGGGAATACACATTAAATGGTAGGACACTGGGTAGTGTAGAGGAACAAAGGGACCTTGGAGTGCATGTCCACAGATCCCTGAAGGTAGCAGGCCAAGTAGATAAGGTGGTTAAGAAGGCATACGGAATGCTTGCTTTTATTAGCCGTGGCATAGAATACAAGAGCAGGGGGGTTATGCTTCAACTGTATAAAACACTAGTTAGGCCTCAGCTAGAGTACTGCGTGCAGTTCCGGTCACCACATTGCAGGAAAGATGTGATTGCACTAGAGAGGGTACAGAGGAGATTTACAAGGATGTTGCCGGGAGTAGAGAATCTTAGCTATGAGGAAAGACTGGATAGGCTGGGTCTGTTTTCCTTGGAACAGAGGAGGCTGAGGGGAGACCTTATTGAGGTGTATAAAATTATGAGGGGCATAGATAAAGTGGATAGAAAGGACCTATTTCCCTTAGCAGAGGAGTCAAAAACCAGGGGGCACAGATTTAAAGTAATTGGGGGAAGGTTTAGAGGGGATTTGAGGGGAAATTTCTTCACCCAGAGGGTTGTGGGGGTCTGGAACTCGCTGCCTGACAGGGTGGTGGAGGCAGGAACCCTAATCACATTTAAAAAGTATTTGGATGTGCACTTGGGATGCTCTAACCTGCAGGGATACGGACCAAAAGCTGGGAATTGGAATTAGGCTGGATAGCTCTTTGTTGGCTGGTGCGGACATGATGGGCCGAAATGGCCTCCTTCCGTGCTGTAACTTACTATGATTCTATGATTCTATGGTGCTTGAACGATGGGGTGACACTCTTGGTGCCACACTTGTCCGAGGAGGGCAACACAACAGTCGGCACACTCAGCCGCTCTGTAGTGCACCCTCACTAGTAGCTGATCCACACTCAGGTAGTCCAGATGATCTTCAGGACTTGCGGGGTTACCAGATCGATCGACTTGCTCGCATCACTGGACAATCAACAATCTGCTCGAGAACCTCAGGCAGTCAGGGCGTAGGCTGGACAGTCTTGCGGTCTTTCGACTACAGAGCGAGCACGAGAGCGGGAGATCGGGCCGGAGATAAAAGGGCGCGACTGAGCGGCGAGCGGGGCTACAGAGCAAGCGCGAGAGATCGGGCCGGAGATAAAAGAGCGCGACTGAGCCATCGAGCGGGACTACAGAGCGAGCCCGGAGCAGCGACAACTGACCTGGGAGGATAAGAATTAGAAAGATTCAAAGTGTGACGTCACAGGAAAGCAGGGAAGCGATTGGTTGGTCAGTATTTCTCTCTTTTTCTTGGGCATTGGTTTAAATTAAGAGCTGGGATTAAAAACTATACGTTCAAAACTTAAACACTTAATTCATTAAATACATTAGAGATGGCAGGGCAGGCGATGTGTTACTGCTGCAACATGTGGGAGCTGGTAGACACCATTGAGATCCACGGCGACCACATTTGCAGTAAGTGTTGGTTGCTCGAGGAACTTCGGCTCCGTGTTGATGAGCTGGAGTCCGAGCTTCAAACACAGCGACACATCAGGGAGGGGGAGAGTTACCTGGACGCTGTGTTCCAGGAGGCAGTCACACCCCTTAGATTAATTAATTCAAATTTGGTCCGTGGTCAGGGACAGGTGGGTGTGACTACAAGCGAGGCAGGTATGGGGACCCAGGAGGTAGTGGTGGAGGAGCCTCAGCCCTTGCTCTTGTCCAACAGTTACGAGGTTCTTACTCTCTGTGTGAGCAAGAGCAGGGACTGCAGTGAGGATGAGCAAACTGACCACAGCACCGTGGTACAGGGAGCCATTCAAGTAGGGGGAGCAAAAAGAAATGTGGTAGTGGTAGGTGACAGTATAGTTAGGGGGATAGACACTGTTCTCTGCAGCCAAGAGCGTGAGGCCCAAAGGCTGTGTTGCCTGCCCGGTGCCAGGGTAAAGGACATCTCCTCTGGGCTGGAGAGGAACTTAGAGTGGGAGGGGAAAGATCCAGTTGTCGTGGTTCATGTTGGTACCAACGGCATAGGTAGGACAAAGAAAGAGGTTCTGCTGAGGGAGTATGAACAGTTGGGGGCTAAATTAAAAAGCAGAACCACAAAGGTAATAATCTCTGGATTACTACCTGAGCCACGTGCAAATTGGCAAAGGGTCAATAAGATCAGAGAGATGAATGAATGGCTCAAAGATTGGTGTGGGAGAAAAATGAGAAGGCAAAAGTGCAGGGTAGCAATAGGGGTAATGATAACCAGAGTGTGACAGGAAGGGACAGAGCATATACACATAAGAGTGCATCAGAAAGAGGAGTCAGAGTAGGGGAAAATGGTAAAAAGACAAAATTAAAAGCTCGATATCTGAAGGCACGCAGCATTCGTAACAATATAGATGAGTTGACAGCACAAATAGAAATAAATGGGTATGATCTGATAGCCATTACAGAGATAAGGTTGCAAGCGTCTCTGGGATCACGTGGGCCAGGGGGAACCAATCAAAGAAGGAAATCCCCCTGCACACTTTAGACAGGCCTCTACGCATTAATCTGTCAAAAGTATGAATGCGGATCACATTTAAAAACACAGTTAAACATTAAATATTTTTTTTTAAATCATGCATTTAAAATTAGATAAAATTACATTAAATTAAATATTTTAAACAAAAATAAAATTTTTTGAAAAAAATAATTAAAGTTTTTTACGGGGCTAAAAATAAACTTACCTTTTTTTAAAGTATTTTTAAATTATAAATGAGTGAAAAAATATATATTTTTTTAAACTCTTATGCTGGTAAAAGCAGGCCTTACGTGGGCTTTTACCAGGCGTAAGATTTTTAATGGTTTTCAGCGGGCGGAGGTTGTGCAGAAAGCGGAACTCTCCACCCGCAGAGGCCCTTCCCCCGAGCAGGAGGAGGATCTGCAAGAGGATTCTTCACAGATCGGAAGTGCCGGTTTTCAGCGCATGCGCTTCGGAGGCCTGAAACCGGCACTTGCGAGGCTCCTATGGGCGCGTACACACCTCGTACACACCCGCGGGGATCAGAAAATCCGGCCCATAAGATTCTGAGGGGGCTTGACAGGGTAGATGCAGAGAGGATGTTTCCCCTCGTGGGGGAATCTAGAACTTGGGGCATAATTTCAGAATAAGGGGGCACCCATTTAAAACGGAGATGAGGAGGAATTTCTTCTCTCAGAGGGTCGTGAATCTGTGGAATTCTCTTCCCCAGAGAGCTGTGGAGGCTGGGTCATTGAATATATTTAAGGTGGAGATAGACAGATTTTTCAATGGTAAGGGAATCAAGGGTTATGGGGAGTGGGCAGGGAAGTGGAGTTGAGGCCAAGATCAGATCAGCCATGATCTTATTGAATGGCGGAGCAGGCTCAAGGGGCCAAATGACCAACTCCTGCTCCTATTTCTTATGTTCTTATTATGTTTTGTTTCTAGATCCTGTTGCTCAGGGTTGCCTGGTCTCCAGGATGCTACAGAAAATTGCAGCAGAAGGTGGTTCTGGTTAACCCTTTAGTTGCCTCACAAACCGTGCTTCTCGGACACCCGGGAGTTGAATACTGACAGTTTGACCTCAGGAGCCCACGGGAGAATGCCAAGTCATTTGAAGAGTAAAGACGAACCTACCTTTTTTTTTTAGGGAATCTTTATTTTCATTCTGTCATCCTCCACACACTGCTGGACACTGTCCAACTGGTACTCATGCTGAGTTGGGCGGATCCTGCAAGGGAACAGACTCCAGCTCGCAGGGCAAATACATCAAAGTGAGTGTTATTCACGGGCACCAGCGCCAGATCCAAACAGTAAGCTGAACCGTCAGGATCTGGATTTGGATCCTGCCAGCTTCTGATTGATGGCCTGGCTGTTGAGATTGAATGCCCATCAGATTAGGGTATACCAGCAGTGCGGCACTCATGGGTAATGCTCACTTTATTGTTTCTGTCCTGGTCACTTAAGCCTCTGTTGCCATACAAGTACCTCCACCCTCCTTGTCCTCAGGACTACCTGGTTAGTCACCAGCAGTGTGTGCAGAATGCCCGAGTGAAGATCAGCTCCCTTGTCAGCTGCTCCCTTGGAAGCTCCTCTTCATTCTTCAAGTGACTCGGCATTTTCCACCCACCTGGTTGTCTCTTGGGTCTTGTGGGGAGTGTTTGGTTTCTTTTCCTCGTTCTGGGTTGTGTTTGGGTGTCAACAAACTGAGTTCTGGGGTGTGTAAAAGTTAACACTGCACGGGAGCCGGGGAGGGAGGGGAAAATCCTGTGGGTCTGCTCTCCAAAGTTAGGACGTCTAACAAGATGTCTTAAAAGGGAGGTTATGCCTCAAGAGATTTTCCTCAGGCAAATATTGTGCCGATGCATCCTGGTAATTAGAACCACATTCCCCTGCATTCGGCCCGTCAATGTTTCGTAGCTGATGTTTCATCCAATCATTGCTGGCTCAGTAACTCAATTCCAATCTACTGAGCACGCCACAGCCTAAAGGAATGACATCAGCTCCCAGCAAATTAAAGGGTGTCACAGTTAACACTTTAAATAAAGTTTGGTGAGAGTTTTCGTTCAAGCTGGAACGACACAGAAGTGGGACCTCTAGACAACTCGCCGACCGGTTTCAAGTCATCGCTGAATGTTGGGGTTGTGGCTGCTGGTACAGAGCTGGACTGGAGATCGTTGGAGGCCAGGCTCTGAGTCCTGTGTTCAGTTGATGTCAGCAGAATAGAAGTGGAAAAGCAATTGTCTTAGAATGCATAGACTTATCAGGGCCAGAGTGATCTCCTGGACTAGTTTCGATCGCCTGAGGGGGTCGGAGAGGAATTTCCCAGATTTTATTTTTCCCAAATTGGCCTGGGTTTTTATGTCTGGTTTTTCGCCTCTCCCAGGAGATCACATGGTCTTGGGTGGGGTGGGGAGTCTATATATTGCGATGGACAAGGCATCACAGTTGTGTGGGACTGGCTGGATGGACCAGAGAGTCATTTCCTGTCCGTGATGTTTTGTACATTACAAGTCACGATGTTTCAATGACTGAAATGTGAAAAGTTTAATATCTGGAAATAAACGTGGAATGAAAATGAACAAACTTACTGTGTGTTTCCTGATTTGTGCACGGATCATAGCAGGGAACGGAAAGGGGAAGAGATGAGTTCTCCGATGGGGGATTGGAGAATGGGGATTGTCCCTGGGCTCAGTTACTGACTGGGTGAACTCTCTGAGCCACACATCAGGCAGGGCCCAGAGTCAATCCCCAGTCTGCACAAACAAAGGTACAAAAAGACTATCAGTAGATAAAGACTATCAGGCCCATCAAGCTCACCCCATCCAGTAGACAGCATAGAAACATAGAAACAAAGAAGATAGGAGCAGGAGTAGGCCATTCGGCCCCTCTAGCCTGCTCCGCCATTCAATGTGATCATGGCTGATCATCCAAATTCAGTACCCTGTCCCTGCTTTCTCCCCATATCCCTTGATCCCTTTAGCCTTAAGAAATATATCCAACTCCTTCTTGAATATATTTAATGAATTGGCCTCTACTGCCTTCTGTGGTAGAGAATTCCACAGGTTCACCACTCTCTGGGTGAAGAAATTCCTCCTCATTTCTGTCCTAAATGGCTTACCCCTTATCCTTAGACTGTGACCCCTGGTTCTGGACTCCCCGACCATCGGGAACATCCTTCCTGCATCTAGTTTGTCCTGTCCTGTCCGAATTTTATAAGTTTCAATGAGATCCCCTCTCATTCTTCTAAACTCCAGCGAGTATAAGCCCAATCGACCCAATCTCTCCTCATACGTCATTCCTGCCATCCCAGGTATCAGCCTGGTGAATCTTCGCTGAACTCCTTCCATGGCAAGAACCTCCTTCCTCAGATAAGGCGACCAAAACTGCACACAATACTCAAGATGTGGTCTCACCAAGGCCCTGTACAACTGCAGAAAGACATCCTTGTTCCTGTACTCAAACCCTCTCGCTACGAAGGCCAACATACCATTTGTCTTCTTAACCGCCTGCTGCACCTGCATACTTACCTTCAGCGACTGGTGCACAAGGACACGCAGGTCTCGTTGCACTTCCCCTTCTCCCAATCTATTGCAATTCAGATAATAATCTGCCTTCCTGTTTTTGAGACCAAAGTGGATAACCTCGCATTTATCCACGTTATATTATAACCTCGCGATTAAGCAGTAACATAATTGAAGTGTTTAAGATGATTAAAGTAGTTGATAGAGAGAAACTATTTCCGATGGTAAGGAGAGTCCAGAACAAGGGGGCATAACCTTAAAATTAGAGCTCGGCCATTCAGGGGTGATGTTCGGAAGCACCTCTTCACACAAAGGGTAGTGGAAATATCAAACTCTCTCCCCCAAAAGGCTGTTGAGGCTGGGGGGTCAATTGAAATCTTCAAAAATGAGATTGATAGATTTTTTGTCAGGTAAGGATATGCATTGATGCATGTGTGCGCCAGATTCCCTGGCAGCTTTCGTGCTGCGCCAGTCCACCGCCCTCCCTCCATCGGCTCTTCGCACCTCCAGATGGACTTGCCGGCTGGCTGCTTGGAGACAAGGGCTATCCACTGAAGACGTGGCTCATGACACCCTTGGGGAGGCCAAGTACTGAGGCCAAGGCGCATTATAGTAATCTTTTTATTGTTGCAGACAAGCTGCACCTCGAGTCTTCACAAACACTCCTGGGTGATGATGGGGTGCCTTCATGGCCACATGTGTGAGTCGATGACGCCCTGCACCTGTGGGAAGTCAGCCAGAGCAGCGAAGCCAATCGCCTGCTCAGTAACCCTGGCTTCATCTGTGGCAAAGTTGATATAATTGGCTGACTTGTGAAAGATGGCACCGGTCACCTTGGTGATGCATCTGTGGGCGGCCGACTGCGAGATCCCACAAATGTCTGCTGCAGATCCCTGGAAGGAGCCTGAGGCGAAGAAGTTGAGGGTGGTGGTGACTCTGACAGCCACTGGTAAGACATGTCCACCAGAGCCTCTGGGCAGCAGGTCTTGTTCCAGCAAGCTACAAAATGTCTGCGAGGACCTGGCGCGATAGCCTGAGCCTCCTGTAGCACTGCTGCTCAGTCATGTTGAGGAAGCTCATCCTCTGCCTGTATACCCTGTGTTGGGGGGTATCGCCTCCGGCGTGTTGCAGCCCTGTGGTGCTGCCCTCTCTGCTGTGGAGCAACACGTCGTTGAGGAGAAGGCTGCTGTTGTGGTTGCTGCTGGTGTGGCTGCTGTTGTTGGTGGTGGGGCTCATCTTGGTCCAAGGTTCCGGCCCAAGTCTTGCTACCTTTTAAAAATCGCTGAAACTTTTTATCCTCAGGGATTGAAAATCCGTTAAAACAGCAGAAATCATTAGTAATATCATTAACTGAAAAACAAAACATTCTCCTCAGGGAGGCAGCATTTTAGATTAAACTCCAATTGTTTTTAATCTTTTTAGCATTTTTTTTTTAAAGAGTTTTCCAACCAAGATTTTCCAGCACAAACAAGATGATTAAACAAGCAGAATCACCTCAAAAGTCCCAAAATCCCAATTCAAGTCATTAAACATTTAGAAATTGAAAACTGCCAATTTTTAGATGTGTTAGTCTCATGTCCGGAATTAGAGATGTTCAGATAATTTAAAATACTAAACAGAATTTCACTGTGGACACAGTAAGAGTCGGGTTCTCACAAATCAATAGGTTAGTTTACCTCAATAATTCCAATTTAATTCAGTCCAATATTTTATTAAAAGAAAAAGAAACTCTTGCATTTATATAGCGCCTTTCACGACCACCGGATGTCCCAAAGCGCTTTACAGCCAATGAAGTATTTTTTTTTTCGAAGTGTAGACGCTGTTGTAATGCAGGAAACGCGGCAGCCAATTTGCGCACAGCAAGCTCCCGCAAACAGCAACGTGATAATGACCAGATAATCTGTTTTTTTAGTGATGTTAGTTGAGGGATAAATATTGTGAGAAGTCGCACAACACCAGGTTATAGTCCAACAGCTTTATTTGAAATCACAAGCTTTCGGAGCGCTGCTCCTTCGTCAGGTGAAGTGAAGAGATGCATATAGGCACAGCATCTGGCCGTGTTCTCTGACTACATATGCTGTGCCTATATGCATCTCTTCACTTCACCTGACGAAGGAGCAGCGCTCCGAAAGCTTGTGATTTCAAATAAAGCTGTTGGATTATAACCTGGTGTTGTGCGACTTCTCATATTTGTCCACCCCAGTCCAACACCGGCATCTCCACATCATGGATAAATATTGGCCAGGGATACCGGGGAGAACTCCCCTGCTCTTCTTCGAAATAGTGCCGTGGGATCTTTTACGTCCACCCGAGAGAGCAGACGGGGCCCCTCGGTTTAACGTCTCATCCGAAAGACGGATGAACTAAACGCAATACAGAACAGATAAAACAAAACAAAATAGCATATGCTTACTAAAGCCCAGTAAATTACATCATCTGTCTTTTCCTTTCTTCAGGTGGCTTTCCACTGTAAAATACTGAACATAACTGAAGAATAAAATAGTTTTCACATTTTAACAAAACCTTCAACATTCTTACACAAAAGGGGGGGAAAGGTGGAGCTTCCCACAGCTTGTGGGCTCCAAAACATTCATAGAGGCCTTTTAAAGGGACATAGGTTGAAAACAACAAAAAAAACTCCCGCAACTTGTGACAATAGAAAAGGGACAGAATCTTTAACTTTTCTCCTTCTTTATTCCATTATAGATTAATCTAGTGCTATTTCTCTCAAACCAATTTACAATTTCTGATATAACAACAGAAAATGCTGGAAGCACTCAACAGGCCAGGCAGCATCCATGGAGAGAGAAACAGAGTTAACGTTTCAGGTCTGGGACCCAGATTTCCAGCATCCGCAGTATTTTGCTATTGTATTACAATTTCTGACGTTTGCTGCAGTCAATTATAACCAAAGCGTACTGGTTTACCCTTCCGGGTCCCTGTGAAACGGGCCAACGTCATCAGTCTGAAAATTTCTCCACAGGCCATGGATGCTGGGACATGGCTAGAGGGCCCGGGGTCATGCTGGGTACACGTGAGGCAGTCATTAATAGTGACATTCACGGTCTGATCCATACAAGGCCACCACATCTGCTGCACGGGCCTTTGGCCCCAGCTGTCACCCTTCTGGTGCCCACTAGGGGGTGTGTGGGCGCAACGGACCAGCTCACTGCAAAGTGACTGCGGGACCACCCGTTTACCCCTGATAAAATAACAATTTATCCTGTGCTATAAAAATGATCCTTCCTATTAAAGGCATGTTTGGGCCAATGAGCCCTCATCTTCGATGGCCGCCTGGGTCCTCACCCTGCACCTCTGCAAGATCTGAAGGGACTGCTTCACTCTGAACGTTATTTGTCTGGCCCTGCACTTTTTCCCCCGAATTTCTGGGCTAGCTGATCGGCCTTGCCGTTCTCACTGGCCCTGGGGGCGATTTTAGAATGGGCTCGGGCTTTATCCACACCTGAGGGCTGTCGCCTCCTCTCAACCTCTGCCAGAATCCACTGGGTCAACCCTGGTGAAGGCAACGTCTTGCCGCCGCAGAGGTCCACCCTCTTTTATTCCCAAAATACTTCTTACTTGTCAAAACCTTAGCGTGTGGGGTAGGCGTCAATCACAATAGCAGGTCTCCGACTTGGATTATCCGAATTAAGTAAACAGTGCTTTGTAAATGTTTCGAATTGATTCAAAACAAGACCGTGCGTTTTTAATTTAATTTGCATAAAGCAATCGCAATTTTTTAGCTGTACTCCAATTGAAACAAAGTGCTTTGAAAAGTTCAAATTGATCTAACACACTGCATCTCACAGTTGCACAAGTAAGCTTTAGTCAAAATAAATCCACACCAGCGTCTTTAACTTAAAATGTAATTCAAAGTTTTTCCCAATTCTGGGTGCACAATCTTAAATTGAAATGAACATACTCAATCAACCACATTCACACTTTCATGTAACTTGGAAATATTGATCCCTGCAATGGGTTCCCAACTCAAAGTGACGAATTTTTACGTGATATTCCCAGGTTGCTAGCCCAAGAAATATTCACACAGTGTAAATCAAAAACATGACTTCGGGTATCTCAAAAGTAATACACATGTGTACATACATAGAGAAAACAATTAGCAAACTTACAGCAGCATACACTTGCAGAAGATTAAAGTGCTTAAAATAC
Source organism: Squalus acanthias (assembly GCA_030390025.1). Taxonomy (NCBI): domain Eukaryota; kingdom Metazoa; phylum Chordata; class Chondrichthyes; order Squaliformes; family Squalidae; genus Squalus; species Squalus acanthias. The sequence continues at coordinate 56,972,769 of CM059434.1, read as the reverse complement.
TTCCCACAACAAAGCCTCACACTTTACAACACCGAAATCTTCAGCAGCCCACCACGCACATGCACCCAGTCTCCCCATCATCATCACAGCATTCAACTACCATATTCCACACTTTGTCTCCGTCACATTCAACTCACTCTTACTGCTCCCTGCTGCTCACTGCACTGACAAAATCTCCACTTTACACAATTATGCTCGCCGCGGCCACGAGAGAGCGCAAACCTCATTTCATTCTCCTCCACACTTGACCCACTACTAAATGGCATACATTTAGTTTGGCAATCACTCACATTCAATCTGACTCTGTGCTCGTTTCCTACCCTTTCATTCATTCATTTATGCTATTCGCTGCATTTCCAACATTAGCAGCCCTGGAAGCTCCGGACTGCATTATACTCACTGCAAATGCAATTGAACGAGACACAGCAAAAGTTTCATTCTAAATTCCACTGACTCAAGTTATCTCCAAGCCACATTGTGAGATCACCGAAACCCCATTGTTCAACGTCGTCGCTACTTAACGTAACCTGAAGGAGAAGGCCAGGGCAGAAAACAGGGACCGAGGAAACCAGCAATGCTCACTGATTGTGCCTTGGCCGCTTCACTTAGTAAGAACTGTGCGTCAGTGAGGCATTTTTCCATCAGAAATGACTCTGCTCTTCCGTGCTGCCATCCTCGCAGCAAACGGGAATCTGAACGACAGCCCAGAAATTACAGAATCAGCTGAACAAAATATGTGAGTGGACAGAAAAGTGGCAGATGAAATTTAACACAGACAACCCTAAAGTACTGCACATAGGAAGAGAAAATGGACAACACACATAAAGAAAAAAATCTCTGAATGGTGTTGAAATAGCTAAGGATGAAGTCTAGGAGTCAGGAGACTCGATGCTTAACATGCCAACTAAAAGAAAGAACTTGGATTCATATTGTGGCTTACACGACCTCAGGATATCCCAAATCACTTTACAACCGATTAAGTACTTTTTAAGTGTAGTCACAGTTGCAATGTAGGATGTTGGATGAGGGATAAATATTGTTCAGGACACTGGGGATAACTCCCCTGCTCTTCTTCGAAATAGTGCATGGGATCTTTTATGTCCACCTGAGAGGGCAGTCCAGGCCTCCATCTCATCCAAAAGGACAGCACCCCAACAGTCCCTCAGTATTGCACTGGAGTGTCAGCCTAGAGTTTGTGAAGTCTCTCAGAATAGGACTTGAACCCACAACCTGCTGACTTAGAGATGAGAGTGCTACCAATTTTTTGTTTTATATACTTTATTGAACATTAAGAACATTTACAACATCGTGATCATTTCATTGTATCATACAAATCAATTCTGCCGCTCTGCACAGCCATTCCTCCACCACATTTTAACATCAAAACCTGAAGTTTAATTTGCCTCCCGTAACATATATTAAATCGATTGTACTTTAAAAATTGATTGTAAAATATTATCTTTAAATTCCTTTCTGAATAAAACATCCACAGAGCCTTATAATGATCTTTTAGCTTATATTTAAAATACTCTTTTAGATTGATTCTCCACTCCTTCTTTGCACAATCACGAATCTAGCCAAACTGAATATTAAATTAATTGCCGCTCCGCTAGACTCAGGCAGACTCTCCTGTAATCCCCATCTCAAAATTGAGTCCCACGGGATTCCCATTCTCGCTCTTCAGTCCCCACCCAGCAAAAAAACTTCACACAACTGTCGAACATAGTACTTAAAATAATTTAACTGCGGACATAACACTAGTAAATGGGACAGAGTCTCATCCCGTGTCCCACACACTGGGCAAGTTGCCTCCTCCACTCGTCCAATCTTACACAAGACCGTCATGGTAAAAATCCAATTATGAGCCAATTTGAAATCCAGTTCAATTCACTCGACATTTAAAATTCGCCCACACTCCCTTCCAAATCATGTTGAAGTCCAGCTGTGGGTATATACTCTGCCAAAACTCCTAACCAGCAGATGTCTTGAATCTCCATTCTCTAAATACCTCATAGAAATCTCAAGTATTACAGTTGTCAAATTGGACCAACTCTCCCCTTTCTCCAGCAGAAAGCTTGGAAAAGCGGGACGCATTTTACTTCCTTTGGAGATTTCCGCTTTTATTTCTTCCATCCAATCCTGTGGCATTGCCCTCACAATCTTCTCATATATGATCCCGATTGCTTTTTCCTCTACCACCTGGTCCTCCTCCTACACCATGTCCCTCACTATCACTTCCAGCAACCAACCTGGAATTACCTCGTATAATACATCTTTCACACATATAATACCAGCTTTTATAAAAGCTTGATTAAATAATACCAGCTTTTATAAAAGCTTGATTAAATAATACCTCTCCTTCGATGTTGACCCACCTGTTCAAAAATAAGGGCTGTTCTAAAAATTCCTCAGCACCCTTGGGCAAAAACTGCACACTTTTTAAAAATTGGGCCCAAGTCTCTACAACCCCCTTATAAAACTTAGGGAGAAGTTTAATCGATTTCAAAAACATATTGGCCCAGAAATTGATCTCGCTCTGTTCCCGCGGGGGTAAGGCTTTCCCGCGATCTCTCACCTCGCTTGTGCTTTTTCAGATCCAGCTCGTACGAACTTGATGTTCTAGAGATCAGCTGGGCAGTGCTTGCGTATCCCAGCGGCGTAGTGAATTCGTGCGAGCTGTGGGATCACGTGACTCAGTTAGAGCCAATGGCAGCACACCATCTTCCATTCATAAGTTTCACAGCACGGCTGTGAAATCTATGAATCTTACACCCCCCCAAAATAACAGCTAAACCTCAATTAAATTAAAAAAAAAACCATCACATTAATAAAATAAGTATAGTTAATTAAATTAACCATTTTAAATAAAAAATTAAATTTTTGAAAAAATTTAAAATCTTTTAAAAAGTTATAAAAATAAACTTACCTGTCTTGAAAGTCTCTAAAAAAGATATACCTGTTAAAAAAAATTCAAAAAAATACTTAATTCACTACTTACCTTCTTAAAAGTGGGTCTTACTCCTCCTTTTTACATTTCCAAAATCTTCCGTACTTACCTGCGCGTCCAAAGCATGAAGTGCACAGCGTGCGCGCAGCCTGTAGCGCGCACGCGATGCACCGAGGACCCGCCCCCTTTTCAGAAGAGCAATTGCCGGTTTTCAGCGCATGCGCAGGGCATGCAGAAAACCGGCAATTGGAGTGGGAATACGCGAGAGTACGCAGTGCGTACTCTCGCGTCCCGGGATCAATTTTCGGCCCATTATTGTATTCCATATACAATATCCCCTGCCCTCCTATCCCACTTCATTTAAAAAAATGCTCAAAACAGCTCTTCCAAAAACTTGTATTTGACTTCTGAAGAAATCTCTTCACCCATTTGATTCTAAAGGATTTTTTCTTCAAATCAATATCTGGGAAATTGAGTCCTCCCTGATTTCTCCGTCCAATGATGGTATTGTAAACCACCAAGGCTGGTTTCCCTTCCCATAAAAACCTCACACAAACCTCTCGGATGGACTTTTCCGCCCACTCAGGAATATCCTCCACCGTCAATAAGTACACCACTGTCGCTCTTCCTTGCACTTTCAACCACCTTCTTTCCCATCTTCCCAAAACCTTTTTTATTTTCATAAACTTCGGTTCCCAATTTAATCGATCCACTTCATCCCTGTCTTTCTTGTACCCCATATGCACCCCCAGAACTTCCAAAACCTCCACCACCTTAAAGAGACTTTCCTCCAACCATTCCCCCCTACCCCTTCCCACAACCAGGCATTGGGACTTACTATAATTCACTCTGGCTCCTGAACCTCTACAATACTTCTCCACTACATCCATAGCTTTCCTCACTGACTCTCCATTTCTCAATGTTAAGGTTGTGTCATCTGCATATTGGTGTATCACCGACACCAGCCCGGAACTGGGAACCACAATCCCAACTACACCTTGTTTCTTTCGCATCATGTAACCTAATGGTTCTGCTACCAATGTGTACAACAATGGGGACAGGGGACAACCCTGTCTCACTGACCTCTGTATCGGAAAATACATGGATAAAAACCCATTACATTTAACACAGCTAAATATGTTTGAATAAAAAATCATATCCACTCAATGAAATTTCCCCCGAAACCAAATGCTTCCAAAACCTTCAATAAAAACTCATGAGAGACCCTATCAAAGGCTTTCTCTTGGTCCATCTTTAATACATAAGCCTCCCTCCCACTCTCTTCCATGAGCTCTATCGCATCTCGGATTGAGACCACAGAGTCTGCGATGTCCCGGCCTATGACTCCATAGGACTGAGAGGGCAAAACTATCTGCGGCAACACCTCCTTCATACAATTTGCCATAACCCTCGCCAAGATCTTATAATCCACATTTAATAATGTGATGGGCCTCCAATTCTTCAGATCCCTTCTATCCCCTTTATTTTTATAAGCTAAGCTTATGACACCTCTCCTGATAGATGGGACCAGGCTTCCCTCAATTTTAATTTCCTTAAAAACTTCTAAGAGCAATGGACTTAAAATCTCGAAAAATTCTTTATAAAATTCTGCACTTAGTCCATCAGACCTTGGGCTTTTCCCCCCCTTCATTCCACTTATTGCTACTTTTATTTCCGCTAATCCTACTTCTTTGTCACACATGCTTCTCTCATCCTCCTTTAAACCCTCTCCAATAAAAGCACTAACCTTTTCCATCACCAAATTGGAAATGTCTTCTTTTGTATATAACTCTTGATAAAAGCTGCTAGCCGCCTCTAAAATCTCCCCACTTTCATGAATGATCATCTCCCCAACCTTCAACTCTCCAATTAATGATAATCTCTGTCGCAGCTTCTCTTGCTCTAGAAAATATCTAGTGCATCTTTCGCCCTCCAATGCATCTCTAGCCTTTGCACGGAGAATGGCCCCCTTGCATTTTTCAGTTTGCAATAATTCCCACTCTTCCTTTAACACCCGGAACTTAGTCTCAGCTCCCTTATCCCCTCCATCAACTGCTTTACAGACATCCGTAAACCTTTTGTTTATATTCTCTTCTTGACACCAGTTAGCTGCCGCTCTCTTTTTCCCATAATGTACCGAAAAAACTTTTACCTCATATTTGAAATTGTCCCACCAAACTCTTCTTTCTTTCAAGCACAAAGGTTCCTTCTGAGCATTCTTTATTATATTTAAAATCCCTTCTTTATAAGTAATTTCTTTCAGGTATTGATTGTTTAAAATGCACACCCCTGAACCGATCTTAACTCTGCTGTTCCTAATTCTAAGAACCAAATCCGAGTGGTCACTAAAAAACACTTTTTTTTATATTGGGCCAGAAATTCGGGTCGGAGGCTTCCCGCGGGTGCAAGCCCCCAACCTGCACTTACCTAGTGCGCCTGCCATTGTGCTCTGGGCCCGCGTGGGATTCCGATCCTGGGCCTCCTCCAGCTGCCGGTGTGCAGTGCTTGCGTATCCCAGGGGCGCAGTTAGTTCAAAGCGTCCCCTGGGATCACGTGGGCCATGGAGAGCCAATCGGAGCAGGGAATCTCCATTCATAGATTTGACAGGAAGACCTGTCAAATCTATGAATAGAGATCGGCCCCAAAACCTCACTAAAACTTCAAATAATTTTTTTTTTAAATCACATTTTAAAATAACTATAAATTACACAAAATAACTATTTTAAACAATAATTTAAATTTTTGAAAAAATTAATTCGTTTTTAACAGGGCTAAAAATAAACTTACCTTTCTTTAAAATATTTAAAAATAATAAACCTGTGGAAAAAATGTTTTAATTTTAGTTAATTCACCACTTACCTTGTTAAAAGCAGGCCTTGCGCCTGCTTTTTCCCCGCGCAGCTGCTAGGGACTTACCCTCACACAGAAACCTGAAAAAAAAACGGAAGTCCGATTCGTGCGCGCTGCTTCTCCGGCGCACGTGTTTGATCTCCGAACCCCTTCCTTCAAGGGAACGGAAGTTCCGGTTTCCAGTGCATGCGTGAAACCGGTACTTTTGTTGGGTCTACGGGTGAGTACACAGCGCGTACTCACCCGTGGAGACCCGAATTTCTGGCCCCTTAAATCTCCATCACCTCAGACCTTAACCCTTCCCGCATTAATACAAAATCTATTCAGCTCTGTTTTAAAACATCACCCACTCAACCTGTTCTGGAGAACTCCCTTTTTATGGGGTTCCGGTCCCTCCATATGTCTCTCAAATTTAAATTTGCCATCATTTTTACAATCATCCCTCTGGAGTTATCATCCTTGAAGGTCATCTAGGCTGAAATGTTCATCAGAGATAAAAATACATTAAAATCCCCCACTATACAGGGATTTTCCACCTCTGCCACTTCAGTGAATAAACCCCGAAAAAACTCGCGACACTTGCAATGGTCGTTCGGTGCATAGATATTAAAGAGATCACAATTAAATTCCTCCATTTTTACCCTTAGCCATAAAAATCTCCCCTCAGTGTCCTTGTCCACCAAGGCAACGTTCTCTTTTATGGACGGACTCACCAAAACAGCCATCCCTCTACGGTTATTGTTTGCACAACTTGCAAACATCTCTCCCTTCCAAACCTTGCAAACTCTTTCTAGGATATCCTCATCCAAAAAGGTTTCTTGCAGACACAACAAGTCAGTGCCTTTAAAACCCTGCAACTGCTGCAATTTCTTCTCACCCCTCAGTTCATTCACATTAAGCGAGACCAATGTAATCATGGCTCCAAAAAAGGGAAGTATGCCTGATAATCTCCCCATCATTTAATCTCTGGCCCTTCCCTCCTCTCATGCTCCTTCCCAACTTTTCGGCCAGCTGTTGCTTTTTCCTGCAGCCTCCGACTCTTTTTCACCTCCTGTTTGAACCTTCCCTGCTGTTTCAGCCTCTTCCTTGCATTAAGTTTGGGCCAAGGAGTTGCCCTTTCTCCCTCCTTCTGCCCCTCACTGACCTTTCCCTTGCCACATGATGCCACCCCACCCCCCACTTCCATGTCTCTGTCCCCCTCTAATTCCTCACTCTCAAGCTCTTCTGTAACCTTCTGTGCCTGCTTTCTGTCAGATACATAATCCTGCTCCCCGTCAGATACATCATCTCCCTTAGCGAGTCTTCCTACTCTCGCGGTTTCTCCAACAATGCCGCTCCCTTCGGCCTCATCTCCACCACTGACCCTTGCTCCCTGATCCTTCTCTCTCTGGGACAATGGGGCACCTATATTGCTCCCTTCTGGCGTCTTTGTCTTACCGCTCCTGTCCTGCTGCCCCTTTAAGGCTCCTGCCTCTTGTACCCTCTCCTTGTCTTGCCCCCTCCTGCTCACTGAGATGTTTGACTCCCCATCTTTCTTTGGAGTACTTACATTTACCACGCACCCCGCTCCCGCCTCCTCTACCCCCGCGGACGGCAGATTCTTCAGGGAGAGCTGAACCATATTATGACTCGAGTCTGCCCTCGACTGTCTTTGTTCTTTTCCACTGTACTTGGTGTGTTTTCCACCATCTCCATCCTGTTCTCTGCTCCACAATTTTCTGCCTCTTCCTGCACTCTTTTCTCCTTCAATTTACCAGCTGTGTCCTCCGACTGCTCTGCTCCTCCTGCCGTTCCATTCACACCTCCTTCTCCTTCTCCTCGTCACTCATAGAGCTTCCTTCTGCCTCACACTCACAGCGGGTGGGGCCTTTGTGACACACCCCACAGCTCTCCGTCTTGCAGCTCCGAGCGATGTGTCCAGACTCGCCGCAATTATAACAGTACAAGTCCAGATGGTTTCTTACAAGATGGTCGTGTCCAAGACAATAATAACAAACTTTCACTTGGTTATCATGCAGTACTCGGAAGTACTGCACTCCTTCCATTGTCTCGAATTTCATGCTGTACAGTAATGACTTCACCCGCTCTGGGAACCGCACCTTTACGTAAAGGGTTCCATCTGCTACCCGTGTTCCTGGATAGTATCTCCTCTTTATTGCTGAGCAAATTTTAATGTCCCACGACTCCAACTTTTTGATTAGCACATCGTCCTCAATATAAACTTGCAAGTTTAAGAATGAGACCACCACCTCTTCCGAATATAGCAGAGATACCTCCAAGAACTTATCGCCAACCTTCAAACTGAGTAAAAGTCTTTCCAACTCCTCTCGGCCACTAACCATCACCTCGAACCCAACATTCGGCTTTGGTCGGCAGGCAAAGCAGCTTCCCTCACCACAGTCCTCAGGTACTGCTTGATAATATTGTATCTCCTTATCCTCGCACTGAACCACCACCGTGTTTTCTTTTCCAGACCTCCTGGGGTCCCGGCCCAAATCTTTGGGCCTTTTTCTTTCCCTTCCAACCACAGTTTCTCCCCTGATTAAATTCATCTTGGGAACACTGTCCTCTGAGTGGCCCGGCACTCCAGACCCCTCAGCAGCCATCTGGCTGCTGTTTATGGGCCAAAAAGGCCCTAAAACCTGAAAAAAAAACCACCACCAACTTTTTACAAGCTCACTTCAACTCCCTGCAGTAATCAGGCAACCAGCAGCACCTGCTCACTTCTAGCCCCTCCCACCTAGAGAGTGCTACCCACTGAGTCACAGCTAACACATGAGCAGTAATCATGAGCAGAACTACATAGACAAAACAGTAGAATACAAGTCAGAAGTCCTGATCAAACTGTACAGTGCTCTAACCAGACCTCATCTTGAGAAATGAATCCAGTTCTGGACACACTGATGCAAGGGTGACATTCCAGAGTTGAAGGCAGTGCAGAAAAGAGCCACAAGGCAAATCCCTCGTGTTAAGATAGCAAACAGCATGGAAAAGCTCAGTCTGGAACATGACATTAAATTAAAAGGTGGGAGTAGAACAAGGGGACACCGGTTTAAATTAGTATAAGGCGACTTTAGAACTGATATCAGGAGGTTCTTGTTCACGCGAAGAGTGATCATCAGTTGGAATAGGTTTCCCCGCAGTGTTGTAGAGGCATAAACTCTGGAATCATTTATGAAACAAGGCCCGGAATTTGCAGGAATGACACATTTGTCCCCGAGCGCTTCAAGTTAGACCGATTGTGCGCCACGATCCTTCAGTGGTGAATTTACGGCTAGATTTGCTGGAGGGCTCCTGAAGATACGCCACAGCGAGGGATGGTGGTGACTGGGGAGCGGCGCAGCCAAAGGCCATTGACAAATGTTGATTTCGATCACTGCTCGAACAGTATCGAATCATTCATCCACTTCTCATTCTGCTTTCTAAAAACGCCTGTTCGTCCTGTGAGTCCCGTTTGGAGAATTTATCACAAATCTGTCAGTCGTGTGATTTCTTTTCTTTTCTTGGGTGTAATACGGGCGGCTTGCGGGAGTGCAAGGTACCTGAGCGAATCGAAGGCATCGAACTGACACTCGATTTCAGATGTTGGCGGACAAACTGGGCTCGATTTTGCCATTGGGGCGGGCTAGGGGCGTGTCAGGACCCCGACTCCAATGTGAAGTGGGAAAAAAGTGCGAATTTCCCCTAATTGGGCACTTGATTTCCAGCGTGTGGGAACCCCTGGCCCAATGAGTCTTTCCATCCTGAAAGTTGCCTCCGATGACATCATCAGTGCTGCTGGATTTAAGGCCTGCAAGCAGCCTTGCTTCTTCTGGAGACTGCAAACTTTATGCCCATTGTTGTGATCGCTTCATTCAGCAAATATGTCCAGCTTAGGCCAAAGTGTGCTCCACGGTTCGATGACGCCGCCCTGCAAGCTCTGGTGGTGGGAGCAAGATCAAATAAGGAGGTGCTCTTCCCTTCCTCAGGGAGGAAACAGCCTCCCCAGCAGACTAAAGCTGTGTGGATGCAAGTGGCCCAGGAGGTCAACCCAATGTCTATGTGCTACAGAACCTGGCTGCAGTGCAGGAAGAGGTTTCATGACCTTCACCGCACAGGAAAAGTGAGTATGACTTTCCCATCTCCCTCAATCTGATCCCCATCGCCTCTCCTCACCAGCACTCAGCTTTGACAACCTCTTCCTCCACATCCCACTTGACACTGACATCCCTGCACCCTTACCCATTCCCTCTCTCTGTATGCTCACATTCACTTAACTATTCGACTATGCAGCCCTCACACTCCCTATCGCTGTGATGCTATGACAACAACTTACAACACACAGGGAGGGCTCTTGGTCTTGGGACCTCACTCCATCTTTGTCTCCTTCTAAGCAGCTATGCTATGGAATCTCTACACTCACTCCTTCATTTTCACTCAAACTCCACTTGTGTCCCTCATTACAGGAAAAGAGAGCCCACAATAAGAGGGAGAGGGCGAGGACAGGAGGAGGGCCACCCTCAGTAGCCCAGCTCACCACTGCGGAGGAGGCGGCCCTGGAGATTGTGGGAGTGGAGGAGGATGCGCAAGTGGGGGACGGACAGACGGGTGCATCACAGCAATCTGGTGACAGACTAGCTTTACATCTCTCTCATTGACATTGCATGAGTAACTGATAATGATTCTGAAGGTCTAACAGATTGACTTATGATCATCTGCACAATTCAATGTGCATGCAAACTTTATCTCATATCTCCAACTCTTTCCTTTACTCCCCCACAGGACCATCGACAGCCCCCGTCCCCACTGTCCAAGAGGAAGAGCCTGAGCTTCAAGACTCCTCAGAGGAAGCTGCAACCTTTGAAGGCGTAGGGTCAGCAGAATTCAGCGCACCCAGCACCAGCACAGACACTCACACCTCAGTGGGAACTGCGCGAGATAGTGTAGTGTTGTCACCTGGTGTATCACAGCTCACAAGTGAGCATCAGCAGTTGGTGGAGACAGGGACAGCAGTGAAGAGTCCTCGTCGGAGGGCTGCATGTCGACTCTGTGCCTCCGGGTCCATCCAGAAGAAGAGCAGTGCTGGAACTCCAGGAACAGGTGCAGCAGTCTCTGGCAAGTTTTGTCTCCAGGGTCGCTGCGAGTGTGGAGCGAATGGAGGAGTCCATTGCTAACATGAGCAGAGCCTTTGTGGAGGCGTTGGCGCATGAACGCATCACCATGGAAAGGATGGCAACCTCCGTGGAAAGGATGGCTACCGTAGAGGAGAGGATGGCTACGGCCATGGAGGAGCTTAGTCGCCAGGGTCGTGAAAACATGGTCATTGTTCAGAATAGACTGACATCTCTTGAGGAGCGATGGTCAGCTATTGAGCAGAGAAACCAGACCTTCATGGAAGTCCTCTGGAGTAGGACTTCCAGAGCAGAAACGGGTCCTCATGGCCCCCCTGAAGTGCAGAAAGGGGTTGTCTAGCCACTTGCTAGGTCTGAAGTGGGGCTGACCCATGAGTGGGATGTTGATGGCAGACAACAAGGAAGTGGGGGCTCCTCTCCAAGCGCTCACACGACCATGCCACTGCAGAGCCCTCGGTCAGAGCCCCACCAGAGTCCCCACCCAACTGAGATCGGCGTCTCAACCCCTGCACAGCCGCAGGAGCAGCAGACTGTTGCCGAGCCCTCACAGGTTCGCAACCCCAGAGGACGCCCGCTAAAGGTGTCGAGACAGGAGCAGCAAGAAAGTGAGCAAGGGGCCTCCACATCTGCTGAAGCCACAGGGGAAGCACCACGTAGGAGCACGCGCAAGAGGAAGATAATGCACAAGTAGTCACAAGGGTAGTCACTTGGGTGTAATGTTGTGTTTAATTTTGAAAAGCCATCAGTTGCTTATTGTCATAAAAAATTCTGATGGCAAACTGTTGCAGTTGTGGCGTGCGTCATTTCACTAATGGGACTTCCACATTGAGGGCTTAGGGCAACTTGCAATTGTCAGTATGGTGGTCAGAGTGATAGGAATTCGCAGGTTCTTGGCCATTGTCGATGGTCTGATAAGAAGGTGCGAGGCAAAAGTGTTTGATTGTGCAGGCTAAGCAAATCTGGCCAAGATGAGTGCGTCCCTTGCATCCCGGGCAGCAATGTGGTCGCGCGCTGGCGCCTTCTGGCCTGTGCAGCTTCAGGTGGGTGAGCAGCAGCTTGGCGCTCCTGTTGTTGCTGCTGCTGTTGGTGGTGCTGTTGTTCATGGTTCTGCTGCTGCCACGGCTGGTCTTCGTCCGATACTGATGTCCAGGAGGAAAGGAAATAAATGGTTCCCATGCTTCTAGTATATGCCTCAGTTCAGGAAGCGTTCAGTCAAGGTGGCAAGAAGGGTTTCCCAGGAGGTCACACTGGAGATGGGTGTCAGGCTCCAAACTTCCACAACAATGAGTATGCCTGCTAAAAGTTCCCCCAGACCTGAGACAACAAAGTTCTGCCACCTGCAAATGATGATTGGTGAAAACTCCTTTTTAATGGTGGAGCTGCAGCTGTTAGTAAGCAATCCACTTGTGAGGCCGCCAGGATTCACTCGCGTGTTCCGGAGGAGACGTGCAGGACATGGGAAAAGTGGTAAAATCAGAAAGGCCTCTCAAAATGGGATTATAGAGGCACTTAACTGGTTGTTAAGGGCCTTACGGGCCTATCGCGCCTCTTGGAGGAGGGATGGAAACGGGGTCAGAAAACATGCATTTGGGAAAATTGCTCGGAGGCGGGATGGAGGCGGGATCGGGCCCGCCCGCCATTTTTTGCGATTTTACCACCTCACACGCCTCCAATCCCGTCTCCTCGGGCCTGTCAAAATCGAGCCCATTCACTTCAAAGCACACGTTCTGTGTTTTGCAGGGGAAATATATTAAAAAGCTCAATGCAAGATGTGGAGGAAGTAATCATTTAATAAATAATCTCTCATATATTCCAGCCTTTAAATTCAGAGCAGGTGCTCGCTTTCTAATAGTCATCTCAACTCTTCAAATAAACCAATTTTATATTTATTCCCCCGATAAAATATGTACTGCTGCATTATCCCATCGATGTGAAATTGAATGTATTTATCAACATGAATTCGGAAAGAAACATGGTCTTGGATCGATACTCCGTGTTAAAATTAGTGACTGGCACTGTTCGGGGACCAGAGATCAGTGAATCGACACAAACATTACATGGTTTTACTAAAATTCAATTCCATTTAGTGTGTCTGAAAGATCATTCATTTCTGCTTTAGCTAAATAAATCAGCCGAGCTCAGTAAAAAGATCTTTGTTTGAGTGAAGCGACCTTGGTTCACGAGGTTCAACGATAATTCCAGCAAACTGGACATCTCGGTTGATTTTAGAGGGGGGCAGGTGGGGGGCAATGCGATATGTAATTCTCATGCTTCGGCGTGGTTCAGGCCGGAGCGACACAGAGAGTCCGAGGAATATTTGGTGGAGATGTTGGCCTGAGCCAATCACGCCACAATTTCCGAGAAACAGTTAACGGCGCAAGTTTGCAGCACATTCCGGCCCAATGAGAAGCTCCAACAGGGGTCATGGTCGGTCTCCAAAGGGACACATAAGATGGGCTGAATGACATTCCGCATCTGTATGTATCTCGTGATTTCATAATAGGGAGATGTGAACAGAATAGATAGATGAGGAAGCTTATACATCCCACTAGATTGAGAAGTCGCACAACACCAGGTTATAGTCCAAAAGTTTTATTTGAAATCACAAGCTTTCGGAGCGCTGCTCCTTCGTCAGGTGAAGTGACGAAGGAGCAGCAGCTCCGAAAGCTTGTGATTTCAAATAAAACTGTTGGACTATAACCTGGTGTTGTGCGACTTCTCACTTTTGTCCACCCCAGTCCAACACCGGCATCTCCGCATCATCCCACTAGATGGCATGCTTGTATATGCAATGTTAATTATCAACAAACTAATTTCATTAACTATTAAACACGATGGGCTGGATTTTCATTGACCCGTGGAGGCGGGTTTGGAGGCGTGTGGGGGGTTAAAGTTGCAGATTCGGGGGTCCCGAACCCATCCCGCCCCCAACCCGCCTCCATGCCAGTTTTGCTGGAGGCGGGTACCCGACCTGTGCTGGGACCCGCCTCCCCGAGGCGGGAAGGGGATTAGTGGCAATAAACTGCCTGTTAACAGGTAGTTAACAGGCAGTTTTTTGCCTAATCCCTATTTTGATTCGTGAAGTGTGGGCTACCCGACGGCTCCAAACTACGCCGTTTTAGCGAGGCGGACCATGGGTCTGCAGGGGTTGGAGGGGTCGATATGTCCAGTGGGCAGGTGAGTGATGGGTGCATGTGTGCAGAGGTAAGTGTGTAAGGTAAGTGTAAAGTGTGGGGAAAAGTTTTACTTACCTTAACTTCCTCCTGCAGGTGTCAGCCCTTCAGGTCTCGGGAGTCAGAAATCTCACCGGCACAGAAAGCACAATGGCCGTGGTGCTGTCAAAAACTCCAGCCTCTGTTTTCTGTGCTGGAATGATTTCTAACTCAGCCTGAGAGGAAGGACTCTAGTTAGAAGACAGATTGTCAGTGTTTGACAGCTTCACAGAGCTGTCAAACGCTGATATTTCATCTGTCAAAAGCTCTTGACAGATGAAATGTCAATCTGTTACGTCACCTGTTGCTGGGTGGCCCTTGATTGGTCTGCTGAGCCCGCTGGGCGGGCTCAACAAGGTCAATCAAGTGAAGATACAGTGGGTTGGCCACAAGTCGATGGAGGCGGGACTACAACCCAACAAGTGGGAGTCCCGCCTCCATCACGTCCCCAGTATCAAAATCCAGCCCGATGGCTCTAAAATGATAACATGCTAAACTCATATAAGGTTGATTAAAGTATTAGAGAGACAGTGGGCTGGGTTTTGATTCAGGGGCGGACTAGGGTCGTGTAATCCGCATTTCGTGTTAGCCACCCGAATCTAAATCGATGTGGGAGATTGATGCGATTTTAACATAATTGGCCAATTGAGTTCCAACATGTGGGAACCCATGGCCAGTGAGTTTTTCCAGTCTGAAAGTCGCTTCCGATTACGTCATTATTGCTGCAGCATTTAAGGTCTGCAACAAGCCTTGTTTCCTCTGCAGACTGCCAAGCTTCTGCCTTTGCGTGTTAGAGGCACCTGCAGGAAGAATGGCCAGCCAGAGACCTAGGTCTGCACCTCGATTTGATGACGTCGCCCTGCAAGCTTTAATTGAGGGAGCCAGAGTGAATAAGGAGGTGCTCTTCCCTTCTTCAGGGAGGAAGAAGCCTTCCCATCAAACCAAGGCTGTGTGGATCCAGGTGGCAGAGGAGGTCAACTCGTTGTCCATAACCCGCAGAACCTGGCTTCAGTGCAGGAAGAGATTTCATGACCTGCTGCGCACTGGAAAAGTGAGTATGAATTTCCCATCACCCTCATTCTGATCCCCATTGCCTCTCCTCACCAGCACTCAGCTTTGACAACCTCTTCCTCCACATCCCACTTGACACTGACATCCCTGCACTCTTACCCATTCCCTCTCTCTGTATGGTCACATTCACCTAACTATTCGACTATGCAGCCCTCACACTTCCTAGCGCTGTGATGCTATGAAAACAACTTACAACACACAGGGAGGGCCCATGGTCTTGCCACCTCACTCCGAATTTGTCTCCTTCTAACCATCAATGATATAGATTCTCTACACTCACTCCTTCATTCTCACTCAAACTCCACTTGTCTCCCTCATTGCAGGAAAAGAGAGCTCACAATAAGAGGGAAAGAGCGAGGACAAGAGGAGGGCCACCCTCAGTAGCCCAGCTCACCACCTGGGAGGAGGCGGTCCTGGAGATCATGGGAGTGGAGGAGGATGCGCAAGTGGGGGACGGACAGATGGGTGCATCAGAGCAAGCTGGTGACAGAATAGTTTATCATCTCTCTCATTGACATTGCATGAGTCACTGATAATGATTCTGATGCTCCAGCAGACTGACTTATGATCATCTGCAATATGCAATATGCATGTAACCTTGGACTCACATCTCTGACTCTTTCCTTTACTCCCCCCCCAGGACTATCGCGAGCAGCCGTCCCCACCGTCCAGGTGGAAGAGCATGAGCCTCACCACTCCTCAGAGGAAGCTGCAACCTCTGAGGGCACCGCGTCAGCAGAATTCAGCGCACCCAGCACCAGCGCAGACACTCACACCTCAGAGGGAACATCGCGAGATAGAGTAGTGTTGTCACCTGGTGTATCACAGGTCACAAGTGAGCATCAGCAGATAGTGGAGATAGGGACAGCAGTGGAGAGTCCTCGTCGGAGGGCGCAGGACTCTCCTAGCTCGGCTCAGCTGCATGTCGACCCTCTGCCTCTGGGTCCATCCATAAGATCAGCGGTGCTGGAACTCCAGGAACAGATGCAGGAGGCTCTGGCAGGTTTTGTCTCCAGGGTCGCTGCGAGTGTGGAGCGAATGGAGGAGTCCATAGCGAACATGAGCAGAGCCTTTGTGGAGTCATTGGCGCATGAACGCATCACCACAGAAAGGATGGCAACCTCCATGGAAAAGATGGCTACAGTAGAGGAGACGATAGCTACAGCTATGGAGGAGATAAGTCGCCAGAGTGTAGAAAACATGCTCATTGTTCAGAATAGACTGGCATCTCTTGAGGAGCGATGGTCATCTATTGAACACAGAAACCAGACCTTCATGGAAGTCCTTCTGAGTAGGAGTTCCAGTGCAGATACAGGTCCCCATGGCCCCCCTGATGTGCAGCAAGGTGCTCTCAATCCACTTGCAAGCGTTGAGGTGGGGCTGACCCATGAGAGGGATGTTGGTGGCAGACAACAAGGAAGTGGGGGCTCCTCTCCAAGCGCTCACACGACCAAGCCACTGCAAAACCCTCGGTCAGAGCCCCACCAGAGTCCTCACCCAACTGAGATGGGCGTCTCAACACCTGCACAGCCGCAGGAGCAGCAGACTGTTGCCGAGCCCTCACAGGCTTGCAACCCCAGAGGACGCCCGCCAAAGGTGTCGAGGCAGGAGCAGCAAGAAAGTGAGCAAGGGGCCACCACATCTGCTGAAGCCACAGGGGAAGCACCACGTAGGAGCACGCGTAAAAGAAAAATAATGCACAAGTTGTCACAAGGGTAGTCACTTGGGTGTAATGTTGTGTTTAATCTTGAAATGCCAGCACTTGCTTGGTGTGATTAAAAATTCTGCTGGCAAACTGCTGAAGTTGTGGCGTCTGTCATTTCGCAAATGGGACTTCCACATTGAGGGCTTAGGATGACTTGCAATTGTCAGTATGGTGGTCAGAGTGATAGGAATCCGCAGGTTCCTGGCCATTGTCGATGTTCTGATAAGAAGGTGCGAGGCAAAAGTGTTTGATTGTGCAGGCTAAGCAAATCTGGTCAAGTGCGTCCCTTGCATCTTGGGCAGCAATGTGGTCACGCGCTGGCGCCTTCTGGCCTGTGCAGCTTCAGGTGGGTGAGGAGCAGCTTGGCACTCCTGTTGATGCTGCTGCTGTTGGTGGTGCTGTTGTTCATGGTTCTGCTGCTGCCACAGCTGGTCTTCGTCCGAATCTGATGTCCAGGAGGAAAGGAAATAAATGGTTCTGGTATATGCCTCAGTTGGGGAAGCGTTCAGTCAAGGTGGCGAGAGGGGTTTCCCAGGAGGTCACACTGGAGATGGGTGTCAGGCTGCAAACTTCCACAGCTGTGGTTATGCCATATAAAAGTTCGCCCAGACCTCAGACAACAAAGTCCTGCCAACTGCAAATGATGGCTGATCACATCTCCTATTTCATGGTTGAGCTGCAGCTGATAGTCAGCAATCCAAATGTGCTAGTCAGGTTTCACATTCGTGGTTCAGAACAGGCGTGCTTCACGTGGAAAAAGTGTTAAAATCACAAAGGCTTTTCAAAATGGCAATTTAGTGCTCGTTAAGGGCCTTAACGGCCTATCCCGCCTCTTGGAGGCGGGGCGGAGTCGAGACCAGCAGACACGATTTAATGAAAATTGCGTGGAGGTGGGCTTGTGCCCGACCACCAGTTTTTGCAATTTTAACCCCCCACACGCCTCCAAACCCGCCTCCACGGGTCAATGAAAATTCTGCCCAGTATGTACTGAGTAACTGTACAGGGGACAGTGTGTACTGAGTAACTGTACAGGGACAGTGTGTTCTGAGTAACTGTACAGAGACAGTGTGTACTGAGTAACTGTACAGGGACAGTGTGTACTGGGTAACTGTACAGAGACAGTGTGTACTGAGTAACTGTACAGGGACAGTGTGTTCTGAGTTACTGTACAGGGACAGTGTGTGCTGAGTAACTGTACAGGGACAGTGTGTGCTGAGTAAATGTACAGAGACAGTGTGTGCTGAGTAACTGTACAGAGACAGTGTGTGCTGAGTAACTGTACAGGGACAGTGTGTGCTGAGTAAATGTACAGGGACAGTGTGTACTGAGTAACTGTACAGGGACAGTGTGTTCTGAGTTACTGTACAGGGACAGTGTGTGCTGAGTAACTGTACAGGGACAGTGTGTGCTGAGTAAATGTACAGGGACAGTGTGCGCTGAGTAACTGTACAGGGGACAGTGTGTACTGAGTAAATGTACAGGGACAGTGTGTACTGAGTAACTGTACAGAGACAGTGTGTACTGAGTTACTGTACAGGGACAGTGTGTACTGAGTAACTGTACAGGGACAGTGTGTGCTGAGTAAATGTACAGGGACAGTGTGTACTGAGTAACTGTACAGGGACAGTGTGTTCTGAGTTACTGTACAGGGACAGTGTGTACTGAGTAACTGTAGAGGGACAGTGTGTACTGAGTAACTGTACAGAGGCAGTGTGCTCTGAGTAACTGTAGAGGGGACAGTGTGTACTGAGTAATTGTACAGGGACAGTGTGTACTGAGTAACTGTAGAGGGACAGTGTGTACTGAGTAACTGTACAGGGACAGTGTGTACTGAGTAACTGTAGAGGGACAGTGTGTACTGAGTAACTGTACAGGGACAGTGTGTACTGAGTAACTGTAGAGGGACAGTGTGTACTGAGTAACTGTACAGAGACGGTGTGTACTGAGTAACTGTACAGGGCACAGTGTGTACTGAGTAACTGTACAGGGACAGTGTGTACTGAGTAAATGTACAGAGACAGTGTGTACTGAGTAACTGTACAGGGGACAGTGTGTACTGAGTAACTGTACAGGGGACAGTGTGTACTGAGTAACTGTACAGGACAGTGTGTACTGAGTAACTGTACAGAGACAGTGTGTACTGAGTAACTGTACAGGGACAGTGTGTACTGAGTAACTGTACAGGGACAGTGTGTACTGAGTAACTGTAGAGGGACAGTGTGTACTGAGTAACTGTACAGAGGCAGTGTGCTCTGAGTAACTGTAGAGGGGACAGTGTGTACTGAGTAATTGTACAGGGACAGTGTGTACTGAGTAACTGTAGAGGGACAGTGTGTACTGAGTAACTGTACAGGGACAGTGTGTACTGAGTAACTGTAGAGGGACAGTGTGTACTGTGTAACTGTACAGAGGCAGTGTGCTCTGAGTAACTGTAGAGGGGACAGTGTGTACTGAGTAATTGTACAGGGACAGTGTGTACTGAGTAACTGTAGAGGGACAGTGTGTACTGAGTAACTGTACAGGGACAGTGTGTACTGAGTAACTGTAGAGGGACAGTGTGTACTGAGTAACTGTACAGAGGCAGTGTGCTCTGAGTAACTGTAGAGGGGACAGTGTGTACTGAGTAATTGTACAGGGACAGTGTGTACTGAGTAACTGTAGAGGGACAGTGTGTACTGAGTAACTGTACAGAGACAGTATGTTCTGAGTAACTGTAGAGGGGACAGTGTGTACTGAGTAACTGTGGAGGGGACAGTGGTGTGGGCGGTGGAGGAGCAGGAAGTGGAGCGGGCAGTGGAGGAGCAGGAAGTGGAGCGGGCGGTGGAGGAGCAGGAAGTGGAGCGGGCGGTGGAGGAGCAGGAAGTGGAGCGGGCAGTGGAGGAGCAGGAAGTGGAGCGGGCAGTGGAGGAGCAGGAAGTGGAGCGGGCGGTGGAGGAGCAGGAAGTGGAGCGGGCGGTGGAGGAGCAGGAAGTGGTGTGGGCGGTGGAGGAGCAGGAAGAGGTGTGAGCAGTGGAGGAGCAGGAAGTGGAGCGGGCAGTGGAGGAGCAGGAAGTGGAGCGGGCAGTGGAGGAGCAGGAAGTGGAGCGGGCAGTGGAGGAGCAGGAAGTGGAGCGGGCAGTGGAGGAGCAGGAAGTGGAGCGGGCAGTGGAGGAGCAGGAAGTGGAGCGGGCAGTGGAGGAGCAGGAAGTGGAGCGGGCACGGAGGAGCAGGAAGTGGAGCGGGCAGTGGAGGAGCAGGAAGTGGAGCGGGCAGTGGAGGAGCAGGAAGTGGAGCGGGCAGTGGAGGAGCAGGAAGTGGAGCGGGCAGTGGAGGAGCAGGAAGTGGAGCGGACAGTGGAGGAGCAGGAAGTGGAGCGGGCAGTGGAGGAGCAGGAAGTGGAGTGGGCAGTGGAGGGACAGGAAGAGGAGTGGGCAGTGGAGGGACAGGAAGTGGTGTGAGCAGTGGAGGAGCAGGAAGTGGAGCGGGCAGTGGAGGGACAGGAAGAGGTGTGAGCAGTGGAGGAGCAGGAAGTGGTGTGGGCAGTGGAGGAGCAGGAAGTGGAGTGGGCAGTGGAGGAGCAGGAAGTGGAGTGGGCAGTGGAGGAGCAGGAAGTGGAGTGGGCAGTGGAGGGACAGGAAGTGGTGTGAGCAGTGGAGGAGCAGGAAGTGGAGTGGGCAGTGGAGGAGCAGGAAGTGGAGTGGGCAGTGGAGGGACAGGAAGTGGAGTGGGCAGTGGAGGGACAGGAAGTGGTGTGAGCAGTGGAGGAGCAGGAAGTGGAGCGGGCAGTGGAGGGACAGGAAGAGGTGTGAGCAGTGGAGGAGCAGGAAGTGGTGTGGGCAGTGGAGGGACAGGAAGTGGTGTGGCGCAGTGGAGGAGCAGGAAGTGATGTGGAGCAGTGGAGGAGCAGGAAGTGGTGTGGGCAGTGGAGGGACAGGAAGTGGAGCGGGCAGTGGAGGGACAGGAAGTGGTGTGGAGCAGTGGAGGAGCAGGAAGTGGTGTGGGCAGTGGAGGAGCAGGAAGTGGAGCGGGCAGTGGAGGGACAGGAAGTGGAGCGGGCAGTGGAGGAGCAGGAAGTGGAGTGGGCAGTGGAGGAGCAGGAAGTGGAGTGGGCAGTGGAGGAGGAGGAAGTGGAGTGGGCAGTGGAGGAGCAGGAAGTGGAGTGGGCAGTGGAGGGACAGGAAGAGGAGTGGGCAGTGGAGGGACAGGAAGTGGTGTGAGCAGTGGAGGAGCAGGAAGTGGAGCGGGCAGTGGAGGGACAGGAAGAGGTGTGAGCAGTGGAGGAGCAGGAAGTGGTGTGGGCAGTGGAGGAGCAGGAAGTGGTGTGGGCAGTGGAGGAGCAGGAAGTGGAGTGGGCAGTGGAGGAGCAGGAAGTGGAGTGGGCAGTGGAGGGACAGGAAGTGGTGTGAGCAGTGGAGGAGCAGGAAGTGGAGTGGGAAGTGGAGGGACAGGAAGTGGAGTGGGCAGTGGAGGGACAGGAAGTGGTGTGAGCAGTGGAGGAGCAGGAAGTGGAGTGGGCAGTGGAGGGACAGGAAGTGGTGTGGAGCAGTGGAGGAGCAGGAAGTGATGTGGAGCAGTGGAGGAGCAGGAAGTGGTGTGGGCAGTGGAGGGACAGGAAGTGGAGCGGGCAGTGGAGGGACAGGAAGTGGTGTGGAGCAGTGGAGGAGCAGGAAGTGGTGTGGGCAGTGGAGGAGCAGGAAGTGGAGTGGGCAGTGGAGGGACAGGAAGTGGAGCGGGCAGTGGAGGAGCAGGAAGTGGAGTGGGCAGTGGAGGAGCAGGAAGTGGAGTGGGCAGTGGAGGAGCAGGAAGTGGAGTGGGCAGTGGAGGGACAGGAAGTGGTGTGGGCAGTGGAGGACCAGGAAGTGGAGTGGGCAGTGGAGGAGCAGGATGTGGAGCTGACAGTGGAGGGCCAGGAACTAGAAAGGGCAGAGTTGGAGCAGGAAGTGGAGCGGGCAGTGGAGGAATGGGAAGTGAAGCGGGTAGAGGTGGAACAAGAAGTGCAGTGGGCAGTGGTGGAGCAGGAAGATTTACCAGATCAGGAGAATGAGGTTCCAGAGGGACCACGGGGCAGTCTGGCTCCTTCTGACCAAGGCATTCAGAGAAACCTATTTGTTAAAATTTTCCCTGAACATTATCCAGAATAACATCTTGGGGTAGATTTTCAATCTGCTGCCTGGGCCGTTTCACAATGTCAGTTTCACGTCCTGGCATCACGTTGAAAATTTGCCCCCTAGGTTCCATCCATCTTGACCTTCTTCTGCAATAAAAACATCCCTTAAAAGCTGACTCACAATCCATCCACGGTTCCTTTCACTACCAATCCACGTGCTACAATATCCTCAACTCCCATCAACATCGAAATTACTTTACATAAAGCATAACCTATTGCCAATGCACATATTGTGCAGATATGCAATTTGTTATTGTCAACCTAACTCTTCCCACCACAGTACTTCCCCTTCCTAAACAGTGGCTGTCTTTTGTGCACAGTTAACTCGTCTTGTATATTATTTCAGCAGTTTACCTGAGGCAAGAAGAGAGAAGGATGATGGCAGCTGATTGTCAATGTGAGGCTCCGGGACCCGAGGTAGCTCTTCATCTGTGTGAACTTGCACGTGAGATGAGCCAGCTTTAGGCTGCAGCTCCTCCACTGCTTTGGGAACAGCTGGAGAGAGCACCAACATCCACTGTCTTCTCCTCTCCCGAACTCTCTGCCAATCTGTCCGTAGATCTGAGGTTGTCAGACCCCTTGACAGAAGTAACAGTAAACAAGACAGACATTATAGAGTCATAGGGGGAAAAATTCAGTATCGCCCCATTTGGGGCGCAATTATCGGCCGGGCGCCAGGATTAGCGCCTGGTGCTAATTATCGCCTCCGGCTGCAAACTTGACTTTTATGGCCCCTGGAGGTGATTGGAGCGCTAAATCAGGCACTACACATCTGTCTTAAGGCGCAAAGGCCGAGGAGCGAGGCGCTAACTCAGAGCACTGGCGAAGCTCATGTGATGTCAGTCAGCAATGGAACACAGACACAATGGCGCCGGCCAGTTCTTAAAGGGGATGGTTGATCCTGCTTTCCATCCACATCCTGCTCATTGCAGCCTTGAATCTCGGCCTGGAGAGACCTGCACATCAAATCTGCTAGAAAGAACAATGGAGAGTACCAGGCAAAGAGCTCAGAGTGCAGCCCCCACAGTCTCTTCTAAATCGATACAAGGAAGGGCAAATCAAAATGAACCTGCAAAGTGCTGCTCAGTACCCAAAACTCCTTCACACAGTGTTGAATCTCTCCAGAAGTCTCTCTCTCTCTCTCAGAATGCATGGTACAAAAATGTCACCAACAAGAAAAGGCAGGCAGCGGTGGCCTTTAAATAGCGCTCCCCCAGTCCTTTCCTGACTGCAAAACGCTCCCCTCAACCTGTCATTGCTAGCGGCAGGCGGTAAGGCAGGGGGCACCACCCAATATCCACTGCGCACTCGACTGACGTCATGATCTGCCGGCGCAGGAGATTGTGGCAGTAGTGTTTAGCGCCGCCGCAAAATGTCTAGTTAATTTCGCGAGCGGCGCAAACATCGCCGCGCCCGGGCGCTAGTTGCTTTGCGCCCTCTTAAGGCGCTAACGGGAGGCGCAACCAACTGAATTTTTCCTCCTATACAGTCATAGATTTATACAGCACAGAAAGAGGACCTTCGGCCCATCGTGTCCACGCTGGCCATCAAGCCCTATCTATTCTAATCCCATTTTCCAGCACTTTGTCCGTAGCCTTGTATGCTATGGCGTTTCAAGTGGTCTTCTAAATGCTTCTTGAATGCTGTGAGGGTTCCTGCCTCTACCACCATTTCAGGCAATGAGTTCCAGATTCCAACCACCCTCTGGGTGAAAAAGTTTTTCCTCAAATCCCATCTAAACCTCCTGCCCCTTACCTTGAAACTATGCCCCCTGGTTATTGACCCCTCTACTAAGGGGAAAAGTTCCTTTCTATCTACCCTATCTATGCCCCTCATAATTTTGTACAGCTCAATCAGGTCCCCCCTCAGCCTTCTCTGCTCTGAGGAAAACAACCCCAGCCTGTCCAGTCTCTCTTCATAGCTGAAGTGCTCCAGCCCAGGTAACATCCTGGTGAATCTCCTCTGCACCCTCTCCAATGCAATCACATCCTTCCTATAGTGTGTCGACCAGAACTGCACACAGTATTCCAGCTGTGGCCTAACTAGTGTTTTGTACAGCTCCATCATAACCTCCCTGCTCTTATATTCTATGCCTCGGCTAATGAAGGCAAGTATCCCATATGCCTTTTTAACCACCTTATCTACCTGTCCTGCTGCCTTCAGGGATCTATGTACATGCGCACAAAGGTCCCTCTGATCCTCTGTCCTTCCTAGGATCCTACCATTCATTGTGTATTCCCTTGCCTTGTTAGTCCTCCCAAAATGCATTACCTCACACTTTTCAGGGTTAAATTCCAATTGCCACTGTTCTGCCCATCTGACCAACCCGTCTATATCGTCCTGTAGCCTGAGGCTTCCCTCCTCGCTATTTACCATTCCACTAATTTTCGTGTCATCTGCGAACTTACTGATCATACCTCCTACATTCATATCTAAATCATTAATGTACACTACAAACAGCAAAGGACCCAGCACCGATCCCTGCGGTACACCACTGGACACAGGCTTCCAGTCACAAAAACAACCTTCGACCATCACCCTCTGCCTCCTGCCACTAAGCCAATTTTGGATCCAATGTGCCAAATTGCCCTGAATCCCATGGGCTTTTACCTTCTTGACCAGTCTCCCATGCGGGACTTTGTCAAAAGCCTTACTGAAGTCCATGTGGACTACATCAACTGCACTACCCTCATCCACACACCTAGTCACCCCCTTGAAAAATTCAATCAAATTGGTTTGACATGATCTCCCCCTGACAAAGCTATGCTGACTATCCTTGATTAATCCTTGCCTCTCCAAGTGGAGACTAATTCTGTCCCTCAGAATTTTTTCCAATAATTTCCCTACCACTGATGTTAGGCTCACTGGCCTGTAATTCCCTGGTTTATCCCTACTACCCTTCTTGAATAATGGTACTACGTTAGCTGTCTTCCAGTCCTCTGGCAACTCCCCTGTGGCCAGAGAGGTTCTGAAAATTTGTGTCAGAGCCCCTGCAATCTCCTCCCTTGCCTCACACAGCAGCCTGGGATACATCTCGTCTGGGCCTGGGGATTTATCCACTTTTAAGCCTGCTAAAACCGCTAGTACCTCCTCCCTTTCAATACTAATTTGTTCAAGTATATCACAATCCCCCTGCCTGCTTTCCCTCCTGATTTGAGCAAGCTCCTCTGTGAGCTTTTACATTGAGGAGGCCACAATGCAGCCGATGACCTGTATCGTAGTAGTCTGGGCACTCATGAGGGGACCTAAGACTGGCAACATGGCCTCAGCTGTGAGGGGCTGCACAGAAAAGTGCTCTGGAGCTGCCACCGGCCCCAAGGATGTCAGATCGCTTTCAACTTCGTGCGTCAGAATCTCACACATGTGGGATGAAGACTCCTCCACACTTGTCACCATCTTGCAGAAGCTGCTAGGCACATCACCCAATGGCTGCAACAGTCTATCCGTGCTTTGCACAGCTTTCTTCTTTTGGAAGCAGGGCCACTGAGATCGAAGTCCACTGCGTGTGCGGCTGCTGGAGGGAGGTGATCTCCTCCTCTGATGACAGGCCTCTTCTTCTTCCTCTTCCTGCACCTCCTGCTCCTCATCACCTGTGCTCAGTGATAGTACCTCAGTGCTCCCTTCCTATCTATCTATCTATAAACGCCCCACCCCTCCCCCACCAGGTGGATGTACACTGAGCTTCGGGATGCCGTCTTGGAATTGTGTTCGAATGCCAGGTGAGGTACTTCCTGCAGGTTTTATGAAGGGTCCGATATCTGCTTGTTGCGCTGCTCCCATAAAGACATCAAGAGGGACAATCATAAGAGCAAATACAGAATGAGCTCAAGTTATACTGATCCACCAATAAAATTACTTTCATGTCGGCATGGAAAATGATCAGAGTTAGCATATTCTGTGACAAGTACTAGAATAGGGAGCGTGGGATGGTAAGAGAATGATGAACCCTCACTATGGACTTGCCCACCCACTTCACCATCTCCTGCCACACCTCTCACATTTCATTCTTCCAGTTGTCTGGTCCTTTCCTCAAACAGAGGCAATTCCTGTACTGTGGCAGCTCCTCCTCTGGTAGCACTGGGCCTGCTTTCCTGTCACAGCCATATTCTCCTTCAGAGACGCCTGCGACTTTCATTAGGAACAGCAGTGTCAGGGCACCCTGCAGCAACAGCTGTCATCACCCAGTGTTAAGAGGGAGCGGAGGTGAAGCTGAAGCTGCTGCTGCTTCCATGCATCAGATCCTCCCAAGTACTTGTGTGGAGTGTGTGCAGATTGTCACAAGGGCGATATGCCTAAGTGGGCGTGAGAGTCTGCAGACTTACATTATGTAATTTGAATGAGCGCATTACATCGTGTGATAGAATACAGTAGGTTGTTGCCAAGGAGCTAACAAACAGCTTTATATTTGTGTGTAAAGGTTCACTTGCCTTCTTCCTTCTGGTGAAATCAATTAACTTCTTTTGGCATTGCCTCCGTGCCCTTTGGACACTGCTCTCTGCTGTTGATGACCTCAGCCACTTCTTGCCAGGCTCTCAGTGCCCTTCCTTCCACAGTGGCAAAAGAGCTGTTCAATTACCTCATCATCAAAGCAGGGCGCCCTCAGGCAACCAGCTCTCCTGACTGACTCAGTGATGGATTGCAATGCAGCCACATACATATATCTTCCTCCTTGGCACCTTCACTTTAAAAGTAATTTGCTGGCAGCAGTAACTTCTCAGAAGCACTCCAGGATATTTGTCTCCAAGTTTCAGAATGTTTCAGCTACAGTGTTTCCTCCACAGGGTTACCCAAGATACAAGCGCCCAATCAGAAGCCACGGAATGATCACAAAATTATAATTAGCCCCAACAGAAATTCTGGACACAGAGAAGCAGCCTCCGGCTTGGTGCTATTCCAGTGCACTAGCCCTGTTCCATTGATTTTCTGGTGGATCTGGGGTGGACAATGCTGGAAATGTGCATGGAGATTCAGTGCACTCTGTCCTGTGACACCTCCCACCTCCACCCCACCCCCGCTCCCAGTTTTCCTGATGGCACATCCAGCAGTCTACACAGAGACGTTCCCCCGACGCCCCCCCCAACCCCTCTTTTATTATGTTGTGGTTTACTTGGAGGCAGATGAGGGCAAACAACCATAAGCTCCGTTGACAGATGCTGAAGAGATTCGCCTGGCTCTTGACCCTCTCCTGAGCCACGAACAACCATTTCCCTCCCAGAGAGAAAAAGATCCTGCTTCACCTGACCAGAAAACTACTCCATCCTACAGAGAATAGGAAGAGAAGCCTCAGTCAAACCAGCAGCCTCCTTCTACACTTGCAACATCCTTCTTTACACCGACGCTTGCTTGCCCTATACTTCCAGTTATTACTTGTCACCACGGTGTTGCCCTTTTACCAACTCTGGCCAAGGCAAACTGCAGAAGCTTGGCATTGTTGCCGCTACCACGGCTCTGCACATTAGCAGAAAGACAGTCACGGGGAAAGTCCATTAAAATAATTGAGAACAGCAGAGACTCACATTTTTTGCTTCTGACATAATGCATTATTCATTAGCAGCTGATTATTAAATTCAAGCTCCCATAAAAAGTGAAATACAGATAAATCACTTTCCCAAGCAGAACTGTTACTGTTCCTGTGTCATGGCTATTGGACTTTGTGCAGATTTATTTTCAAGAGGGCTCTGGATTATTCTTGTTCCAGAACATTTTCAGTTTTCCTGTACAACTTTTCCTCGTACTATAAGGCCAACCAGACACCAGAAAATACCCAGCTAGGGTATGGGAGCTGTAGCTGTGGAATTATCATGGAGAGGCCAGGTTTGAGAGAGAGCCAAAGACTGGGAGTGAGAGAGAGTCAGAGACTAGGGTGAAAGAGACTGGGGGTGAGAGAGAGTCAGAGACCGAGGGTGAGAGAGAGTCAGAGACCGAGGGTGAGAGAGAGTCAGAGACCGAGGGTGAGAGAGAGTCAGAGACCGAGGGTGAGAGAGAGTCAGAGACCGAGGGTGAGAGAGAGTCAGAGACCGAGGGTGAGAGAGAGTCAGAGACCGAGGGTGAGAGAGAGTCAGAGACCGAGGGTGAGAGAGAGTCAGAGACCGAGGGTGAGAGAGAGTCAGAGACTGGGGTGAGAGAGAGTCAGAGACTGGGGTGAGAGAGAGTCAGAGACTGGGGTGAGAGAGAGTCAGAGACTGGGGTGAGAGAGAGTCAGAGACCGGGGGTGAGAGAGAGTCAGAGACCGGGGGTGAGAGAGAGTCAGAGACTGGGGTGAGAGAGAGTCAGAGACTGGGGTGAGAGAGAGTCAGAGACTGGGGTGAGAGAGAGTCAGTGACCGAGGGTGAGAGAGAGTCAGTGACCGAGGGTGAGAGAGAGTCAGAGACTGGGGTGAGAGAGAGTCAGTGACCGAGGGTGAGAGAGAGTCAGTGACCGAGGGTGAGAGAGAGTCAGAGACTGGGGTGAGAGAGAGTCAGAGACCGAGGGTGAGAGAGAGTCAGTGACCGAGGGTGAGAGAGAGTCAGAGACTGGGGTGAGAGAGAGTCAGAGACTGGGGTGAGAGAGAGTCAGAGACTGGGGCGAGAGAGAGTCATGACTGGGGCGAGAGAGAGTCAGAGACCGAGGGTGAGAGAGAGTCAGAGACCGAGGGTGAGAGAGAGTCAGAGACCGAGGGAGAGAGAGAGTCAGAGACTGCGGTGAGAGAGAGTCAGAGTCCGGGGGTGAGAGAGAGTCAGAGACTGGGGGTGAGAGAGAGTCAGAGACCGAGGGTGAGAGAGAGTCAGAGACTGGGGTGAGAGAGAGTCAGAGACTGGGGTGAGAGAGAGTCAGAGACTGGGGTGAGAGAGAGTCAGAGACTGGGGTGAGAGAGAGTCAGAGACTGGGGTGAGAGAGAGTCAGAGACTGGGGTGAGAGAGAGTCAGAGACCGAGGGTGAGAGAGAGTCAGAGACCGGGGGTGAGAGAGTGTCAGAGACCGGGGGTGAGAGAGAGTCAGAGACCGGGGGTGAGAGAGAGTCAGAGACTGGGGTGAGAGAGAGTCAGAGACTGGGGTGAGAGAGAGTCAGTGACCGAGGGTGAGAGAGAGTCAGTGACCGAGGGTGAGAGAGAGTCAGAGACCGAGGGTGAGAGAGAGTCAGTGACCGAGGGTGAGAGAGAGTCAGTGACCGAGGGTGAGAGAGAGTCAGTGACCGTGGGTGAGAGAGAGTCAGAGACTGGGGTGAGAGAGAGTCAGAGACTGGGGTGAGAGAGAGTCAGAGACTGGGGCGAGAGAGAGTCATGACTGGGGCGAGAGAGAGTCAGAGACCGAGGGTGAGAGAGAGTCAGAGACCGAGGGAGAGAGAGAGTCAGAGACTGCGGTGAGAGAGAGTCAGAGTCCGGGGGTGAGAGAGAGTCAGAGACTGGGGTGAGAGAGAGTCAGAGACCGAGGGTGAGAGAGAGTCAGAGACTGGGGTGAGAGAGAGTCAGAGACCGGGGGTGAGAGAGAGTCAGAGACCGGGGGTGAGAGAGAGTCAGAGACTGGGGTGAGAGAGAGTCAGAGACTGGGGTGAGAGAGAGTCAGAGACTGGGGTGAGAGAGAGTCAGAGACTGGGGTGAGAGAGAGTCAGAGACCGAGGGTGAGAGAGAGTCAGAGACCGAGGGTGAGAGAGAGTCAGAGACCGGGGGTGAGAGAGAGTCAGAGACCAGGGGTGAGAGAGAGTCAGAGACTGGGGTGAGAGAGAGTCAGAGACTGGGGTGAGAGAGAGTCAGTGACCGAGGGTGAGAGAGAGTCAGTGACCGAGGGTGAGAGAGAGTCAGAGACTGGAGTGCGAGAGAGTCAGAGACCGAGGGTGAGAGAGAGTCAGTGACCGAGGGTGAGAGAGAGTCAGAGACTGGGGTGAGAGAGAGTCAGTGACCGAGGGTGAGAGAGAGTCAGTGACCGAGGGTGAGAGAGAGTCAGAGACTGGGGTGAGAGAGAGTCAGAGACTGGGGTGAGAGAGAGTCAGAGACTGGGGTGAGAGAGAGTCAGAGACTGGGGTGAGAGAGAGTCAGAGACCGAGGGTGAGAGTTACAGACTGGGGTGAGAGAGAGTCAGAGACTGGGGTGAGAGAGAGTCAGAGACCGAGGGTGAGAGAGAGTCAGAGACCGAGGGTGAGAGAGAGTCAGAGACTGGGGTGAGAGAGAGTCAGAGACCGAGGGTGAGAGAGAGTCAGAGACCGAGGGTGAGAGAGAGTCAGAGACTGGGGTGAGAGAGAGTCAGAGACCGAGGGTGAGAGAGAGGCAGAGACCGAGGGTGAGAGAGAGTCAGATACTGGGGGTGAGAGAGTCAGAGACCGAGGGTAAGAGAGAGTCAGAGACTGGGGTGAGAGAGAGTGTCAGAGACTGGAGTGAGAGAGAGTCAGAGACAGGCGGTGAGAGTCAGAGACTGGGGTGAGAGAGATTCAGTGACTGGAGTGAGAGAGAGTCAGAGACCGAGGGAGAGAGAGAGTCAGAGACCGAGGGTGAGAGAGAGTCAGAGACTGGGGCGCGAGAGAGTCAGAGACCGGGGGTGAGAGAGAGTCAGAGACTGGGGTGAGAGAGAGTCAGAGACCGAGGGTGAGAGAGAGTCAGAGACCGAGGGTGAGAGAGAGTCAGAGACCGGGGGTGAGAGAGAGTCAGAGACTGGGGTGAGAGAGAGTCAGAGACTGGGGTGAGAGAGAGTCAGAGACTGGGGTGAGAGAGAGTCAGAGACTGGGGTGAGAGAGAGTCGGAGACCGAGGGTGAGAGTTAGAGACTGGGGTGAGAGAGAGTCAGAGACTGGGGTGAGAGAGAGTCAGAGACCGAGGGTGAGAGAGAGTCAGAGACCGAGGGTGAGAGAGAGTCAGAGACTGGGGTGAGAGAGAGTCAGAGACCGAGGGTGAGAGAGAAAGTCAGAGACTGGGGGTGAGAGAGAGTCAGAGACCTGGGGTAGAGAGAGTCAGAGACTCGAGGGTGAGAGAGTCAGAGACCGAGGGTAGTCGAGAGAGAGTCAGAGACTGCGGTGAGAGAGAGTCAGAGATTGGAGTGAGAGAGAGTCAGAGACTGGAGTGAGAGAGAGTCAGAGACCGAGGGTGAGAGAGAGTCAGAGACCGGGGGTGAGAGAGAGTCAGAGACTGGGGTGAGAGAGAGTCAGAGACCGAGGGTGAGAGAGTCAGAGACCGAGGGTGAGAGCGAGTCAGAGACCGAGGGTGAGAGCGAGTCAGAGACCGAGGTGAGAGAGAGTCAGAGACTGCGGTGTAGAGAGTCGAGACCTGGCGGTGAGAGAGAGTCGAGACTGGCGGTGAGAGAGTCAGAGACTGGGGTGAGAGAGAGTCAGAGACCGTGGTGAAGAGAGGTCAGAGACGGGTAGAGTCAGAGACTGGGGTGAGAGAGAGTCAGAGACTGGGTGAGAGAGAGTCAGAGACTGGGGGTGAGAGAGAGTCAGAGACCGAGGGTGAGAGAGAGTCAGAGACCGAGGGTGAGAGAGAGTCAGAGACCGAGGGTGAGAGAGAGTCAGAGACTGGAGGTGAGAGAGAGTCAGAGACCGAGGGTGAGAGCGAGAGTCAGAGACGGGGGGTGAGAGAGAGTCCGAGACCGGGAGTGAGAGAGAGTGAGAGACCGAGGGTGAGAGAGTCAGAGACCGAGGGTGCGAGCGAGTCAGAGACCGAGGGTGAGAGCGAGGTCAGAGCCGAGGGTGAGGAGAGATGTCAGAGACTGCGGTGACGAGAGAGTCAGAGACTGCGGTGAGAGAGAGTCAGAGACTGGAGGTGAGAGAGAGTCAGAGACGTGAGGTGAGAGAGAGTCAGAGGAACCGGGGGTTGAAGAGAGTCAGAGACTGAGGGTGACAGTCAGAGACTGGGCGGTGAGAGCGAGTCAGAGACCGAGGGTTGAGAGTCAGAGGACCGAGGGCTGAGAAAGAGTCAGAGACCTCGAGGGTGAGAGTCAGAGCCCACCGAGGGTGAGAGAGAGTCAGAGCACCCCCCGTGGCGTGAGAGAGAGTCAGGAGACTGAGGTGAGAGTCAGAGACTGGGGTGAGAGAGAGTCAGAGACCGAGGGTGAGTGCGAGTCAGAGTCTGGGGGTGAGAGAGAGTCAGAGACCGGGGTTGAGAGTCAGAGACTGGGGTGAGAGAGAGTCAGAGACCGAGGGTGATCTGGCACTCCTGGCTTTAACCTGGGTCTATCCGCTGGACTGATTCCAACCCAAGTCCTATTGTATATCCAGTCCCAAATTTTTCACCTCAGTGCTTCCAATTTCCCCTGATTGATCCCACTCCCTATTTCCTACCTCGATGCACCCAGCTACCCACCCAGCCCGCTCTGTAATCCTAGACCCCCACCCCCCCCCAGTCCCCATTTTCCGCCTCAGATCTTCCCAATCTCCCCTCTAATTTCTAATTAAGCCCCAATCCGATTCTTCCCTTTTCTCCCTTGCACAAATGTGTTGTGACTCCTGCCTGCAGTGGATCAGACTGGAGATAGAACTGCATCCCGCCCCCCCCCCCCCCATCACCACCACACTCCATACTGCTAACTGCCAGTGCTCCGGGGATCAGTGTCACCTCAGGAAAAATGAACAAGGAAAATGTCATATGTTGAACAGATTGGCTTGTACCAGACTTGCTGGTTGGTGGAATGGCATGTATTTATACACGAATGGGAAAGGGAATGGAAAAATCGTCTTAATTTAGTCAGCCGTTCAGCACTTTTTGCAATATAAACTTTTCCAAACGACAGGCTCTGCCACGGAGGCAGAAACTTCTCAAGAGAATGAGAGCTCCCTTGGGGGTGGGGGAAGAGGAGGAGGAGGCACATTCTCTGATGTCAGGCTGCTGAGAAAGCTCCATACATAGCACGGAGTGTGTCGGACCTGTGTCTGCAGAGCTGGTTCCCTGACACGAGGTGGGGCTACAGTGAAGCGAATGCTCCCTCTTGACTTTCCGAGATTCTCTGTGAATTCCAGGCTTTGCCCGTATATGGCTACTCATGGCTCTCTGCTTTCAAAGTGCTGGCAGCTCAGACTTCCCCGGCCGCTCCGTCGGCACGCAGCCTTATAAGGCAATGGCCGACCAATATTTACAATGTAAAACAAACTGTCTATAACAGTTCGTATGGGTTGGAGCTTGAGTCATCGACAGTAGCGGGAGGGGTGAGCAGGAAGCAACATCTGTACAGTTGCAGTCAAACACTACACAGCTTCCCTCTGTACTGATGTCGAGCACCAGTGCTGTCCCACGGCAGGGCTGGCACGCAATGTTTGAGCCGATACCCAGACACAAAAAGGCCTCTTTGGACATTGTGCAAAGCAGAAAAGCTGCAATTCCCACAAATCAGCAGCCCGATTTACCCCTAAAATTATAAACAAACTAATCGGAAGTTAGTCCTCGTTTTTCAAATCTAGCACTGAAAAGAATGTGTGCTAACTTAATCTCAGGATGCAAATAGGCATGACATAATATGTTGATTAAACAAAAGAATGAACTGGAATTCAGCAGGCAACAAACCTCCAGCATAAATGGAGTGGTATAAAACTAAGGATCGTAAAAACACAGGGTCAGTGTAAGTGCAGTGTCAGTATAAACATGGGGTCAGTATAAATGCAGGGATGGTATAAATGTGTGGTGAATATAAATGCGTGGTCAATATGAACGACGGGGCAACATACGAAGTTTGTATACATGCGGGTCAGTATAAATGTGAAATTAGTGTGCAAGATGAAAGTTACTGACCAGAAAATCAGGAACAGGAGAACTGAACTCCCACTCTGATCTCTCCGTCCTCGGCCTCTTACACTGTTCCAACGAAGCTCAACGTAAGCTCGAGGAACAGCACCTAATCTTTCGATTAGGCACTTTATATCCTTCCGGACTTAACATCGAGTTCAACAATTTCAGACTATAACCTTGGCCCCTATATTTTTTAACTTTTTTCCCCCTCGTCTTCTCACATGGTAGCTGTTGTTGATTCTGCCATTGCCATTCACACCTCATCTAGAGTCATCTTTTGTTTCTTAACTTGTCCCATTACCTCTCTTTATGCCCTGTACCATCATCCCTTTTGTCAGTCAATCTCTGCTGCCTTCCAACCTGTCACAGACCTTCCCATTATTCTTTCCCTGCCCCTGCTTAAAAATCTCTTCTCTAACATTTTCCAGTTCTGACGAAGGGTCCTCGACCTGAAATGTTGACTCTGTTTCTCTCTCCTCGATGCTGCCTGACCTGCTGAGTGTTTCCAGCATTTTCTGTTGTTATATCACCGATTTGCACTGCACTCCCATCGAGCGAGGCTCTATTACCAGCATGACATCGTCCCCAGTTACTCAAGTATCTCTATAACCTGCAATCCTACTTCTCAACAGATAGCAATCCAGTTCTTTTTAAAGGTGCCAATTGACCATATTGACTACCTTCCCTGGGCTTTATTCCACATATCCACTATTTATAACCTCGCTCCAGGCTTGTGAATTTTTTACTTGTGTTCTCTACTCCTATGCTCATCGTCCAAGTGAAACCGCTTCTTTTCTTCCACCTCATCGATACCTGGGATTGAGGTATCAATGATTTAATATTGTAGTCAAAGCTACGACCAAACACAACCATATCTGGTGCAGGACTTTGGAAAAGCAGATTCTGGAGCGATGAGAAGGGAGGCAATATTAACTGGGACACAAGAGTTTAAAATAGAGCAGAGAAAAATAGAATATATACAGAATGAGGAAATGAAGAATACAGTATTCCATTAAAAAATAGTAAAACTCAGTCCACAGTGGTTTATTAGAAAGGTTAGAAAGAACATTTAAAAACAGCAAAAATCCTCCACCTTGTTACATCGGCAAATGCAGCAGCCAATTTGCATATATGTTACAACAACAACTTTATTTATATAGCGCCTTTAACGTAGTGAAACATCCCAAGATGCTTCACAGGAGTGTTATCAAACAAAATTTAACACCGAGTGACGTAAGGAGATATTAAGGCAGGTGACAAGAGGTAGCTTTTAAGGAGCGTCTTAAATGAGGAAAGAGAGGTAGAGAGGCAGAGGGGTTTAGGGAGGGAATTCCAGAGTTTAGGGCCTTGGCAGCTGAAGGCACGGCCACCAATGTTTGAGCAATCAGGGATGCGCAAGAGGCCAGAATTAGAGGAGCGCAGATATCTCGGAGGGTTGTAGGGCTGGAGGTGGTTAGAGATAGGGAGGGGTGAGACCATGGACGGATTTGAAAACAATGATGAAAATATTAAAATTGAGGCGTTGCTTAACCGGGAGCCAATGTAGGTTAGCGAGCACAGGGGTGATGGGTGAACGGGACTTGGTGCGAGTTAGGACATGGGCAGCAGAGTTTTGGATGACCTCAAGTTTACGGAGGGTGGAAGATGGGTGGCCAGCCAGGAGTGTGTTGGAATAGTCAAGTCTGGACATAACAAAGACATGGATGATTCTTTCAGCAGCAGATAAGCTGAGCAGGGACGGAGTCGTGCTATCTTACAGAGGTGGAAATAGGCAGTCTTAGTATTGGTGCGGATATGTGGTTGGAAGCTCATCTCAGGGTCAAATATGACACCAAGTTTACCAACAGTCTGGTTCAACCTTAAACGGTTGCCAGGGAGAGGGATGGAGTTGGTAGCTATGGAATGGAGTTTGTGGCGGAGACCGAAGACAATGACTTTGGTCATCCCAATATTTAGTTGGAGGAAATTTCTGCTCCTCCAGCACTGGATGTTGGACTAGCAGTCAGACATTTGAGAGACAGTGGAGAGCTAGAGCTGGGTATCGTCAGCGTACATGTGGAAACTGATGCTGTGTTTTCAGATGATGTTGCCGAGGGGCAGCATGCAGATGAGAAATAGGAGGAGGCCAAGGATAGATCCTTGGGGGACACCTGATGCGGGAGAGGGAAGAGAAGCCATTGCAGGTGATTCTCTGGCTACGACTGGATAGATAAGAATGGAACCAGGCGAGTGCAGTCCCACCCAGTTGGACGACAGTGGAGAGGCGTTGGAGGAAGATGGTATGATCAACTGTGTCAAAGGCTGCAGACAGGTCGAGAAGGATAGTTTACCTTTGTCACAGTCACATAGGATGTCATTTGTGACTTTGATAAGAGCCGTTTCGGTACTGTGGCAGGGACGGATTGGAGGGATTCAAAAATAAAGTTCCGGGAAAGATGGGCACGAATTTGGGTGACAGCACATTCAAGGACTTGAGAGGAAAGGGAGATTGGAGATGGGGCAGTAGTTTGCAAGGACAGAGGGGTCAAGTGTTGGTTCTTTGAGGAGAGGGGTGATGACGGCCGATTTGAAGGAAAGGGGGACAGTACCCGAGGAGAGAGAACCATTAACAATATCAGCTAACATGTGAGCCAGGAAGGGAAACTGGGTTGTCAGGGTCGAGGGAGCAGGAGGTGGGTCTCATGGACAGGATGAGCTCAGAGAGGGCATGACGGGAGGTAGGAGAGAATCTAGTGAAAGATGCAAGTTCAGGGCTAGGGCAGGGGGGAACCTTAGAGGAAGTTTAGCCCGGTGGGCTAGGGGAAGGGAAGGAAACAGCAGAGGCAGCTGAACAGATGGTCTCAATCTTAGTGACAAAGTCCATGAGCTCCTTGCACTTTTTTGTTGGAAGTGAGAGTGGAGGAGACAGGGGAAGGGAGTTTAAGACGACAGTTTGCACTAGAGAGAAGAAGGGTTGATCCTGGAATAGTGAGCAGTTTTGGCAGACGAGAAATCATGCTGTAATGCATACCAAGCCAGATTTATTATTGCATAAATTGCACTAGTGGTATTTAATATGCGTCAAGTGATGTCCCATGTCATTTATTATTGTATATTGTACATGAATTTTATTATTTTATAATAGACATGAAAAGAGCTCTTTCAATATAAATTTTCACAGCAGCTCAGGGAGCGACAAGTCAAGATTGGTAAGTCAAGTTAAAATTAATGATGGGTGTTGTTCTTAAAGCGCCTCAAATACATTGTTTCATGGTTGAAACGACAGCAACAGTCAATTTTAAATCAGGCTCCTAATCGCACTATGGGAGCCCAATTTAAATATGTTAATGAATTGTCTCACCTCCCAACGGTGGGACACTCGGACGCCTTGATATCTACCAACATAAAAAAGGTGTCGGGTGCGTGTGCAGCATTCCCCATATTTAACTCTTTAAACCCCCTCCCCATGATGGGCAGGAGAGGATTGGGGGGGGGGGGGGGTTTAAAGAGTTAAATATGGGGAACACAACACGCCACACAGCACCTTTTTTATGCTGGTAGATATCGATGGGTCCGAGTGTCCCACCGTGGAGAGATGGGTCACTTCATTAACATATTTAAATTGGGCTGTTAATCATAAAATCATAGAAATTTACAGCACAGAAGGAGGCCATTCGGCCCATCTTGTCCATGCCGGCTGACAGAGCTATCCACTCTAATCCCACCTTCCAGCTCTTGGTCCGTAGCCTTGTTGGTTACGGCACTTCAAGTGCATATCCAAGTACTTTTTAAATGTGATGAGGGTTTCTGCCTCGACCACCCTTTCAGGCAGTGAGTTCCAGACCCCCACCACCCTCTGGGTGAAAATATTTCCCCTCAAGTCCCCTCTAATCCTTCTACCAATTACTTTAAATCTATGCCCCCTGGTTATTGACCCTTCTGCTGAAGGAAATAGGTCCTTCCTATCCACTCTATCTAGGCCCCTCATAATTTTATACACCTCAATTGGGTCTCCCCTCAGCCTCCTCTGTTCGAAAGAAAACAACCCCAGCCTATCCAATCTTTCCTCATAGCTAAAATTCCCCAGCCCAGGCAACATCCTCGTAAATCTCCTCTGCACGCCCTCTAGTGCAATCACATCCTTCCTGTAATGTGGTGACCAGAACTGCATGCAGTATTCTAGCTGTGGCCTAACTAGTGTTTTATACAGTTCAAGCATAACCTCCCTGCTCTTATATTCTGTGCCTCAGCTAATAAAGGCAAGTATCCCGTATGCCTTCTTAACCACCTTATCTACCTGCCCTGCTACCTTCAGGGATCTGTGGACATCCACTCCAAGGTCCCTCTGATCCTCAGCACTTCTCAGTGTCCTACCATTTATTGTGTATTCCCTTGCCTTGCTGGCCCTCCCCAAATGCATTAACTCACACTTCTCCGGATTGAATTCCCTTTGCCACTGTTCTGCTCACCTGACCAGTCTATTGATATCTTCCTGCAGTCTATAGCTTTCTTCTTCATTATCAACCACACAGCCAAATTTTGTATTATCTGCAAACTTCTTAATCATAATTCAAGTCCAAATCATTGATATATACCACAAAAAGGCAAAGGAGCCAGTACTGAGCCCTGCGGAACCCCACTGGAAACAGCCTTCCAGTCACATAAACACCCTTTGACCATTACCTTTGCTTTCCTGCCTCTGAGCCAATTTTGCATCCAACTTGCCACTTTGCCTTGGATCCCATGGCCTTTTACCTTCATGACCAGTCTACCATGCGAGACCTTATCAAAAGCCTTGCTAAAATCCATATAGACTACATCAAATGCACTACCCTCATCGACCCTCCTTGTTAGCTCCTCAAAAAATTCAATCAAATTAGTCAGACACGACCTCCCCTTAACAAATCCACGCTGACTGTCCCTGATTAATCAGTGTCTTTCTAAATGAAGATTTATCCTGTCCCTCAGAATTTTTTTCAATAATTTTCCCACTACTGAGGTTAGGCTGACTGGCCTGTAATTACTCGGTCTATCCCTTTCTCCCTTTTTAAACAACGGTGCCACGTTAGCAGTCCTCCAGTACCACACCTGTAGCCAGAGAGCATTGGAAAATGATGGTCAGAGCCTCTGCTATTTCCTTTCTTACTTCTCTTAACAGTCCGGGATACATTTCATCTGGCCTGGGGATTTATCCACTTTCAAAGATGTTAAAACCCTTAATACTTCCTTTTTCACTATGTTTATTTCATCTAATATTTCACACTCCTCCTCCCTGATTGCAATGTCTGCACCGTCCCTCTCTTTTGTGAAAACAGATGCAATGTATTCATTAAGAACCATACCCATATCTTCTGCCTCCACACACAGGTTACCTTTATAGTCCCTAATAGGCCCTACTCTTACTTTAGTTATCCTCTTGCTCTTAATGTATTTATAAAACATCTTTGGGTTTTCCTTGATTTTACTTGCCAATATTTTTTCATGCCCTCTCTTTGCTTTCCTAATTTCCTTTTTCATTTCACCACTGCACTTTCTATACTCCTCTAGGGTTTCTGCAGTATTGAGCCCTTGGTATCTGTCATAAGCTTCCCTTTTTTTCTTTATCCTACCCTGTATGCCCCTTGACATCCAGGGAGCTCTAGATTTGTTAGTCCCACCCTTTTTCTTTAAGGGAATATACTTGCTCTAAACCCTCACTATCTCCTCCTTGAATGCCTCCCATTGCTCTGACACTGATTTACCTTCAAGTTTCTATCTCCAGTCCACTTTTGCTAAATCACAACTCAGCTTAGTAAAATTAGCTTTTCCCCAATTGAGAACTTTTATTCCTGGTCCATCCTTGACCTTTTCCATAACTACCCTAAATCTAACTGAATTATGATGCGGAGATGCCGGTGTTGGACTGGGGTGGACAAAAATGAGAAGTCGCACAACACCAGGTTATAGTCCAACAGTTTTATTTGAAATCACAAGCTTTCGGAGCTTACGTGGCCCCTTCCTCACCTGAGCTCCGAAAGCTTGTGATTTCAAATAAAACTGTTGGACTATAACCTGGTGTTGTGCGACTTCTCATTTTTAACTGAATTATGACCACGACCACCAATATGCTCTCCCACTGATACCCTTTCCACCTGCCCAGCTTCATTCCCTAAAACTAGGTCCAGAAACACCCCTTCTCTTGTTGGGCTTGCTACATACTGGCTAAAAAAGTTCTCCTGAATGCATTTCAAGAATTCTGCTCCCTCTATACCTTTCACATTAATTTGATCCCAGGTAATATTAGGGAAGTTGAAATCCCCTACTATTACTGCCCTATTTTTGCACGTCTCAGAAATTTGCCTACATATTTGCTCTTCTATCTCCCTCTGACTGTTTGGGGGTCTATAGTACACTCCCAGCAGTATGATTGCCCCTTTTTTGCTTTTCAGTTCAACCCATGTGGCCTCGTTGGATGATCCTTCTAAGATATCCTTCCTCCTCACAGCTGTCATTGTTTTTTAAATCAATATTGCAACCCCCCCTCCTTTTTTATCCCCCTCTCTATCTCGTCTGAAAACCCTGTAACCAGGAATGTTGAGCTGCCATTCCCTGCCCTTCTTTCAGCCATGTTTCAGTAATAGCTATAATATCATACTCCCACGTGTCTATCAGAGCCCTCAGCTCATCTGCTTTATTCCCTAGACTCCTGGCGTTGAAGTATATACCATTTAGCACTGCCAAACTCCCTTGTTGTCTATTTTCTAACCTTTGTTTCCTCTGCCTTCCAAACTCGCTTACTAATTCTCTGCCTTCCATTTCCAGTTTTGCTTCTCTCCCTTCTGAATCTACTCTCAGGTTCCCATCCCCCTGCCAAGCTAGTTTAAACCCTCCCCAACAGCACTAGCAAACCTCCGCCCCCCCCCAGTCCTGTTGAGGTGCAACCCATCTGGCTTGTACAGGTCCCACCTCCCCCAAAAATGGCCCCAATGCCTCAGGAATCTAAAGCCCTCCTTCCAGCACCATCTCTCCAGCCATACATTCATCTGCTCTGTCCTCCTATTTCTGTACTCACTAGCATTGGCACGGGGAGTAATCCAGAATTACTACCTTGGAGGTCCTGCTTTTTAATCTCTTTCCTAGCTCCCTAAAATCTGCCTGCAGGACCTCATCCCTCTTTCTACCTATGTCATTGGCACCGATATGGACAATGACCTCTGGCTGTTCACCCTCCCACCCCCCCCTCAGAATGTCGTGCAGCCGCTCAGTGACATCCTTCACCCTAGCACCAGGGAGGCAACATACCATACTGGAGTTACGTCTGCGGCCACAGAAACGCCCGTCTGCTTCCCCTAACTATCGAATCCCCTATGACTATTGCTCTTCCACTCTTTTTCCTCCCCGCCTATGCACCTGAGCAACCCATGGTACCGTGGACTTGGCTGTGGCTGCACTCCCCAGAGGAACCATCGCCCCCACCAGTATTCAGAACTGAGAACCGGTTAGCGAGTGAGATGCACTCAGGGGATTCCTGCCCTACCTGCCTGGTCCTCCTCTTCTGTCTGGCAGTCAGCCATTCCCTCTCTGCCTGCACACTCTTAAGCTCCGGGGTGACCACCTCCTGAAACGTGCTATCCACAAAGTTTTCAGCCTCGCGGATTTACTGAAGTGACTCCAGCCACTGCTCACACTCCGAAACCCGGAGCTCGAGCTGCTGTAGCTGACGACACTTCCTGCACACGAGAAGCGTCCGGGACTGCCCA
The DNA here is from genome assembly GCA_030390025.1 of Squalus acanthias. Lineage (NCBI taxonomy): Eukaryota > Metazoa > Chordata > Chondrichthyes > Squaliformes > Squalidae > Squalus > Squalus acanthias. The sequence goes on along the minus strand of CM059434.1, from coordinate 56,931,330 downwards.
CATGTAACAGGATGCGCACTCCATGGGGCTGAGCTGCCTTGCCATGCCTTTACTTTGTAGACTATTAACTAGACACACTTACCAGCTACTCACCAATCAGCTCCTTCCCTGGTTGTGACGCAAAACTATAGCTGTGTTGCAGTAGTTGCTTTTGTTGTTGTTTTCGCTGGTGGTTCTCTGCCTCCTCGCTGGTGCCGGTTTTATCCTGCTCCACTCCTGTTCCTTCTGGATATCTTAATATCGAGACCTATTAAACTTGTTTAATGTCTTTATATAAGACATTATATTTTCCTCTCTAGGGAAATTGACGGGATTGAAGGCCGATAAATCCCCAGGGCCTGCTAATCTACATCCTAGGGTACTTAAGGAAGTGGCCCTAGAAATAGTAGATGCATTGCTGGTCATCTTCCAAAATTCTATAGACATTGGAACAGTTCCCATGGATTGGAGGGTAGCTAATGTAACCCCACTGTTTAAAAAAGGTGGGAGAGAGAAAATGGGGAATTATAGACCGGTAAGCCTGACATCGGTAGTGGGGAAAATGCTAGAGTCCATTATAAAAGATGTAATAGCAGAGCACTTGGAAAACAGTGACAGGATCGGACAAAGTCAACATGGATTTACAAAAGGTAAATCATGCTTGACTAATCTACTGGAATTTTTTGAGGATGTAACTGGTAGAATAGATAAGGGAGAACCAGTGGATGTGGTGTATTTGGACTTTCAGAAGGCTTTCGAAAAGGCCCCACATAAGAGATTAGCGTGCAAAGTTAAAGCACATGGGATTGGGGGTAAGGTACTGACTTGGATAGAGAACTGGTTGGCAGACAGGAAGCAAAGAGTTGGAATAAACGGGTCTTTTTCCGAGTGGCAGGCAGTGACTAGTGGGGTACCGCAGGGATTGGTGGAAGGACCCCAGTTATTCACAATATATATTAATGATCTAGACGAGGGAACTAGATGTAATACCTCCAAGTTTGCAGACGACACAAAGCTGGGTGGACGTGTGTGTTGTGAGGAGGATGCAGAGAAACTCCAGTATGATTTGGACAAGTTGGGTGATTATACTGCATCTGCCATGCATCTGCCCAATGTGGATAAATGCGAGGTTATCCACTTTGGTGGCAAAAACAGGAAGGCAGATTATTATCTGAATGGAAATAGATTGGGAAAAGGGGAAGTGCAACGAGACCTGGGAGTCCTTGTGCACCAGTCGCTGAAGGTAAGCATGCAGGTGCAGCAGGCAGTTAAAGAAGGCAAATGGCATGTTGACCTTCACAGCGAGAGGATTCGAGTACAGGAGCAAGGATGTCTTGCTGCAGTTGTACAGGGCCTTGGTGAGAACACACCTTGAGTATTGTGTGCAGTTTTGGTCGCCTTATCTGAGGAAGGATGTTCTTGCCATGGAGGGAGTGCAGTGAAGATTCACCAGACTGATACCTGGGATGGCAGGAATGACGTATGAAGAGAGATTGGGACGATTGGGCTTGTATTCGCTAGAGTTTAGAAGAATGAGAGGGGATCTCATTGAAACTTATAAAATTCTAACAGGACTAGACAGACTAGATGCAGGAAGGATGTTCCCGATGGCGGGGGAGTCCAGAACCAGGGGTCACAGTCTAAGGATAAGGGGTAAGCCATTTAGGACTGAGATGAGGAGGAATTTCTTCACCCAGAGTGGTGAACCTGTGGAATTCTCTACCACACAAGGCAGTTGAGGCCAATTCATTAAATATATTCAAGAAGGAGTTAGATACATTTCTTAAGGCTAAAGGGATCAAGGGATATGGGGAGAAAGCAGGACAGGTACTTAATTTGGATGATCAGCCATGGTCTCATTAAATGGCGGAGCAGGCTCGAGGGGCCGAATGGCCTACTCCTGCTCCTATCTTCTATGTTTCTAATCACAGTTAATATAACTATATCTATTGCCAGTCCGCTTGTTACTGTGGTTCTGAGCTTTCCATAACATTTTAAATTTATGCTGATTTGTTCCTGACATCAAATTAAAAGCAGCAAGAATTGCTCACTTTTCATTGTAATTAGCACTGTTCATTAGATTTGCATGTGCAATAGAGTAAGGGGGAGAAATTCAGTATCGCCCTATTTGGGGCGCAATTATCGGCCAGGCGCTGACTGCAAACTTGACTTTTATCGCCCCTGGAGGTGATTGGAGCGCTAAATCAGGCGCTTCACACCTGTCTTAAGGTGCAAAGGCCGAGGAGCGAGGCGCTACCTCAGAGCGCTGGAGAAGCTCATGTGATGTCAGTCAGCAATGGAACACACACACAATGGTACGGGCCAGTTCTTAAAGGGGATGGTTGATCTTGCTTTCCATCCACATCCTGCTCATTGCAGCCTTGAATCTCGGCCTGGAGAGACCTGCACATCAAATCTGCTGGAAAGAACAATGGAGAGTACCAGGGAAAGAGTTCAGAGTGCAGCCCCCAGAGTCTCTTCTAAATCGATACAAGGAAGGGCAAATCAAAATGAACCTGCAAAATGCTGCTCAGTACCCAAAACTCCTTCACACAGCGTTGAATCTCTCCAAAAGTCTCACTCTCTCTCAGAATGCGTGGTTCAAAAATGTCACCAACAATAAAAGGCAGGAAGCAGTCGCCTTTAAATAGTGCTCCCCCAGTCCCTTCATGACTGCAAAACGCTCCCCTCAACCTGTCGTTGCTAGCGGCAGGCGGTAAGGCAGGGGGCGCCACTCAATATCCGCTCCGGGACGTTGCGCACTCGACTGACGTCACGATTTGCCGGCGCAGGAGATCGTGGCGGTAGTGTTTAGCGCCGCCGCAAAATGTCTAGTTAATTTCGCGAGCGTCGCAAACATCGCCGCGCCTGGGCGCTAGATGCTTTGCGCCCCATTAGCGCCCTCTTAAGGCGCTAACAGGAGGCGCAACCAACTGAATTTTTCCCCCTAAGTGTTTTATTGCTAAGCAACATTCCCAGTTTTTTATATCCATATTTCTATATCCCACTTCTGATGGTTTGCTAACAATTCAAAAAATATTAAGAATCCTACTGTGATCCCTTTCTTTAAAATTTGGAATAAGATTGTATTTTAGTAAAATTGTTCAGCACAGATTTATGGTCTGGATCAACTGGACCCTCACTTATAGATTGTGTAGCTGATAAACCTTCCCCTGCCAGTTCAAGCACATGTTGGTGCTGCTTCTCCTTTACCTCATTTTTGTGCAGAGCCTCTTTGTTTTGACACTCCTTTTCATCAGACACTCCATGGCTTCCTTCTGCCTGCTCTATCACTGCTGTTCTCCTGCCCACTCTCTCTGCTTTTCTCCCTTCTCCAGCCTGCTTTATCACTGCTTTTCATCCTCCTCATGCTTGCGCTGTGTCTCCTTATGCTGCTTCTTTGCAGTTGAAGATCTTCTAGTTACTGCACACAAGCCTTATCCTCTCTTTCCTGCTCCCACTTGTGCTTTTTCTTCCTTTTGTTTCAGCTTCCAATTTCACCACTACGGAATCTATTTCTGAACTTGTGCTGACTGTAGATTCTGCTCACTTCTGTTAATATACATTAACTGTAAAGTTTGAGCTACCGGTTTGGGGTCTGCAGGTGATTTTGATTCCATTTTAGTTGCTACCAATTGTTATGATTTAGACTCTGTCCCAAAACTCTTCATTCATGCTCACATCAAGAGGCAGCTTCCATAGACTGACCTGCCCCTCCTACAATCTGAAACATCTAACCTCAAGTGTGGAGTGGGTTAGCATACCATGAGCTTAGTAATTAGCCATTTACCAAGTTATTTGGCACTCGAGTTCCACATGCGTAGCTCACCACAATTTCATCTCCTTATCAACAGATCCCCATAGTGTTGGACCCTATTGCTCAGGCTAGACTATCAGTCAAATTTATTACAAGAAAGAAATTCACACAGAAGCAAACTGAATACAGGTAAACAATGATTAAGTTCATACCATTTCTTGAATCTTTAAACTGGATTCTTTTATGATCTTTTACTTTGAACATGCCAGTTCTCTCAGAATTCTCTTTCCACCATATTATATGGAAAATAAACAGTTAGAATAAATGAAATGGCCAACAGCTTGCAGAACATATTCCCTGATTACAAAGCCCTTACCTGGAGAACTGTAAACCAAACTAGGTCATATTAAAAGTCACTTTTCCAGTGGGGACTTCAAACCTTGCAAATTCTGCTAATGCGTGGGAAACATTCTCTGCATCCCAACTAATTTGGAAATCAAATTAGCTGGCCTATTCTCTGCAGACTCTCATGCCCCATATTGTAATGAACAGGACACGATAGCCATCATCTTAATACTAGTAAGTTAAAACTCAATCACATTACCTATACATAGCTGAAGTCATTGAGAAACAACCTTTATAATAATTTTATAATTTGCAGCTTCACAGAGCATTGTACCCATCATAGTGCTACTAGTGTCACTGGTAGCATTTACAGACCAGACGGTTCAAGGTCCCATGCTGAGTCAGCTGTTCTCAGCCACGAGCATTAGGGGCAGTATCAGGCTTAGCTGTCATGCTCTCCCACAGTCAAACAGTCTGCCAACACTCGCTGTCTATGCTCATGTTAAGAAAAATGGTCACTTGGATCTGGGACATCACAGGAGATACTTTTCTGGTGAATAAATTCCGCTGGTCGATAAACTTACTTAAAACTCCCACTACCTCCACATCGATCACTTGCTGGTCAGGTACAGCATGTGCTAGAAATATCCAACAATAACAGCAACAGTATTTCAAAGTAATTCATCGTGTGAAGTGCTTTTAGATGTTTCCGAGAATGATGATAAGGCACTACATAAATGCAAGTCTTTCTTTTACAACATCCCAACTACATGTGCTGTACCAGCGTCATTTCTGCATCTCTTGCCCCAACGTTGATGTGGTTTCTGAGTTAGATAACTAATGCTGCAGCAAGAACAACTTTGTAACATGGAGTCTCACCATGGAGCTGTGTGAGACTGCACAAACTCATTTGCCATCAGACTCTTACAGTCAGTGAACAGAGACAGACTCCATCCTCTAATCTGGGCTGGATTGAAACCTGGGTTTAAGGAGGGTGTCCATGTCACCCAATCATGGAATGGAGTAAATCAACAAATCATTCAAAAATATCCTAAAAATGTGTTACATCATTCCACAACACACAGTACCACCTAATAGATCCATCAGTCTTTGGAAGAACCCACAAGTCTCTGCTTAAGTCAAGGCACAGTCACACACTTCCTATATTCCAACTGGGCTCCACTCCATAACAGCACAGGCTCCTTAAAGGACATGCTTCTTTGAAATGAGTTCCATGCACAAATGTCCCTTTAGATACAAGACCTGAAAAAAATAGCTTTAGAATACAGCAGAACACAGAGTTTGGAAGCAGCAAGACAGGCAATGGGTTACGACAGAAGTCTGTGCATTTATTTTTTTGTAAAATATATATTTTTATTTTTGGTGCATATTGTGCTCATCAATGCGAGGGATGTCAGTGCTGGGATCTGAATATATTTTCACTTTTACACCCAGTATCAGTATTACGTATTCTCGGATCAAACGCAGGGTAAATTATCTCAACAATACCCAAATCAACTTTTAAAAAAAGTGACCTTCTCCCCTCTCACATAAAAGACTTTTGACATTTCCATTTTCCACACCAACCATCTCAGAGTGGCAATGCCCAGGTCGTACCAGAAAACAGAGAGTCAAACTTTATATGCTTAGTGGCAACTAAACAAAGGGTACAAACTCATTTCACACTCTGGGCCGATTTCAAAACCAGGCCTCAGAGCTTAAAGGACAGCGTTGAACCCCCTGCATCTTAATAGAGAGAGGACCTCATCATCCTCTCTGTCTGGACTGGATTTAACCAGGTTCCAGAGGTGAAAGGGCAGTGTCTGACCCATGACACCGAAGTATCAACTACAGGTGGAATACTTCAGGAAATTATTTTGATGAAGTCATGGCATCTATTTTGTCTGTTTGAGCACAGAATGAGTACCCAGGATGGTTGAGTTGCTCAACTGACAGATTGCCCCCTATCTGCCAAACAGGATGTGAGTTGGACACTGTGCCAGTTCTCAACCAAGCCAACAGGGTGGAGCCATATACAGAGATGAGATGTTTGATCTCAGCAGGAGATTGGGGTGAACTGACTTCTCCAACAAACAAAGGGAGATCAGCACGTCCAAGAGTGGGAACTGAGAGGGAGGCCTAGGTCCCAAATTGAGACCCAGGTCTGAGAGGGAGGGCGGGGCCTGAGAGTGAACGCTGCATCAGAATGAGGACTGTGAGTGAGAATTCAGAGGCCTGCGAGTGACGGCCAGGTACAAAAGTGAAGGGTGAGTCAAAGGCCAAGTTTGATAGTGAGGATTGTCTGATGGTAAAGCCCGAGAGCCAAACGGCTCTGGAAAACAGAGAGAAAGTCACCACGACACTTCACAGATGAAGCTCGTCTCGCTTCGTATTTACCGACAGCAAATCGACTTTCAACCATTGGTTGACATGGATTAGTGAGCGGCAATTTTCTTTTAAATAGTAACATACAAATGTACAAGAATATAAGTTTACATTTGAAAGGGAGGTGAAATATATAGAACTGGTTTCAAACACATCTGTGGCTTTTATACATTGTGCAATTTGTAGGCAAGCATATAGAAAAGTAACTTATACATTATTGCATAAAAGATAAAACTCAGCATTATTGCACAAGTGATGGGAGTATGTGTACTGTGTTTACCCATCATATACACATAGCGTGAAGGAAGCCCCCAACCCTATTCCTCCTCCTCTTTCCCAAATGTGCGGATCTATGCGCCACCTTAGATTTCAAGAGGCCAATGGCTATAAACAGGTAAGCACTCTGTGTACGAGTGGACTATCCACGACAGACCCGTGAAGAAGTACTTTCATCCCATTCTTGGGCATTTCTCTCTCTCTGGCTAGTGTCAGCACTTTCACTAAAACAGTGCCACTGTACATGGTTTCAGTCTGATATTTGGCAAGTATGTGAGGACAGTCAGCTTCTCACCAGCACAAATAAAGGATTAGCAAGACCATAGTTAATGCAACCCATTTGCTAAGGCCTTCAAAAACTGACACTGGACGTTAGTCACACTTTGTTCCTTTGTATTGTCTCATGAAGACTGTGATTTTAATTGATTCAGTCCCCCTCTGCATGCTCTAAATGTGATACACAATGATCATCCACCCTCTCTTTTACTGAACTTTCCCCTCGGTAATCTAACTTCACAGTTTCTGGCTATTCCAACATGTATAGAAAAATGATTGAATCGAAAAAAAATTTTTTTGCTGCACCCAGCAAACAGTGAGCTAATTGACAACATTCCCTGAACTCAAAGACCTCCAGAATGGTGGGATTTCTCAGCTGAGTTGACCTTGATCTCTTGCTGCTGAAGTCTACCAGCAGATTATGCATAGTGCAGAAAGACAATGAGCATTCCATCCTACTGTGAGAAGACACCAGCCAATGGATGAACAAGGGATGAAGACATTATAGGAAACTTTAGGAGAACCCTCAAAGTCTCAGGAGGGTGCTGTGGACAAATGTAGACATTTGGGTCGTGCAAATGCGCAAGTGGTATCTTGAGGCAACAATACCCAGTCTTCTTCATAGACTGTATTCCAACCCTGATCCACAGAAGTGAAAAGGTAACATTCTAATTTCCTGGGACACCTAGCCAAAGACAGAAAGTTCACAGAAGTGCTCGGGTATGCTTGGGTTACTAAATTTCATATATTAGTTCAGTTGGTTACCATTCTGTTTGCAGTGAGAGGCTGCTCAGTGTAATAGCGAGTGTTTGCTTGGATATTCATCAGAGACCAGGAAAGATCATGTTCAACTGAAGGGAATGTCAATGATTGCAAAATAAAAGCTTGCTGGCTTTTGAAGTGCAGAGGGGAACAGCAGGGGTCTAAATATTCTCTCTCAGGAACCCCTGCACTAATCTACTGAAATGGTTTGTTGGCCATCAAATTGGACGCCTAAACTTCGAGGCACCGAATGCATCAGATGGCACAGGTTGGCTGCATTTTAGTAAATGATGTAACTTGTGATCTGTGCATCTTCAAAAGGAAGAATTTAGACAATGATGTCCTTGACCAGATTTTAATGTCAAGCAGTCTTTTGATTTGAACTGGTGATCATTTTAACCAAATCACTGCATTACTTAGGTTGCAATTTCCAGCAGGAGTGAGGCTTACAGCAGTATTGAGGGAACTTGCCCAGTGTAAGCAGAACACTGATTTGGAAAGCAGGCTGCTGAACTCTACCACAGATATTTATATATGTAAAAAAAAATACGTCCGCTCGCTTAGATTTTACTTCTTGTGTCAGCTTGGCTCAGTTGGTAGCACTCTTGTCTGAGTCAGAAAGTTGCAGGTTCAAGCCCCACTCCAGGACTTGAGTATATAATCTAGGCTGACACTCTGGTGCAGTACTGATGGAGTGCTGCACTGGCGGAGGAGCCACCCTCTGGAGGAGAAGTTAAACCAAGTACCCACTTGCCTATTCCAGTGGATCAGGTGGATATTGAGATTCCATGGTACTTTTCAAAAAGGTGTAGAGTGCTTTTCTGGTGCCCTGGTCAGCATTTTTTCCCACAACCACCACTAAAAGCAGATTAACTGGTTAATTTGCGCATTCATGTTTTTGGGATCTTCTTGTGCCTTCAACAATAATGTTTCTGAGGGAAGTGGCAAGGTGCTATAGAAATGCAAGTCTTTCTCGCGGAACAATGTCAAAGTCACAACCACAACAATCTAGACAGTTGCTTTGCAAGAGCACAAGTCAGGGCTTTTGTATTAGGGGCAGTATGGTAGGCTGTATAATATGAGGATCTGTAAAATCTACCTCAATGTAAACACACATAATTCTTTGGTACCACTGCACTTTACATTCTGATTGCTATGTTTATATTGCTCATTATACTATTTTTTCCCTTTGGCAAGGAATGTGGAAAGTGCTGATTGTATACAATTGTTCTTTTTTTGGTACAGGATACAGGAAAGACCTGAAAAGATTTATTTTTGGCAAGAGAAGGGCAGAAGAGAAAAGATTTTAAAATTGGGGACATCTACATTAAAACAGGGGAGGGATCAAATACGAAAAACTGCTGAGGAGGAGGCAGATAAATTGAGTGCAATTCCAACTAGCAGAGATCTCATGCCGAATTCAGTGAGAAAACCTCGTCAGTACACTATACGTACAGCTTTTAACCCTTTCTACCTCCCCCTCAAAAAATGGCCATCCTCAAGAATCAGCAGCAGCTCTGCCTGCCCCCAGTGACAGTGCCACATCTTGCAGGGTCTCTCGATGCTAGGATGATTCCTTTCTACCTCTGCTGCAAAAACAAGCCACTATAAAGTAACACCCACACACCAGAGTCTAAACAATGACTCTGATGTCAGAGTTATTTTTAACTGCACCTCATTGCATATATTATCGCTGCCTGGGTTCTATCTCATGTTGGAAATTAATCCTCAATGACCCTTCTCTCTCTTTCTTTACTTTCCCTCCTAAAAGCAGCAGTGACTTAGAATCAGCTAAAATCTTCACAGGTTGGGCCATGAATGTAAGTGTACCTCACTTTTGGGAGGCAAAGGCCTGAGGTCTTAACCACCTCTTCTTCCCAGTTCACCATTCTGATAAAACAGCCTGCAAAGGTCAACAATGAACAATGCTGCAAGGCGGGAACCTTAAGTTGTGTGCGCTGTGTAGGAACTGGTGAGGCTTTTTATAAATGTGATTTAGGTGGAAGATCAAAAGAATACTGGAGTAATTAAAAAAAATCCTTTAGTCTTGTTCTGTTCCATTCCCTTATAAAACAACCCAAAATGAAGAGCCTGCCAAGCAGAACTCCCCGCTCCATCTCTCCAATCAGACCAATGAAGCGTCCATTTCTTCAACTGCCCAGGAACCACAAGCAAAGCAAAGTGCCCTGTATCCTCATTACCAAAGTCACGCGAATGAAGAGTGTCTCCCTCCGTGTGCTGAGTGGGGGAGTTGTAGTCATCATCATTGACTGTGGGTTCCCATTATAACCATTCCTCACAGCAGTGCTGTTCCTCAGCGGTGTGTCTCTACAGGTATCGGTTACGAGCATCATTTTATACAGAGTTCAATGAACATGCCTTTCCAAACTACCCAGGGCGGTAGTCCAGGTGCTACTGTAACAGCAATAGGCGTGGCTTGATTAGCATTCCCTCCAGATAGAGAGGGTGAGGCAAGCGTCTAGACATGGAGACCAGTGGCAGTACATCCCATCACTCCAGAAAGCTTTGTGCAAGTGTTGAAGTGAAGGTCAGTTACTTGGAGAGTTTGCTGATGACACGAATCAGTGCACCATTTTCATCTTTCAGTCTCTGGTTGTCAGCTCTCAAATCTGTTAAAACCTGAATTGATATAAAAAAAAATATCATGTTTAGGGTGTTGGCCATTAATAGGACTTCATTTGTTTCATATGAAATATGCTACAGACCTTTAGTTCTTCCTCAAGTTCTGAGATTCTTCTTTCTAAAGCTTTCCGCTCCTGTTAAAAGATGTCAGAGTCAGTACAGAGGCGTGAATAGTAGAGTCAGTATGTAGAATTATAGAAATTATGGCCATTCAGCCCATTGTGCCTTTGCATGGTGCTAGCTCTTCAACTGGAACTATCTATTCTAATGTCATTCCTATGCTCTTGCACCATAAAATTTATATGTTGTTCCTTTCAAATATTTATCCAACTTTCTTTTAAATTACCTTCTTGTCTCTGCCTTCACAGCCACTTGTGGTAAAGTATTCCAATGTTTCAAACATCTCCCTTTGTTCTTCTACTGATAATTCTCAGTCTATGTCCACCTGTTACTGATGCGCCAACCAGTAGAAAAGATCTATCACGGTTTACGCTCTCAAAACCTTTGATCGTCTTGAAAACCTGTAACAGATCCTCCTTAACCTGTTTTCTACTAAAAAGCTGAAAATCTTCAACCCTTTCTTTTTAACAAAACTTCTCTTCTCGACTATATTGCTGTGAATCTTTGCTGTACCCTTTCCATGACTCCTTGCTATAACAGGGTGCCCAAAACTGTACACATTACTTAACTGTGACCTTACCCAATTTCTTGTATAAACTGAAAATCAATTCCTTGCTTTAGTATAGTGCCTCAATGTATAAAATATGTAATCCCATTTGCTTTTTTTTTTAAATGACCTTTTCTATCTGTAGTCCAATCTTTAAAGATTTAATTATCTGCTCCACTACATCACTCTGTTCCTCCACTCACAGAATGTTACCATTTAGGGTATTTTTTTTCTCTCACAATATACTGCTTCACACTTCTCTGCATTGAACTGCATCTGCCACCTACCTGCTCACCTATCTGTGCCCTCCTGCATTTTTTCCTCATGGTTTGCCATGTCCCCTAATTTAGTGTAATTAGCAAATTTAAATATTATTCCCACATCCAAATCATTTATGTATATGGAAAGCAAAAGTGGTTGAAACACGGACCTCTGGGGTACACCACTAGTTACATCTTGCTAATCTAAGAAACATCCACCTACTCCTACTCCCTGCTTTATCCTCAACGTCCCTCTAATTACACCATCACTTTACCTTTAATATCATCAGCCATAACCTTTGTCACCATCATATTTCAGGACCTTTTAACCATTTTCCCCATAGAAAGGTTTTAGAAGAATGAGTTACCTTTAAATGTTGTGTATTCACACAAGTTTATGAAAGGCCCCTCAGGTAGCTAAAATGGCTAATAAGCTAGCTTTGATGTTTCCCCATAGATTGTAATTAATAAGCAATTTGTTAGCCTGTCTCAGCATAGGATGACACCTCCCAATATCTTTTTACCTAAAATCCTTGCAGCAGAGAGTGGGAGGAGATTTTCAGCCCAATTGTCTGATGTGGATTGGAAACAGAGACTCAGAGGTAACATTCTCTGTTCTAATTTCTAGCATCACCTGGTACTCTGTATCGTTCACAGAATTACTAGTTATTCTATGGTCCATTGCCAATATTATCCATCAATCTGTGTCCATTCCCAGAATTATCCATCAATCTGTGTCCATATTTAGAATTACCGTAATAACAACAGAAAACGCTGGAAAAACTCAGCAGGCCAGGCAACATCCGTGGAGAGAGAAACAGAGTTAACGTTTCAGGTCGAAACCCTTCGTCGGAACTGAGAACAGAGCAGGAAATTAAACAGATAAAAATGCAAGGGGGAGGCCGGGGGGAGGAATAAAAGAACAAAAGGGGTGGTCTATGGTAAGTAGAGACATTAAGAGATGCTCAAGGCAAGACGAGATGGTAATAGGACAGGTTAAGAAACAAAAGGTGAGGTGTGAAATGCTGGCAGAATGAGAGACAGCTGCCGTAGGGGGAGAGAGAGAAAAAAAAGGAAAAAGGAACGGACCAAAAGGGTGGATAAAATGTATATATGTGTGGTAGGGGCCGAGGTTATGATCTGAAATTATTGAACTCGATATCGAGTCCGGAAGGCTGTAAAGTGCCTAAACGGAAGATGAGATGCTGTTCCTCGAGCTTACGCTGAGCTTCCATGGAACAATGCATGAGGCCGAGGATGGTGAGGTCTGAGTGGGCGTGGAGGGGTGAATTAAAATGACAAGCGACCGGAAGCTCGGGGTCACCCTTATGGACTGAACGGAGGTGTTCCGCAAAGCAGTCACCCAATCTGCGTTTGGTCTCCCAATGTAGAGGAGACCACATCGTGAGCAGCGAATACAGTATACTAGATTGCAAGAAGTACAAGTAAATCGTTGTTTCACCTGGAAGGGGTGTTTGGGGCCCTGGAGAGTGGGAAGGGGGGATGTATAAGGGCAGGTGTTGCATCTCCTGCGCTTGCACGGGAAGGTGCCAGGCGAAGGGGAAGGGGTGCTGGGGGTGATAGAGGAGTGGACTAGGGTGTCTTGGAGGGAGCGGTCCCTACGGAATGCTGAAAGGGGAGGTGAGGGGAAGATACGTATGGTGGTGGGATCACGTTGGAGGTGGCAGAAATGGCGGAGGATGATCCGTTGAATGTGGATGCTGGTGGGGTGAAAGGCGAGGACAAGGGGAACTCTATCGTGGTTCCGGGAGGGAGGAGCTGGGGTGAGGGCAGAAGTGCGGGAGATAGAACGGACACGGTCGAGGGCCGTGTCGACCACGGTAGAGGGGAATCCTCGGTTGAGGAAAAAGGAAGACATGTCGGAAGCACTGGTATGGAAGGTGGCATCGTCGGAGCAGATGCGGCGGAGACGGAGAAACTGGGAGAAGGGAATAGAGTCCTTACAGGAGGCGGGGTGGGAGGAAGTGTAGTCCAGGTAGCTATGGGAGTCAGTGGGCTTGTAGTGAATGTTGGTCAATAACCTATCCCCAGAGATGGAGACAGAATTACCGTGCTCTGTGTACATTCCATTGAGTAGACTAGGCCTATATTCCCTAGAATTTAGAAGAATGAGAGGTGATCTCATTAAAACATATAAACTTCTTAAGGGGCTTGACAGGGTAGATGCTGGGAGGACGTTTCCCCTGGCTGGGGATCATAGAACTAGGGGTCAGCCTCAGAATAAGGGGCCGGCAATTTAGGACTGAGATGAGGAGAAATTTCTTCACTCAGAGGGTTGTGAATCTTTGGAATTCTCTACCCGGGAGGGCTGTGGATGCTCAGTCATTGAATATATTCAAGACAGAGACGGATAGATTTTTGGGTACTAAGGGAATCAAGGGATATGGGGATAGGGCGGGAAAGTGGAGTTAAGGTAGATGATCAGTCATGATCTTACTGAATGGTGGAGCAGGCTTGAAGGGCCGAATGGCCTTCTCCTGCTCCTACTTATGTTCTTACATAAGAACATAAGAAATAGGAGCAGGAGTAGGCCAATTCCACAGACCAACTACCCTCTGAGTGAAGAAGTTTCTCCTCATCTCAGTTTTGAAAGAGCAGCCCCTTATTCTAAGATTATGCCCCCTAGTTCTAGTTTCACCCATCCTTGGGAACATCCTTACCGCATCCACCCGATCAAGCCCCTTCACAATCTTATATGTTTCAATAAGATCGCCTCTCATTCTTCTGATTTCCAATGAGTGGAGTCCCAATCTACTCAACCTCTCCTCATATGTCCACCCCCTCATCCCCGGGATTAACCGAGTGAACCTTCTTTGTACTGCCTCGAGAGCAAGTATGTCTTTTCTTAAGTATGGACACCAAAACTGTATGCAGTATTCCAGGTGCGGTCTCACCAATACCTTATATAACTGCAGCAATACCGCCCTGTTTTTATAATCTATCCCCCTAGCAATAAAAGCCAACATTCCGTTGGCCTTCTTGATCACCTGCTGCACCTGCATACTAACTTTTTGATTTTCTTGCACTAGGACCCCCAGATCCCTTTGTACTGCAGTACTTTCCAGTTTCTCGCCATTAAGATAATAACTTGCTCTCTGATTTTTCCTGCCAAAGTGCATAACCTCACATTTTCCAATATTGTATTGCATCTGCCAAATCTCCGCCCACTCACCCAGCCTGTCTATATCCCCTTGTAGGTTTTTTATGTCCTCCTCACTTTCTACTTTCCCTCCCATCTTTGTATCATCTGCAAACTTTGATATGTTACACTCGGTCCCCTCCTCCAAATCGTTAATATAGATTGTAAAGAGTTGGGGACCCAGCACCGACCCCTGCGGAACACCACTGGCTACTGGTTGCCAGTCCGAGAATGAACCATTTATCCCAACTCTCTGCTTCCTGTTAGATAACCAATCCTCCACCCATGCCAGAATATTACCCCCAATCCAGTGATTTTTTATCTTGAGCAATAATCTTTTATGTGGCACCTTGTCGAATGCCTTCTGGAAGTCTAAATACACTACGTCCACTGGTTCCCCTTTATCCACCCTGTACGTTATGTCCTCAAAGAACTCAAGCAAATTTGTCAGACATGACTTCCCCTTCATAAAGCCATGCTGACTTTGTCCTATTAAATTATGTTTATCTAAATGTTCTGTTACTGTCTCCTTAATAATAGACTCCAAAATTTTACCCACCACAGATGTTCGGCGAACTGGTCTATAATTTCCAGCCTTCTGCCTACTACCCTTTTTAAATAAGGGTGTTACATTGGCAGTTTTCCAATCTGCCGGGACCTTTGCTGAGTCCAGGGAATTTTGGAAAATTATTACCAAAGCATCCACAATCCCTACTGCCACTTCCCTCAAGACCCTAGGATGTAAGCCATCAGGTCCAGGGGATTTATCCGCCTTGAGTCCCATTATTTTACTGAGTACCAATTCCTTAGTGATTTTAATCGTATTTAGCTCCTCCCCCCTTAGAGCCCCCTGTTTGTCCAGTGTTGGGATATTCTTAGGGGTAAAAATTCAGTTGGTTGCGCCTCCCGTTAGCGCCTTAAGAGGGCGCTAATGGGGCGCAAAGCCGCTAACGCCCGGGCGCAGCGATGTTTGCGCCGCTCGGGAACTTAACTTGACATTGTGCGGCGGCGCTAAAACTTACTGCTGCGACCACCTGCGCGCGCAGATTATGACGTCATTCCATGGTGCAACGCCCTTGTGGCGCCCCGGAGCGGAAATTGAGTGGCGCCCCCTGCCTTACCGCCTGGCGCATCCAACGACCAGAAGACTGGAACGCTATCAATCGCTGTGGGGCTGGGGGGGGGCGCTATTTAAAGGGGGCCTCTTCCTGTCTTTTATTGTTGGTGGCATTTTTGAACTACGCATTCTGAGAGAGAGAGGGAGAGACTTCTGGAGAGATTCAACGTTGTGTGAAGGAGTTTTGGGTACTGAGCAGCACTTTGCAGGTTCATTTTGATTTGCCATTCCTTGTATCGATTTAGCAGAGACTGTGGGAGCTGCACTCTGAGCTCTTTGCCTGGTACTCTCCATTGTTCTTTCCAGCACATTTGATGTGCAAGTCTCTCCAGGCCGAGATTCAAGGCTGCAATGAACAGGATGTGGATGGAAAGCAAGATTAACCATCCCCTTTAAGAACTGGCCCGTGCCATTGTGTGTGTGTTCCATTGCTGACTGACATTACATGAGCTTCGCCAGCGCTCTGAGTTAGCGCCTCACTCCTTGGCCTTTGCGCCTTAAGACAGGTGTGCAGCGCCTGCTTTAGCGCTCCACTCACCTCCCGGGGCGGTAAAAGTGAAGTTTCCAGTCAGTGCCGATAATTAGCGCCAGGCGCTAATATTTGCGTCCAGACGATATTTGCGCCCCAAATGGGGCGCGACCTAATTTCTACCCCTTAGTGTCCTCTACCGTAAAGACTGAAACAAAGTATTTGTTCAGCATTTTTGCCATCTCCATGTTTCCCACCATTAATTTCCCGGTCTCATCCTCTAAGGGACCTACGTTTGCCTTAGCCACCCTTTTTCTTTTTATATAACTATAGAAACTCTTGCTATCTGTTTTTATATTTTTTGCTAATTTATTTTCATAATCTATCTTCCCTTTCTTAATCAATCCTTTAGTTACTTTTTGCTGTCTTTTGAAGACTTCCCAATCTTCTATCCTCCCACTAAGTTTGGCTACCTTATATGTCCTTGTTTTTAGTTGGATACTATCCTTAATTTCTTTACTTAGCCACGGATGGCTGTCATTTCTTTTACACCCTTTTTTCCTCAGTGGAATATATATTTTTTGAAAGTTGTAAAATAACTCCTTAAATGCACACCACTGCTCATGTACCGTCTTACCCTTTAATCTATTTTCCCAGTCCACTTTAATCAATTCCGCTCTCATACCATCATAGTCTCCTTTATTCAAGCTCAGTACGCTTGTTTGAGAAACAAACTTCTCACCCTCTAATTGGATATGGAATTCAACCATGTTATGGTCACTCATTCCAAAGGGATCCTTAACTAGGACATTATTAATTAATCCTGACTCATTATACAGGACCAGGTCCAAGGTTGCTTGCCCCCTTGTAGGATCAGTTACATACTGCTCAAGAAATCCATCCCTAATACACTCAATAAACTCTTCCTCAAGGCTGCCCTGCCCAATTTGATTTGTCCAGTTAATATGATAGTTAAAATCCCCCATAATTATAGCTGTTCCCTTATTACATGCCCCAACTATTTCCTGATTAATACTTCTTCCAGTAGAGTTGCAACTATTAGGAGGCCTATATACTACTCCCACTCGTGTTTTTTCCCCTTATTATTCCTTATCTCCACCCAAACTGTTTCATTATCCTGATCCTTTGACCCAATATCATTTCTCTGTATTACAGTGATTCCTTCCTTTATTAACATAGCCACCCCACCTCCCCTTCCTTCCTGCCTGTCCTTCCTGATTGTTAAATACCCTGGCATATTTAATTCCCAGTCGTTGTCACCCTGCAGCCTCTATTTCCTCCTATTTCTACTCTGACTAGCACGTGGCACTGGTAGCAATCCTGAGATTACTACCTTTGAGGTCCTATTTTTTAATTTACCTCCTAACTCCCTATATTTTGCTTTTAGGACCTCATCCCCTTTTTTACCTATATCGTTGGTGCCTATGAGAACTATTATGCCCACAATTCATTTGGAGATCCTGTACTCACTTTCTTCTCCATTTCCAGGTGGGCAGTCCTGTCTGCAAATCTTTCTTGCATCTATCAAACCAAAACAGAAACAGACAGATCAAAAATATGTCATATTGCAAAATGGTGTGTCTTTGAGCAGAGCCGTCTTTATTTAATACAGTGTGCGGGGGTGTGAGGGGAGAGAGTGCTGTCGATTTAATACAGTGTGAGGGTGTGTGAGGGGAGAGAGAGCTGTCGATTTAATACAGGGTGAGGGGGTGTGAGGGGAGAGAGAGCTGTCGATTTAATACAGTGTGAGGGTGTGTGAGGGGAGAGAGAGCTGTCGATTTAATACAGTGTGAGGGTGTGTGAGGGGAGAGAGTGCTGTCGATTTAATACAGTGTGAGGAGGTGTGAGGGGAGAGTGCTGTCGATTTAATACAGGGTGAGGAGGTGTGAGGGGAGAGAGTGCTGTCGATTTAATACAGTGTGAGGAGGTGTGAGGGGGAGAGTGCTGTCGATTTAATACAGGGTGAAGGGGTGTGAGGGGAGAGAGTGCTGTCGATTTAATACAGTGTGAGGGTGTGTGAGGGGAGAGAGTGCTGTCGATTTAATACAGGGTGAGGGGGTGTGAGGGGAGAGTGCTGTCGATTTAATACAGGGTGAGAGGGTGTGAGGGGAGAGTGCTGTCGATTTAATACAGGGTGAAGGGGTGTGAGGGGAGAGTGCTGTCGATTTAATACAGGGTGAAGGGGTGTGAGGGGGGAGAGTGCTGTCGATTTAATACAGTGTGAGGGTGTGTGAGGGGAGAGAGTGCTGTCGATTTAATACAGGGTGAGGGGGTGTGAGGGGAGAGTGCTGTCGATTTAATACAGGGTGAGGAGGTGTGAGGGGAGAGTGCTGTCGATTTAATACAGGGTGAAGGGGTGTGAGGGGAGAGTGCTGTCGATTTAATACAGGGTGAAGGGGTGTGAGGGGGGAGAGTGCTGTCGATTTAATACAGTGTGAGGGTGTGTGAGGGGAGAGAGTGCTGTCGATTTAATACAGGGTGAGGGGGTGTGAGGGGAGAGTGCTGTCGATTTAATACAGGGTGAAGGGGTGTGAGGGGGGAGAGTGCTGTCGATTTAATACAGTGTGAGAGGGTGTGAGGGGGAGAGTGCTGTCGATTTAATACAGGGTGAGGAGGTGTGAGGGGAGAGTGCTGTCGATTTAATACAGGGTGAGGAGGTGTGAGGGGAGAGTGCTGTCGATTTAATACAGGGTGAGGAGGTGTGAGGGGAGAGTGCTGTCGATTTAATACAGGGTGAAGGGGTGTGAGGGGAGAGTGCTGTCGATTTAATACAGGGTGAAGGGGTGTGAGGGGGGAGAGTGCTGTCGATTTAATACAGTGTGAGGGTGTGTGAGGGGGAGAGTGCTGTCGATTTAATACAGGGTGAGGGGGTGTGAGGGGAGAGTGCTGTCGATTTAATACAGGGTGAGGAGGTGTGAGGGGAGAGTGCTGTCGATTTAATACAGGGTGAAGGGGTGTGAGGGGGGAGAGTGCTGTCGATTTAATACAGTGTGAGAGGGTGTGAGGGGGAGAGTGCTGTCGATTTAATACAGGGTGAGGAGGTGTGAGGGGAGAGAGTGCTGTCGATTTAATACAGTGTGAGGAGGTGTGAGGGGGAGAGTGCTGTCGATTTAATACAGGGTGAAGGGGTGTGAGGGGAGAGTGCTGTCGATTTAATACAGGGTGAAGGGGTGTGAGGGGAGAGTGCTGTCGATTTAATACAGGGTGAGGAGGTGTGAGGGGAGAGTGCTGTCGATTTAATACAGGGTGAGAGGGTGTGAGGGGAGAGTGCTGTCGATTTAATACAGGGTGAGAGGGTGTGAGGGGAGAGTGCTGTCGATTTAATACAGGGTGAGAGGGTGTGAGGGGAGAGTGCTGTCGATTTAATACAGGGTGAGAGGGTGTGAGGGGAGAGTGTTGTCGATTTAATACAGGGTGAGAGGGTGTGAGGGGAGAGTGCTGTCGATTTAATACAGGGTGAGAGAGTGTGAGGGGGGAGAGTGCTGTCGATTTAATACTGGGTGAGAGGGTGTGAGGGGAGAGTGCTGTCGATTTACTACAGGGTGAGAGGGTGTGAGGGGAGAGTGCTGTCGATTTACTACAGGGTGAGGGGTGTGAGGGGGAGAGTGCTGTCGATTTACTACAGGGTGAAGGGGTGTGAGGGGGAGGGTGCTGTCGATTTAATACAGGGTGAGGGGGTGTGAGGGGGAGAGTGTTGTCGATTTAATTCCAGTTGTAGTGCTCTTGCTGGTATGACATGCATGAACTGGGTGCACAAGGGAGAAAACCAATGGCAGAGGCCTTCACCCAATCTGCTTGCACCGGATTTTCTGCTGTGTATGCGCTGGGGGAACAGGAGGCTCTGCTCTGCGATATAAGCCTCATTCGGGGGACTAATTCTATTCATTCGGTGGTGCGTTCGGTTCAGGTCCGTGCTGCCCGAGAAATTCCGACATGTCATTCCTTTAGCATTGTTGCATTTCTGTAAAACCTGGCGGACAGCAGACACCTGCCAGCACACAGGCATCAGAAGTAGCCGTGTAACTGACCTACCTCACCGTTGTTAGTTATTTAGGAGTCCTTATTTCATGGCCTTTTTTGTTTCTTTCTATTACACTGTTCTATCATAATTCATGCAGAATGGATCTTTAATTTGTTCAAAGTTAACATTCCCGCCCCTCCCCATTCAGGAATGTTATAACCAGGAGCAGAGATGGGTGCGTCTTTATCGAAGGAGGGCTCAGCAGACCCTGGCCTACCTCTGGAGCCACGTGTGTGGACCACGTCGCAGTTGTCCGAACATGTCCAAGAGGCCATGTCTTCACTGCTGGCGCTTCAGCAGGGAGGTGGTTTGCAGAACTCTGCCGTCTGCTGCAGCAGAGCCACTAAACCGCCTCTAGAACAGGCAAGTGTCTGCCCGCACTCAGGACGGTCCACCACTGCCTTCTAGCATTATGCCACTTGCTCTTCTTCAGGAGAGCAAGAGTGGCATCCACCAGATGAGCCTGTACGCAGAGAGCGCTGCTACATTCTGCACGTGAATGGGACATTGCTTGCTGGGGCCAAGCATTTCATAACTTATCCAAAGGAGGACAAACATCAACAGAAAGAAGAAAAAAGAAAGACTTGCATTTGTATAGTACCTTTCACCACCTCAGGATGTCCCAAAGCCAATTAAGTAGTTCTGAAGTGTAGTAACTTTGTAATATAGGAAACGCAGCAGCCAATTTGCGCACAGCAAGGTCCCACAAACAGCAATGTGATGGTGACCAGACAATCTGTTTGTGATTTGGTTGAGGGATAAATATTGGCCAGGACAATGAGGAGAACTCCTCTGCTCTTCTTTGAATAGTGCCGTTGTATCTTTTATATGCATCTGAGAGGTTAGACGGGACCCCGGTTTAACGCCTCATCCAAAAGGCAGCACCTCTGACAGCGCAGCACTCCCTCAGTACTGGACTGGAGTGTCAGCCTAGCTCAACTCTATGGAGTGGGACTTGAACCCACAACCTTCTGGCTCAGAGGCGAGAGTGCTACCACTGAGCCAGGGCTGACACCTAAAAGGTCTCTTCACTTTTCCCTCCAAAGTGGCAGATTCCCAAAAGTGCAGGACCTCATTGATCCAACATAAATGGACTCCTTTTAACAATGCCATGGCATGTATGAACAGGAAAGTATTGCATTCTATTAACATACAAGTTGCATGTGACCATCAGAACTGCGTCATGTAGGCGGATGCCAGGTACTTGGGAAGCTGCCATATGCATTCATTCTACATCGGTATGTAGTCCCATCCTTATTTCAAGGTTAAAAATAAAAACAGAAAATGCTGAACTCTTTCTCTCTCCATAGAGGCTGCCTGACCTGCTGAGTATTTCCATATTTTCTGTTTTTATTTCAGATTTTTAGCATCTGCAGTATTTTGCTCTTACTTCAAGGCTGTTCAGCCCTGGAGGGATGGATCCAGGGCAACCAAGGAGCCCGAGTTGATGACACCAATGTATTATCCCAGAGCAGCAGCTCAAAGAAAATATAATGAGGTGTGTGCTTCTGCTTGGAGACGAATAGAACGCACTACTGGACTGGCTTCCAGGAGTCTGGGAAGGGGTGTGGTGCTGTACAGTCCCGGAAAGCTCTCTACAATTATAGTCATTTGGTGCATGCAGAACTTTACTGACTGGAGAAGGTTATGAGAGGGCTGAAGAGGACAGAGACACTGAGGCAGAGCCTGTGGATTTGCCAGCTCCAACCACCTATGCTCGGGAAATCTACCAATGGCGACGAGAGAACAATTCATTTAAAATTTGCAAGCTCCTCACCCGTTCCTCCATCTTAAGTGTTCCTGAACAGGGATTCCTGTGAACTGTCACACCAACTCCATAGAACACTGTGATCCCATACTATATCTCATCCACCATGAGTGCACATTCGGTCATAGGCTTAAATGAAACTCCAACACCAAGTTCAAGGGCAAATGTGTCAAATTTATTGATCAGAAAATGTGTTTCTTGTGTGGGTCTTGTCTTTCATTTCCCCAGTGCTTCCCCTTGGTGACAATGTATGATGAGGGTCTTACTAATTATCCTAGTTCTCTTTCTGAGGTGGCTGCCTGCTGGATTTCCCCAAGGGCTCTTGGGCTTGTTAGCTCCTTCAGAAAGGTCACATTTCTATGTAACTGTAGGCACCACCGGTGTTGCTCTGGTGACTGCCTGCGTTCGCTGGCCTTCGGAAACTGTGCAACCCCACTGACTGAGACGGTTGTGTGGCAAGGATGAGGAGTCACTGATAGGCATCTCCTTCGTCCCTGCCATGCCGCTGCAGAAGCTCTCTATCAAGGTGCTGTCCAATCCGTCCCCCAGCATGGGAATCAGATGGGAACTGGCTTAAGGAAATTGGAGCCCAATATGTCCATTGTATTTGTTATGTCACTCCTGACAGTACCCATATAAGGTGCGTTTAAGCCCAGGAGATTCCACGCACTCCAAAGTAGACTGCACTTCTGTGATGGGGTCAAAGATCACTGCACAGATACAGGTAGTGGACCCTTTCATAGTAGCTGTCAGACTTTGCAGGTTTTTTTGCACACTTGAAAAGGTCTCAGTGAACTGATGGTGCTCACAAAACAACTTTCTTGTATAGGAAGGTGCTGGACGGCACCAATCCTGGAACTCAGCATCTGAGGCCACTTTGGAGCAATCCCTCCAGCCTGCTTTCTGCTCCTCCTCATTCATGCTGTACCTTTCACCCAGTGCTCCCTGCTCTTAACTATCATCTTCCCCAGAGTGGCTGTTCCTGGACTGATGCTTGTGGTAGGTGGAGTGAGTGTTGCAGTGTGGTGGGAAGTGGATGGGTCCTTTCATAAGAACATAAGAAATAGGAGCAAGAGTAGGCCATTTGGCCCTTCGAGCCTGCTCCGCCATTCAATAAGATCCTGGCTGATCTTCTACCTCATCTCCACTTTCTATCCCCATAACCCTTAATATTCAAAAATCTATCGCTCGCTGTCTTGAATATACTGAACGACTGAGCCTCCACAGCCCTCTGGAGTAGAGAATTTCCCTCTGACCCTGCGAACTGTTGCTCCTCAGGAGGCCCTACAGAAATATAATAAGGAAAAGCATATAATGGAATCTGCAAGGTACTCCCGGGAGAACAGTTCAGTAGCCACCAATATGATATAGGGATGCTATTAGCAGAATGGTCTAGTGAAGGACCAATTTCTTGAAGGACGAAAAAAGAATGGAAGAATGGTACTAGCCTGTAGATTCAGGTTCACCACCTGCATGACCCTCTCCAATGGGGACCACGGAGTGGCAGTCCTGGGTGAGTCCTTCCATGCAAGTCAACATCTTCAGATTTGGGGAGCCCCCTCCAGTTTTCATCTTTCCCCTTTTACTGTAGGCTTCCTTTGCCTGCATCATGAAGACATTGATGAAATGCTGACCATTTTTCCGAAGCCTGCCATCACTAAACAATTGGCCACTCTGCTTCCTAAAACGAGAGTGCAAGAACATGCAGCATGCAAGTGGGTAGAAGAGTAGGTCATGGTCCCACTGTCCATCAGTGAGAGCAGCAAGTTTCCAGGAAAGATGAAAGGTTGTGCTATGCCTGAATTGGGTTGCCTTGTGCTAGTGTTAGAAAGGGCAGGGGTGTGTGTAAAGATAAGGAAACATCCCGTGTGAGTAACCAGCTGGTTGACGGGAAGTGTGTTGCAGATATGCCATTGCAGTATACTGTAAAGAGATGAGTATAGCAGGCACTTTAAGTGGCAAATATCATGGTGTTGAATTTCTTCCTCATCTGGGAGGATTACCTCTTTATTGAAGAAACTGCATTCACCTGCTCGGCCATTCCTTCCCAGACAGCCCCGACTGCCGCTTGCTGAAGAAGGCACTCCTCATCCAAAAATGGCGCATCTTCTTGCCATCACCTCCCATAACGTTGCCTCCTGGGCTCTCTCAGGAAAGGGAGCGGTTTACGTGCGTGAACAAGTGATGCAGATTTTGCACTCCCTTCAAAGGGGAGAGGTCAGGCACGCCTCTTGGTGGAATAGAAATTCGTGCTACTTGCACAAGAAACATCAAAACTGGGTGGACAGCTGAACGATAGCTGCTGAGGCTGGTGCAAACCAATCACCACTAATTCTGGAGCCCTGGGCTGTGCGTGTGTCCTTCTCTAGATTCATCCCTATCTGATTAACACAGCATTAATCCCATTGACCCTTAACAATTAACTCTACCCAGCACTCGAAGGGCTGCGTTCTTTGGGGGCTGTTCAAACACTGCTTACCTGTGTGGCCTTCTCCAACTCCAGCTTGGTCTGTGCAATTTGCATCTGCATCTCCTGCAGCTGGTCCCGTAGTCGGACATTCTCACTCTGAAGCTCTTCGTACAGCTGTTACAGAGGAAAACAGAAATGAGACCCTCATTGCTTTACAGGCAACATTTCTGATCAGCAACTTCGCTCAACATTTTATGTCAAGGAATCCACTTGAGCAGAAATGCTATTGGACTTGATATTAACAACAGGAGCTGGCAGGGCAGATCAGAGTCAGAGTCTACCTTGGCAATGGTGACTACCATATGTTGGAGATTAAGGTTAAGCTTATGATGGAAAAGAGAATGAGTATAAGAGAAATAGTCAACCTTAGAAAGGCAGGTTTTGAGGGGACAACCTAAGGAAAATGGGCTGGATAGAGGAGGAAAAGCATGGTGGAAAAGTGGATCATTTTCCTACAGAGTATAGAACAACGTGTACCAGAAGTGAAGGGAAACAGAGGGATTAGGACGATGTGGGCAAAAATAGCAGTAATGTGGAAGATAAAGCAAGAGAGAGATTGTTCTAAAGTATAACATTACAGCTAGTACGATGGACAGATGATTAGAAAAACAAGGTAAAGGAAGTCAAGAAACCGGTCAAGACAAATAAAGTAGAAAAGGAGATTGGGATAGCAGGAAATAATAAAAGAAAAGTCCAGCATTTCACAGAAGCATAATCAGACAAAAATGGACGTTGAGCCAAAGAAGGAGATATTATAACAAAATATTGGTCAGAGGTGGATTTTAACCAGAGTCTTAAAGGAGGAGAGGGAGTTGAAGAGGCAGAGGGGCTTAGGGAGGGAATTCCAGAGCCCGGATGGCTGAAGGCACGGCCACCAATAGTGGGGCAAAGGGAGGAGGGGATGTACGAGGTCGGAGTCAGAGGAGTAGCGAGTTCTAGGTGGGTCTGTTAGGGTGGAGGTTACAGAGATTGGGACGGGCAAGGCCATGAAGGGATTTAAACAAAAGCTCCTGAATAGAGATCTGATCACCGCAACAAATTTACCTTTCTGTAGCCTCTCCTGTCAGTCTCTATCTCTGCCCGACCTACGCGCGTAGAATGCAGGCCAGTGTCCGAGTAGGAGGTCACTCCTCTGTTTGACAGATTCCCATGGCTGCTTGCTATGGTATCTCCTCTGTAATTGAAGGCAACACGTAGACAGGAATAAAGCAGCAATTTTTAAATGATACTTTTTCAACCCAACTTTCATGTACACTGAGGCCGCTGCCAGATGGTAGATGGTATGGTCACCGGGTACAAAACACACCGTCAGTGTTCCCAACTTTGCCAACAGCAGGCAACTTGTTACAAGAAGAGATGGACAAAGCACAAGGTGCTCCCACCCCACAAACTTTAGAACTCATTATAAATTTCCTATTAACACAGGCCTTCTGAAACACCACCACTTCTTTTATTGCCATTTACACCATCACATCTCAATCCTAGAATCCACCACTACCCGCACCACATGCTAGATATGGCAAACTTTCAAAGAGAGAGCCCATGATCACGTTATGGACTGAACTGCTCTTTCCATTCACTATTTTCACCTCTTGCGTGGCAACCATTTCCTGTTCAAAACAGTTCCTCTGTATTATAAAAACCACGGTGCCACCAAGAGTTCCACTAGCTAAACCTCTCATCAGGGACTATCCAGTGTATAAACACGCCATTTAGGAAACACATCAGAACCTAAGACTTCACTGAGGTTTTTGTAGGATTTCCCCTCATTGTTGGTCCTTGTATTACCAACATGGAGATCCTTAAAAACCCAGATTACAGAAGGGTTCCCAATAACTCAGTGGATAAATGTAACACCCAGTGTGATACTGTACCATACAGACTGAGAAGAACCTATCACATGATAATGGGATATGAGGAAGACCATTCAGTCCCTATTAGCTCATCCATACAGAAGCACCCTATAGTCCTCCCCCTGTTCAATCCAGGATCTGGGACAAGTTAGCGGAACTCACCCAGCGCAGCAGCAGGGATTCTACGGTTAGCCTGTGCACCTGAACTTGGGAAGGGAAAATCAGCCCCTGCAGACCCCTGTTGGCGTTAGGTGAGGACAGAATCAATCTCGGCTATGACAGGGTGAGAAATGGAGTATACAGAATCCTTACCTGGTCAGATAGTCAGTCTGCAAAAGAAAGAAAAAAAACAAATCGAGACCAAAATCAGTAATAAATAAAACACTGAAAATAATCGAGAGCAGGACACCATAACCAGACACATACACTCCCATCCACACACACACACAAACTTCCCGTGATGGGACAAGTATCTCTCACTGCCACAAGGGTGGTATAATTTCAGGGTACTTTAATAACTCGTTCATTCTTTCAACAATCTCATCGCACCCTTGACCGAGACTGTTCGCAACAAAGGCTGCTTAATCTCACTGCAACATCTCCTGCCTCCATTCCTGATCTGGCCCATCTGCCAGAGAAACCCTCATTCATGTCTTTGTCACCTTCAGACTTGATTATTCAAGTGCTCTCCTGTCTGGTCTCCAAACCCCCATCCTCCATAAACCTCAACTCATCCAAAATTCTGATGCCTGTATCCTATCCTGCACCAAGCCCTGTACCCTCTCTCCACTGCCCCCCCCGACCTCACCCCACCATTAACCCCCACCCCTACAACAACACAAAAGCAAAATACTGCAGATGCTGGAAATCGGAAATAACAACAGTTAACATTAACTCTGTTTCTCTCTTCACAGATGCTGCCTGTCCTGCTGAGTATTCTCAGCATTTTATGCTTTTAACCCCCACCCCTATCCTTGCTGACCTACATAAGTTCCTGGTCCGACATGTCGCAAGTTTAACATTTTCATCCTTGTGTTTAAATCTCTCCGTAATTGCCTCTTCCCATCTTTATAACCTCCTCTAGTCCTACAACCGCCTCCCAATGCCCCCACCCCACCCCTTACTCCCGGTTCCTGTGATTCGAGCCTTATGTGCAACTTCTCTTCCCTTCGTCCTACCATTGGTGGCCATCTAGGCCCCACTCTGGAATTCACTCCCTAAATTCCTCCATTACCTTCTCCTCCTGTAAGACATTCCTTCAAATACACGTCTTTACCCAAGGTCACCCCTCCTAATATCTCCTTCTTTGGCTCAGTGTCTGTTTTCGCTGATGCCTCCATGTAGCTGCTTGGGATTTTTTTTAGTATAAATGATCTGCAGCCTTGCTCCATGCTAATTCATTGTAAGGATATTTTATCAGGCGTGGAGTCAGCATGCACAGAACACAGGAAGAAAGGACTAGGTGTGGGCAGGTGGCCAACAGGTTTCATGTGACTCTGGAGAGGAATATGAAGAGTTAGCACAGGAAAGGGAGACCAAGATCAAAAGCCCAACAGCACTGAATGTGGGGAAAAAACAACAAAGAGCCTGACTTCGCAAAAGTACAGCAGCTGAGGCAGAACCTCACATCCAATGTGAAAAAAGTCATGCATGAGTCAGGAAAGCAAAAGGCCGACTTAGAAAGTGAGAGCTCAAGGCCAAACAAGCCAGAGACAGAGAGAGAGAAACAGAGTCAGAGAAACCACACTGCACGAGGGAGGGAGAAAGACAGGGATAGGAGAAAAAGAGCATTGGGATGAGGGAGACTGGGAGATAGAGGGAAAAAAATAAAAACACAGAGACAAAGACAAAGAGAGAGAAAGATAGAGAGAGAAAATCAGACAAAGGGAGAGAGACCGGGGAGGGTGGCTGGGCAGATAGACAGACAGAGATGAAAAAGGTGAAAGAGACCATTGAATACAGCCAGACCCTTCTCCTTACAGAGCACTAAGACATCAGACGACCCTCCCACACACAGCTGCGTCAGTCATTTTATGTTAGCCTTGTACTAAAGAGTTGGGCAGCCACGATGGGTGCCTGATCCATACCTGTCTCTTCTGTGACCCCACCACTTCCTCGCCATCTGAGTGATCCTGGTCATTGTCATCCTGGATGGAGAGAGCAGTTTTGTAAACATTAAAACGGCCTGGAACAAGTGTCCTCAAGTGATGGACCGCAGTCCATTTCCAGACCCCAGAACTCGATTACGTGGACTGCACCAGAGTTTCAGGCGCAGGGTAAGGCGAGCATTGGCCTGTCAGTCAATTCTTGTTCCACCCATCGAATGAAAGAAGAAAGACTTGCACTTATATAGCGCCTTTCACAACCTCAGGACGTCCAAAAGCGCTTTACAGCCAATGACGTACTTTTTGAAGTGTAGTCACTGTTGTAATGCAGGAAATGTGGCAGTCAAAATTGCGCACAGCAAGCTCCCACAAACAGCAATGTGATAATGACCAGTAAATCTGCTTTTGTCAGTGATGGTGATTGAGGGATAAATATTGGCCAGGACACCGGGGATAACTCCCCTGCTCTTCTTCGAAATAGTGCCATGGGATCTTTTACGTCCATCGAGCTCATTGTCGAGGCAATCTTTGCTCACTTCAGTTTGTGAGTGAAGTGAGTAATGCTTGCCCAGCCAGAAGTGAAAGAGCTCCATGGCTGGGACAAAAGTTGTGTTTATAATTTGAACACAAACAAAAACTACAACAGATGTGTAATTAGTAAAGTCGGTCATGTTTGAAATGGATCTTTTTTTCCTCTCTCGCACACACAAACAGCCTCTTTTTTAAAGAAAAAACTTAATATAAGCATTACCTGAATAAGGCTTTTAAAATTTCACTCCAGATTTCCTTCAAATAATTTTGAAAAATAACCAAAAAGATGTGAAGAAACTGAAGAGAAGCATTGCATCTGTTCAGCTCAGTAAGTGTTACTGATGCATCCTGAGCAATTATACACACTACTGCTCAGACTATCGAATCTGCCTTCAGCTAACAGAATTACAGCTCTGGGCAAAGAAACAGTCCAATGCTAGGGTTTTGGGAGACGCTGAGGCCTTCAGGTAAAGACAAACAGAGAAAATAAAAATAACTTGCATTTATATAGAATCTAAACAAGTCCTCAGGGTATCCCAAAATGCTTCACAAGTAGCAGATTACTTTTGAAGTGGCCCCTGTTGTTAGGTAGACAAACATGGCAGACAATTTGTACATAAATAGGAAATTAATGATTGACCAGAAGATCTGCTTTTGGTAATGCTGGTTGAGGGAGAAATGTTAGCCAGAACACCAGGAATTCTGTCATTATTGTTATGTCGTTGAGTATATTCAAGACAGAGGTCGATAAATTTTTGGGAACGAAGGGAATTAAGGGATATGGGGATAGTGCGGGAAAGTGGAGTTGAGGTAGAAAGATCAGCCATGATCTTGATGAATGGCGGAGCAGGCTCGAAGGGCCAAATGGCCTACTCCTGCTCCTATTTCTTATGTTCTTATGAGCAGGCAAACAGAGCCTCCATTTAACATCTCATCTAAAAAATGGCATTTCTGATAATGCAGCACTCCCTCGGTGTTGCACTTAAGATTATATGCTCAAGTGCTTGTGGGACTTGAACCCATAACCTTCTGACTCAGAGGTGACTGCTACCAGCTGAGGCAAGTTGACCCTATAGGTTTTAAAAGCTGGGTAAATTTAACTATGTTATTGTGAAATATGTAATTTTAAATATTTTTATTTTGTTCAAAAACTTATTTTGGATAGTAGAAATTTAAATTACTAACAAAAAATGTTTTGAGTGATTTGATTGGTTCACCTTTATTTTCCTTTTCGAATTGGCAGGTTCCCTTGACTGGTCATTCAGGATTGGCTGTTTTCATTAGTATTTAGTAGATTGTCATTGGCGGTTTGCTAGCCGCTTACCTTGCTTTTGATTCGTCTGTTTACCCACCTCTTAGCAATATTTGAGAGTCTCAGAACCTATGTACAATCAACAAGGTCTTCACATCTTATTTTACAGCACAAAACGAACATCCATCTGTGTGACTGCTGCCCCCATTAGTGACTAAGGTATGAATCTGATCAGCTTCTCAACCTCAGGATGTTCAAGTAGAAACGCACAGATGCCCCAAAAAGCATCTACAACATCAATACTACCATCACCGTTCAGAGTATTCTACGTATTCACCACCAATTTAAACGGTGTTGGCCATTCTCGTTCTTTCCCTCCTCACTGAGCATTCTTTATAATGAAGCCCACAAAATACTTCTTCAAATGTTCCCAGCCGCCACCCTCTTACTGACCATTTCTCCACTGATGTTAATCCAGCTCCCTCACATTCTCAGGCTCAGGAACTCTCCCAGCCACCACCAGAGATGATACCATAATTAGTTTAAGTGGAAATAGTAACAAAATCAGATATAAAATAGAGTATGATTAATTACAGTGTAAAGAACTGCAGTTGTTTGTAGTGGTTTGATTGCTAGCGGTGGTTCTGTTGAAGAGACCCTGTCTTTGAACATGGCGCCTGAAGTGACCTAAAATTCTCTCGAGTACTCAGAATACTTACATCTTGTGATACGGAATGCACACCTGTGGATCTTCGTTTCCCCCTCGGCCGTCTCCGGTCCCTCGTACCAGATTTTCTGAATGATGAGTCATCCGATTCCTTCTCTTCCTCTTTAGCTTTCTCCAATTCTGCGGGAGAGATTCTAAATTGTGATTAACCATTCAGGAATGGCCCAGCATCCAGCGGCGAGACACAGACGCCGACCGCCCAGAAACACTCAGCCCCCAGTGTCGACACTCAGCCCCCAGCTACAAACAGTCTTCAGAGACAACACACACTAACCGCAGAGAAACAGCCCCCAGCAATGACACTCAGCCACAGAGGTAAACCACACCCCGTGTGGCAACAATCAGGATCCCAAGAAAAGCAGCACCTAATGACACCCAGAAACAAAGCAGCAGCACCCAGTGACAGCACATAGCACCCAGAAACAAAGCAGCACCCGACAATGATTGGCAGAACCCAGATACAACACTCGGCACCCACAAACAGCACCCAGAGGTGTCACGCAGCACCTAGAAGCCAGACTCAGCCTACCCCAGACAAAAGCGAAATTCAGCGACAATAGTCAGCACCCAAAGATAAAGGGCTAAAAATTGAAATGGGGCGCTAACTTTGCAATGCCCCGGTGACGGAAATTGAGTGGTAGCGCCCCAAGAGGGAAGCGGTGCACTACTGGAAGCGCCCCGCATCCCTCTTGGTGCGCTGCGAGGGAATATCGCGGCGCTATGTGCCTTAACCCTTAACACCATGCGCTGCAGCACGTTGTGCCGCGGTATTGCAGGCCTTCCTCCCCTTCTTAAAGGGGAGGGGCCTTGCGCAGCGCGAGCCAGGGCCCAGCTGGGCCCCCGGGGATCGGGAGTGCCGGCAAAAGAGCCCGGTACTCCAGAGAAGTGCCGGGCTCTTGGAACGCAGCCGGCACTCCTCAGGGGGGGGGGGCCGTTCAGGAGGCTGGGGACGGGAGCGCAGGCAGGCGGCCAGCAACAAAAATGGCCACCCCACACCTCACCTTTAAATAGCGCCTCCCCAGCCGCAGGTAGGCCCCCCTGACCCCATCGGACATAGCGTCCGGCGGTAAGTCAGGGGGCACTCCCGAAGATCGCGGCCGGGGCGCTGCGCACAGCGATGACGTCATCGCTGGTGGCGCAGCGCTGCGGGGCGCTACCGGTTAGCACCGCTGCTAACCTCCCGCTGAATTTCGCGGGAGGCGTGGGCGGCACCACGCCCAGGGTGTTAGTTGCTTTGCGTCCCATTAGCGTCCTCTTAGGGCGCTAACGGGAGGCGCAAAGCAACCGAATTTTTACCCCAAAGACTCTTGCTGTGGTGCAGATGCACAGGTATCCTCTGGTGCTCTGACCAAGTGGTCAACCTTCATGTGTGAACCTTGACAGCGAGTGTCAACAGGCTATTCCACTATGGGGAACATCACAGCTGAGCCTGATCTTATTTCTCAACCGACATCCAACCACACACTTTCCAGCAGGAGTCAATGGATAGTAATCGGGAGCAGAATCACTGCTTGATTTTTCCCTCTAATCCGGCGGGGTTGAGGCCAATTATAGCACCTCTATTACTGTCTGCGCTAAGACCAACTAACTCAGTCGAGGCTGGGGACGGAAACTGGGTTTTTCTGGTCCGTATGTCTCAATACTCACTGAATAAATTGTCTGAGGCATTGAGGAGTGCAATCAAATTATTAAAACCCCAATGACACACCTTAACCCTTTAGTCATGGAACACTACATGTCTCTTCACATCTAGTTCTATTCTATAATATCCAGCATGGGTGATTCAGAGATGGGATAATTCTACATGGACTCTGAATACAGCAGTTTTGATTGGCCAAAAGGCCTTCTCCTGCTCCGAACTTCATGATTCTCAGGTCTGAAGGTGTTTTAAGATTGAACAGTCTGTTTTTAATGAGAATGAATGGCCTTCAGTATTGTGAAAATTCTGCAGGAGATTGAGCAGATATTTTTTTTAATCCAACTCTCTTCCCTCCCTTTCTGAAGGTGCTGAATCTCACTGGGGTACGGCTCCAAAAGTATTAGGCACCTGCCAGTACTTCACCCAAGTGGTCATTCTTCATGTATCGGTAGACTATTTAATCATGGAGGGCATCAGACGTTGAGCCCGATTCTGCCCTCATGCAATGCCCACATGCGGGCACTTTCCAGCAGGGATCACTGGATCATATTCAGCAGCCCAGAGGAACCGAGGGCGAATGCTTGTAACACCCCCAACTGTTGCCCTGGCTGAGATCAGCTAGCAACACAGACCAGAGGTTGACTCAGGGACCTTCCTGGTCTGTACAGCTGGGACCACACCAGGTGGTGCTTTAACCCACTGTGCTGAATAGCAAGGTCTGATCAAGGTTGGTTTCTCTCTACTGCTCTGAAATGCTATGGCGATGCCAATTTGATGAAGCAGCTTGGTGTTACAAGTTTTTAAGAAGTATCAAGTAGGCAATGAGCACTTGAGAGGTTTGGAGATACCTTTGTTGTCCAGCGGCTGTACAGCGTTGAGGCAGGTGTAGGCTGGAACGTTGGAACGAGTAGAATCTGTGGAATAGGAGGTGAGGCCCAGCAGATCTGCTTTCTGTAGGTTGGCCAATCTCGACCGCCAGTTCTTCTCCTGTATTGGGCAGGAACATAGTGGGTAACTAAGTGATTAATGATTAGCGTTTTGAGGCATGGCCTACATTTCCAAATAAGAACACCAAAGGCAGAGAATGCGAGACACAGCTAATGGACAAGAGCAAGAGGGAAAAAAAGAGTAAGCACAGAGACAAAAAGAGTGCACATGCAGCAAGAGATGAAAAGTGACAGACTGGAGTGAGTGCGCAAGAGAGAGATGAGGATCAAGCTCTAGAGACGGAGGAAAAAAGATAGAATTGAGCTGTTTCTCGTAGAAAAGACACAGTTGTTAACATTTTCAATGCGAAACTTGTCTGAAATAAAGCTTCGAGAATTCAAACCCCAGGTTGTTTCGAAATCTTCTGGAAAAACATAGGAGCAGGAGTTGGCCACTGAACCCCTCTAGCTGTTCCGCCATTCAATCAGATCATGGCTGATCTGCACTTGAACTCTATTTACCTGCCTTTGATCCATGCTGCTTGATACCCTCACCTCACAAAACTCTATCGATCTCAGTCTTGAAAATTTCAATAGAACCAGCATCCACAGCCTTTTGGGGAAGAGTTCCAGATTTCCACTAACTGTGCATGAAAAAGTGCTTCCCAATTTCACTCTGAAATGGCCTAGCACTAATTTTAAGATTTCTCTATCCATATATAAGCCACTTCATTCATATAAACCACTTCATTTCCTTTAACTATCCTTCCAACATTTCTCAAAGGATTCAATAAAAGAGATATACATACACAGAGAAGAGAGTACGAGTATGGGAAACCTGTAAAAGAGACAGTGAAGGACAGAATTACAGAGATAGAGATCTACAGAGATGACTATGAAAGAAATGTGCAAGATAAAATGGGAGAGAGTAGGAATTAAGCAGAGACACAGTTACAAGAAAACAGTCAAACATTTTTTTCAAACTTAATTCTCCATAGCAAGCCCACAGGAGATGACCTGTTATAATCTTAAATCATTACAGAAGGAATAACGTAGCATCAACAACAACTTGCATTTATATAGCTTCTTTAACGCAGTAAAACTTCCCTAGGTTGATCACAGGAGCGTTATCAAAAAATAATTGACACCGAGCCACATAAGGAGATAATATGACAGGTGAGAGGTTAGGTTTCAAGGAGCGTCTTAAAGGAGGAGAGAGGGGTAGAGAGGCGGGGAGATTTAAGGAGGGAATTCCAGATCTTTGGGCCAAGGCAGCTGAAGGAATGGTGGAGCGATTAAAATCGGGGATGCGCAAGAGGCCAGAATTGGAGGAGCGCAGATCTTGGAGGGTTGTAGGGCTGGAGGAGGTTACAGAGATAGGGAGAGGCGAGGCCATGGAGGGATTTGAAAACAATAATGAGAATTTGAAAATTGAGGCGTTACCGGACCAGGAGCCAATGTAGGTCAGTGAGCACAAGGGTGATGGGTGAGCAGGACTTGGTGCGAGTTAGGGTACAGGCAGCAGAGTTTTGGATGAGTTCAAGTTTATGGAGCGTGGAAGATGGGAGTCAGGCCAGGAGTGTATTGGAATAGTCAAGTCTAGAGGTAACAAAGACATGGATGAGGGTTTCAGGAGAACTTTAGTACACTGTACATGTATCCAGCCATCTGGTCTTACTAATCTTACCTCATCCTGACTGGTCCTGCTGTATCTGTACTTTGACGCCATGTCTTTAGTTTCTGCTTCCTTCTCTTCCTTTTCTTTCTCTTTGTCTTTCTCTTGTTCCGCAGCTTTCTTCTCCCGGTGCAGTCCAATTGTTTTCTCGGCCTCTTGTAGGTCTGTCAGTGTGACACCCTGCACCAAAAAATGAGGTATAAACAGGAGCTACTTGGTAAAGAGCAGCACAATATGTACCGAGGAGCACTGGGATGCACGGTATGGTACGATGTGGTGCGCGGTGAGGTGTGGCTGAACACACACTGTTTCCTATATCTGAGAAACGCCGTACAAACCACCATTGAGGACATCCATGAACGAGTCTCTGCTCTGTTGATGCTACTGCTCCATTTTTTTTGTATTCCAGATGGAAAGCACAGACTCCATATCTAATATCTTGGTCCATCAATTACATTTTTTAGGTGGAAAAATGGTTTCGGTTTTAAAAATCATGCATTTTGGCAGCCGACTTGCATTTTAGAAATTCCAGACCCGTCACTCAATAGCAGGACAGGTGAAAACGGTGCGAAGGGAAATGGAACCTTTAGCAATGTTGGAACTGAAGCTGAACTCTCTCGTGCTCACCTGTGTGGATCTGCGAGACTGGCGGGCGTGTCGCGAGCGCGCCTTCCGCTGCGCTTCAGCTTCCTCGTCACGAACTGGGGTGAGGTAGGATCTGGAAACGGTGAAACATGGCAGACAACAATAATTCTAAAATCAGCAGGTGCGAGAGCCAATAGCGCACTGCACACGAGGTGGACATTATTAGGCAGGGGAAAGGAGCCCTAGGTTTGAGATCTCCATTCTTCATGTAGCTTCTCCCCATCCATTTTACTGCTCACGCACCACCTCCCACCCAGCCCACTCCCAAGTCATGCCCTACCCAAAGGAAGTTATCAGAACAGTACAAAAAAATGTGACACTCGCATTAGGAAAAAAAACGTATAAAATTGGTCCTTTGTAATGTAATGAAAGATAAAGGGGTAAATTTTCATCTTCACTAACTGGGCAGTAATCTGCACGACCTTTATAGAACGCATCTGGTTTTCAATGGGATGGGAACCTGGCGGGTTCGAGAAAGTGCGGGCAATCCGCCTGTTCGATTACCATTCAGGTAATAAAGACAAAAAGCTACTCCATACGCTCAGCTCACACCGTGCAGTTAGTTTTAGGAACTGAATTGTGGCAGTCATCGATACAGTGGGGCATTTTTTCCTCAACCCAATGCCCCATATGTCTGCCTGTCTTCAGGCAGTAGGGAGGGGAAAAGGGGCCAGAGACCTATTGTACTGGGACTTTACCCCTTTTACGTACAACGTGCTATTCCCACCTGAAACAGGAGAGCACTTAAATTGAATCCAAACCATACACGAGTGGCAACATAATATTTCCTGTATCATTTACTCGGTATTTTGCCCATCGGACACCCACGGAAAGCGGGTGCTGGAGGTGGCGGGGCTGCCCCTTCAGATTGGAGGATTTGTAACGGAGTTCCAGCAGCCTCACTACATCTTGGGCAAGTTTTGCTCGTTAACCTTCTGCAGTACAGTTGTGCGCCACTGTGGATCTGGAGGCTCTAAAAACCACCAACAATGTGTACTTTTACAAGCCTACAGCAGTGTAAAACTTCCCTTCCCTGATCTAGTATGTGCACCGATTCCCAGGCGGTAATCCTGTCACTAAATCACCCGGACCATTTAAAAGATCTGAACCCAAAAATATCGTCAGGTTTTGCTGAGATCAAAGTGGGAGCTTGTGAAAAGTGCACTGCCCGATTTACACTGAAGTGAACTGAGGGAGGCAGAGAAAAATTGGGGTCATCGTGCTGTGAATTAAAACACAACTTCCAAAATTTACACTTACACTTTCTCTGTCTTAGTAAATCTATAGTCATCAAGGTTAGAAACTTTACACCTTGGGTTGGATGCAGAGTGAAGTTCCCTCTCTCTTGTCCCATCAAACACTTACAGACAGATATAACAATGCTTAGATGCAGGATGAAGTTCCATTACATTGTCGCATTAAATTCTTCTGGGCTAGGAATAGGTCAGTTAGATGCAGAGTACAGGTCAATGTTATGAAATGCATGGGTCTTCTGTAGATATTCTTTTAGGCTTCGCATCATTGTTGAAAAGCGATAACTACTGTAGCATCAATGAAATGGAGGCAAGACAGATTTAACGAAGAGATAGATTGGAGGTGAGAGAGGGATCAAGTTTTAGATGATAAGCTTTTGTTTGTATCCTGTCCAATTGTTTGAGAAAGGTGTTAAGAGTCTGATCAATTGGACTTTCTAGAACGTTAGCTGCTAAGGGAAAGAAATGCTTAGCACAAAAGAGGAACCTGAGCTTCTT
The DNA here is from genome assembly GCA_030390025.1 of Squalus acanthias. NCBI lineage: Eukaryota > Metazoa > Chordata > Chondrichthyes > Squaliformes > Squalidae > Squalus > Squalus acanthias. The sequence continues at coordinate 56,893,850 of CM059434.1, read as the reverse complement.
GGAGAGTTTTTGCAATGAAGATGTGAGAGTTCATTCCAGTTAGAGCAGATAGCAAGGTCAAGAATGTGCATAGATGAAGAAGCTTGATATTACAGGGCTTGATAGGGTGGATGCTGGGAGAATGTTTCCCTTGGCTGGGGAGTCTAGAACCAGGGGCCACAACCTCAGGATAAAGGGTAGGCCATTCAGGACTGAGATGAGAAGAAATTTCTTCACACAGAGGGTTGTGAACCTTTGGAATTCTCTACCCCAGAGGGCTGTGGAGGCTCAGTCATTGGGTATATTCAAAACAGAAGTCGATAGATTTCTGACTAGTAAGGGCATCAAGGGATACGGCGATAAGGCCGGTGAATGGAATTGAGGCAGAAGATCAGCCATGATCTCACTGAATGGCAGAGCAGGCTCGAAGGGCCGAATGGCCTACTCCTGCTCCTATTTCTTATGTTCTAATGGGCAACACGGTGGCATAGTGGTTAGCACTGTTGCCTCACAGCGCCAGGGACCCGGGTTCGAATCCGGCCTCGGGTGACTGTGTGGAGTTTGCACATTCTCCCCGTGTCTGCGTGGGTTTCCTCCGGGTGCTCCGGTTTCCTCCCACAGTCCAAAGATGTGCGGGTTAGGTTGAATTGGCTGTGATAAAATTGACCCTTAGTGTTAGGGGGATTAAATACGTGGGGTTACGGGGATAGGGTGGGATATGTGTCGGTGCAGGCTCGATAGGCCGAAATGGCCTCTATCTGCACTGTGGGGATTCTGTGAACTAAGGATGGAATTATCTGAGGCTAGAGATGGAAGCTGTTGATTAGACTTACAAGAGACATGAAGAAACTGTCTTTGAAGAATTGAAATTAAGGTGTGGTTATTGCAGGGCTTTTTTGCAACTCTTTTGTCTTGTGCTCATGGCAGAGGCAGTTTGCATCAGCAAGCCAAATCTCTGATGGACTGAAACCTGCATTTATACTTGCTGTGCATGGGATAGCGTACCACATGCCTAATTCCCCCTGAATTGTGGTGGAACACACTGGAGATTAGCCACCCTATGGTAGTCTTCTGTCTTCTCTGAAAGATGCTAAATAACACACAGTCAGACCTGACATTCAGGCCAAATAATCAAATAGGTTTGTAAGTAAGATAACACACAGGAGCAGCAAGAAACTAGTGCACTACTTAAATAATAAACAGAGAATCAGTCCATGAGGGTTTAACATATCCTCTGCGGAGTATATTTCTTACAGTCTGTAATCTACAAAACTTTTGGATGAATACCCTTTACTTCACCATGCACATGCTCTGAAGTTCCCTCCCTAAACCTCGCCACCTCTCTATCCACCTTTAAGACCCTCCTTAAAAGCCACTTCATCGCTCATCTTTGGCCTGGTGTCAATTATCGACCGACTGCGCTTCTAAAATGGCGTGGGATGTTTTTCTACGTTAGAGGTGTAACATAAAGGCAAATTGTTGAAGTTGAATTAGTATTTCGCAGACTCCCTGATAATGAAACATGTTTCCTATGCATTCCAGACTCAAAGGCCTCTAAATAAATATCTGTCAATCTATCAAGCCCAAAGACACAACGGTTGATGTTTGGTTCCATATTAATGAACATGTTTTCAACTTTTTCTAGCTGTACCATGTCTATTAATGTTTTGGCTATGTATACTTTGATTAGCACCTAGAACAAAGCCTCTGTACCTTAACTAACTTACAGATCAAATACCCAGGCTGATTTCTCACAAGCAACTGGGCTCTCGTCTCCATTTTGAAGTTTGGTAGTGAAAAACTGGATAATATTAAATAGGCATTTTCTCTTTTTGACGCAAGATGAAAACCCTACTTCCAATGCTGCAGTTTTAAAAAATTAATTCTTGGGATGTGGGCAGCAATGGCAAGGCCAACATTTATTGCCCATCCTAGTTGCCCTGAGAAGGTCGTGGTGGGCCTTCTTTTTGAACCGCTGAAGTGTTCAGCCATTGCACTGAAAGAAAACTGGAGTTTGTGAGCATTGAGTGCATGCAACCTGAAGGAAGTTGATCAAGTAGAGTGGCATCATCAATAAGAGAGCAGATAGGGATGGATGGTAAGTAGTCCTTGATAAGGGGAAGGAATGGATTGCGAGAGCAGAGCCTTGAGTAACCTCTGAATTAATGAAAGAGGATGAAGCATCAATTAGAGCACACACAATGTGATTTGAGAAAAAAGTAGATAACCAGAACATAGTGTTGGTCAGATGACAAATATGCTGGTAACATGGTTAGAAGTGCATGGTGCTAGACGCTGTCAAAAGCTTTAGAGATGTCCATGCCAATGGCAAGTGATTCACCAACTGTTAAGGAGCAGAGTTCTTCAGGTGAGTAACACAGGCCAACATGATACTAATTAGTGCAATGTAGAAGCAATTTTATGCTGTGAGTCCATGCCCATACGGAACTGAGTTGAGACTGGCGAAACTCATGTCAGGAAGGAGCCTTAAAGCCACCATAGCTCTAATCTTAAAGGGATTCTGCTGGTAGCATACACGTTAATATCAATCAAAATCCTTTGTTTCAGCAAAACTATAACTGTTGAACAACTGAGTGCAGAAAGGAGTGGCAGTCAGTATATTCAAAGCAGCCATGTTTGAGCACATGGCTCATTCTCAAGCGCACGGCATCATTCGAGCATTTCACTTGCAGCTGGTACCTGCGTCTCTCACGGTTCTCAGTGCCATAACCAATGCCTTGCGTGGTAGGATTACTCTCTTTCTCCGTTCCATTTCCAGCTTGGGTTCGAGTCAGGGAGCTGAGGGTGTGAAGAAACAAAGTAAGACTTGTGAAATGAGTCTCCTCTTGCACCATGTACAACGAGCCACTTCAGGTCCTTGATCAAATTTCCATGACACATGTGACCACTGGTGTGATCTGCACACTATCATCCTGTTGACAAAGTGTTAACATCTTCTTCTGAATTAAGGTCCAGAGCAAAGTATAACTGTAAGTGAGGCTCCAAGCAGCAAACCAATTAAATCAGGCTTATCCAGCCAATTTTGCCTTTTCCCACTGAAGGTGCGGTCAGTCCCACTCTGGGTAGAGCCTTTATCCACAGGACTATCAGGGGATCTTGGAAAATCTTAAACAAACTGTTCATTCAATTTGGGTTCCAGTTGACAGGTTACCTTTGTGTAGTAACTGGTTACTGGTCAATGGCTGATTACCTCTGAGGCTGTACAATTGCTAGTTACCTTTGCGCAGCAATGGTTACTACCATATAATTGCTAGTTAGCACTCTTGTGGTGTTACTGCTTTTTTTTTTTAGGAAAAGGAAAATGCCATTAGTCCCCAATAAACCCACCCCTTTAGGACAGAGCTCAAGCCCACCTTTGCACCATATGCCTCAATCCCTTCTCACTCCAGAAGCACGGTCGATTGTTTCTTAAGCCCAGTTACAGTAATGGCCTTCCCTAGTAATTTATTCTACAAAACTATTATATTAAACTGGATTCTGTTCTTACTGCTAATGAACGATTTTTTTAAACTTGTATTAGAACCCTCCACCATATTCAGCTTAATTTGTCTTTACAAATTTTTATCAATTTTCTTTGTAACTTTCAAACTTTCAACTGAAACACCTCAAAATTTGCTCTTTTAGGAAAATGGTAGGGGAAAAATTTGATAGCAATATTTACAGCTGCAAAATCACAGAGCACCAGGTGCTCTGCTCACGACCTAAATTCCTGATATTGCAATCATCTTTGCTGCCTGCCTCTGTAACCTCTCAAAAAGGCAATTGTAATCAAGTCTTCTAATTCCTTAGTTCCTTAAATGATCACAGGACTTTTGCCTCCACTACCCTACCTGGAAGTCCATTCCATGTTTAATCACTCTTTGCTGAAAGAATTTCCTGACATTCATCCTAAATTTTCCTTTTGCTAGTTTGAACTACCAGCTCCTTGTATCCTTACCACAGTTTTGTTCAGATTCCAGAGTTATCTTTTCTACCCGTTTTATTTCAAATACCTCGATGAGGATCCCTATTACTGATATTGAGGCTGAATAGTCCAAATTTTCTAGTCAACATTTACCACGTTACCACGATTAGAAGTGCACACAGTACTCCCTTTATACAGCCATGATACATGATTTGTGTCACTCTGATATTGTATCCTCAGCCTTATTTATTCTGGTTACTGCAGCTCAGCACGGTCCTGATGGTTTTGTAGGCCCGGATTTTGTGGTCGGCGGCGTAACTAAGGATTACGCCACCAGCATCCGAACCAAATGCACACATACCTGCTGGGAACTCTCCTCCCTGCTGGGAACTCTCCTCCGAGAAGTTGCTGTCAGACGCTGCGGAGTTGAGCGCAGCCTAGTGGCCCACAGATCCCAGGGGCGCACCGCGTGTGTAAGCGTACCTGGGATCACGTGGACCGGTGCTCCAATCAGCAAACAGAAGGTCTCTCATTCACCTGCTATTATACTCCATTTAAACTTCAGTACAATACTTCAAAAATATACTTAAATTTGTGATTTTGGGGTCTGGGTATGTGCAGAATGCATTGTTATTTTGTAAGTCATCTACATTTTATTTTTCCTGAGAATAATGCTTGCTTCAAAAATCTATTGAAAGACAGTTCTTTATTTGACAATAACTTAGGGAAACAACTTCCAAATCTGGGGAACAAAAAAAATCATATTACTTTTCATGGACAATAAATATAACTATAATAATCCTATGGGTCATATGCAAATGTTTACAACATTCAATTAAATGCAGCAACTTTCTATTCGCATCCAAAAATAAAAATAGAGGATATATGCCAGGCTACAGTGGAATGGCACAAAAGTCATATTCCACACTTGCTGTGCTGTTCATCTCAATTGAATACTCAAGCGTAAATGCTCTACATTGGCCTTACAGCATTCAACTGTAAAACAGCTCAGGATTTATTCCATTTAAAACACTATTTACGATGATACTTTTGGAAGAGTTTTCTACTCTGATGCCTGTGTTTTCTGAGGTGAGGTGCATAGTTCAATCACTTCCACCTACCTCCATACACCATTGAAAGTAATAACTAACCAAGGCTGTTGTAAGCCAACTTAAGGTAATAGGACAGGTTTCCATTTCCAGCCTCAGAATCTCAAAGATAGCAGCCTCACTCAGAAGACCACCCACCTGATGGTACGTTTGAAAAACTGGCTTGTAGTTTAAGCTTCTAAAATTAAATATATACTTGGATTTCCAAAAGGTACCACCTTACGCTATGCCAACAGGCTCCTGCTCCTGTTTTCACCAGTCGTAAAATTTTCATATGTACTTGCTGGGCAGTTGGTGGGCAATTAGCCCAACTCTGCGCCAGCAATTATGATTTCAATGTCGGAGTGGATGATCTGTTAAGTCTGAACTTGACAGATCTCAAGTTCGTGATTCAGCACATGCTGGAAATCCCAAACTTGCTGTCCATTTCAAAGGCGGTATGACGGCGTACTCAGAGCATGCAGTCATACCGACCGCAAATTCTGCCCCATAAATTAATCTACAATCCCCACATCTCTTTCCTGTTCCACATGCTGTACCACTGCTCAATTTAACACGTACTTCTTTCAGTTTCTTGCTTCCCTACTAATTATTTTACACCTATTCACGTTGCAGTGCATCTGCTAACTTAAATCCTTCTGAATCTAGTTATCACTAGCTTTCAACTAACTGGTATCTTGGAAAGACGACACACTCTAACTCCACCATTACATGTCACCTGCTACCCCCCACCCATCAAAGGGTACACAGTCTGAGTTATGGATTCTTCCAATCAATTCTGCATCAGAAAGAAAGAAAGAGGGAAAGGACAGACAGACAGAGAGAGAGAGAGACAGAGAGACAGAGAAAGAAAGAAAGACAGAAAGAAAGACAGAGAGAGAGAGAATGGGAGAGAGAGCAAGGAAGAGTGAGAGAGACAGAGATGGGAGAGGTAGAGAGAGAGAGAGAGAGAGAGAGAAGAGTTTGGTGTAAATTCTAGTAAAACAAAGTTTCAATGTTAACCCTGATGATGGGTAACTACAATCAGACACAGGGCAAGAGTGGGGCAGCTTTGCCCATCACAGACATGGGACAGTTTCTCCAGGGGGTCATGGGAACCTTAACTACCAGACTGCAGAAGGGGAAAGGATGACATTAACAATAGCGCTGAGGCAGTCTTACCGGCTTGTGTAACTGCCAGCTGTAGATGTTGCTGAGATGCCCGTGGTCAGGCCCCGGCTACTGGCAGGGTTGGAGAAGGAGCTTGTGCTGGAGAGCGTAGTGACGGACCCTGGGGCGGAACTGCTGGCAAAACTCTCCTGTCTCCTTCCAAAGGACGAGCTGCAAGAAAAGTATATGGAGGAAAGAATTTATTTGGAAAAATCAGACAGGGAGCACATCAGATAAACAGCACTGAGCTATCAATCAAACCCAATGGGAAATTGGAAATGAATGGCTGGCTGGTGCAGTGGGTTAGACACTGCCCTTTCACCTCTGGGACCTAGGCTCAATCCAGCCCAGACGGGCAGGAGCCTGGTAGGAAACAATGCACCAGTTGCTTGTCCCACTCGAACTTCTTAGTCAAGTTCAATCCTAGACACAAATCTCCTCGACATGGATGTTAACACATTGATCTCACCATCTCCTCTCTCTCTCGTCTGACTCTTATCCTGTTAATGTGGTTCTCTCTTGGCAGCAAAAGGATTTGCCTCTGGGTTTTATTTCCTCCAGGTCAAGGCTGAAAAGTAGTAGCTTTCAAAAAACACGACCCGTGTCACAAAACAACTTCTGGATCATTCTGCAATCCAAAGCCCTCTGTTGTACAATTATGCAACAGACAAATTATTCAACCATCACCTCATTATGTAGCACAGAATGATCCACCAGACTCTGAGCAAAGGCCAGTGCCCAAAGCTGTGAACTCTGCTGGCTCTTATATTTCAGCTAATGCTCAGAGTACCACCCAGCAAGGTATGATTGTGCCCAACCACTGGATCAGAAGAATATCAAACAGGGTGATCACAAAAGGGTGATTTCCTCCTCCCCAAATTACTGACTGATTTTAGCCCACGGTCACGGAGAAGGGATTTGACCAGGAATCCAAGCCAATGCTAATTCAAGCAGATTGGCCTGCTAACAATGCAGTAGTACAGGAAACTCTTTATTAACCGGCATCGACGGGACCGGCGTGGTGCCGGTTAGTCAAAAAGTCCGGATAATGGAGAGTTATATCTCCCAACGTACGAGAGCCCCGTACACATTGACATGCGCCTGCATTCGGAGCTCCGTCTCCCCGGGGACCGCCAGCTGACCATCTGTCGTGTCCGCTGCCTACCCGGGCTGCACATTCCCCTCCCAATCTACACGCGCCGATACAAGGCAAACGTCTCGGGGTTTTTTTTAAAGTTAATTTTAAACGAGAGATGAAGGAAAACCCCGGTTACCTACTCAAGAATTTTGCCGGTTAAGAGAGATTTCCGGATATTTGGGTGCCGGTTAATAAAGAGTTTCCTGTACATCTGACACACAGTAAAAAAATGTCGACAATATGATCAGTACCTTTTAAATATGACGGCGTTGGTAGAAGCAGAATCAGAGTTAGTAACTTTATGGCTGGAGGCCGCACTTGAAATGGTTCTGGAACGAGCTCTGAAGTCTTGTGCACTATAACTGCGGCCTATCGCTCTCAGGTAGAAGTGACTAGTGAAGCGGCAGAACAGTATACAAACATGCAGGAAGAGAACAGCATAATAAATACATGAACTCACAGGTCGTACATACGGAGAAAGACCACAAGAACAGAAGCACAGGCCTGTTATACATAGACTGACAGGTGGTATATACATGGAAGGTCAGTCCGCGCACACACAAACTGACACTTTGAAGCACACGGACTGGCAGGTTCCATATATGTGGACGGACAGGAAGGGCATGCTACACATACAAAGACTGTGAAGCACAGTAAAGAAATAGATTGACACACACAGTGCATATAAGTGCATGTACAATAACTACATGTTCAGACACAGTTACTGCATGGACTGATATATACAGCAAATGCACAGGATAATACATACAGTAAATACAGACTGACATGCAGAATAAAGACAAATTTCAATAAAGACAAAGGCACAGTTAATGCAGAGCAAAGGGATGATCACTGGGTGAGGCACTTACAGTAATGTGCTGAAATTAAATACATTATCACACACAGTGCAGCAGACTCAGTGCTAAGGAGCAAGTGAATTCTATAAGTACTACACACGGATAGTAATGAAACTCCAATACCATATGAATGGCTGAAGTATGTTACAGGACGGTAACACAACTAGGGAGAAAGGCAGGCAGGCAGATGATATGCGGCAAACACCCACCACAAGGGCTGTTTCTGAATAACATGCAATGTCAGACCTGCCCGTTGGGTAAACAGGCACCTGATGTCTTTCCCCTAAATACACCACAGCAGTAAATAGCAAACCTCGGAGTTAACAACATTTTTGCCAAAGCATTAGAACTTTAATGACCGGAAGATGTAATGTGGATATTCACATTACAGCCAACACCAGTTATCACATTCACTACTTTGTTCTCAATGTGTTAATGTCACTGTATCGGTTACATCAATAAAAATTGAACTGGAAAAAAATATTAAAAAAACATACTAATAGGGCCTCAGGTGGGAGAGGCTGATATTGAGGAGGAGCTGGAACAGCATCATTAGAGATACAGTCAGCAACATAGGGCACTAGCTGAGGGGGCAGGGGGTAGAGTTACTGAGCGTAACAGTGAGAGAGATCTGGATTAATATCAACATATAATGATAATGGAGTGGAAATAAAAAAAATCTCATGCCACCATTCAAAGAAAAGCGCTGGCCAACATTCCTCCCTCAAGCAACATCACTAAAAAAACAGATCATCTAGTCATTCATTCACTTGCTGTTTGTGAGACCTTGTTGTGTGCAAAAAGGCCGCTGCATTCACCTACATACCAAGAGAGACTGAACTTCAAAAGTAAATCCTTGATTGTAAAGTGCCCTGGGATGTCCTGAGGATATGATGAAGTGCCATATAAATGCACGCTTTTTCTTTATTTTACCCGGAGGAATGTTAAATGAACAGGTTATGTGAGGTTAGGACCTGACTGATGGACAGCTCAGAGTCTGTCCAATACAGAAACACCAGGAGTGTCTCAAAACTCTGAGACAGGGAATGCAAAGTCCTACTCTCTGGTATACCTCCAGTCTTTAGAAAAGGAGGGGAGTTCACCACGAAAACTGTAGATGTAAATGACGGTCTGGAAACAACACTCGAGAACAACAATAGTGCCTCTCTCAGTATATATTGGAGACTGACGTCACTTCACCTGACGAAGGAGCAGCGCTCCGAAAGCTTGTGATTTCAAATAAAGCTGTTGGACTATAACCTGGTGTTGTGCGACTTCTCACTTTTGTCCACCCCAGTCCAACACCGGCATCTCCGTATATTGGAGACAGAGAGGCATGGAGGGTGGAGACAGAATAGAGTGTGAAAAGCCTTGTAGGCTTATCTTGAACAGATATATTCTGCAGAAGCATTTGGTTTTGAGCTGTAGAATTTAAACACTGTATAATTTAGCTCTAGGTGAGGAGAACATTTTTGAAATGAGCTTTAAAAACATGCAGCTGCTGCTCGTCTTTTGGGATCAGTTTAACGAGAGAGCGCTCAAACAACCATTGGATGCATTTCTGGGAGAAACTATTAGATAGGTAAACAAAAGTTACAACCATAGAATGATGTTGAGCGTGACTATTGAAACATGGCTGAAGAGGTATCATCTCATTGTTACCAGCATCAAAGGTTGTTGATGTGGACAGAGTTTAAAATGGGATGCGAAAATAGAACATTCAGTTCATGCCTTATCCTGAGTGCTCAGGCTCCATCGAGCATCTTCTGAATAACACTGCTTTAGAATCAGTTAGGGGTTAGGTCACGCACCATGACATTCCAAATCTATGTTGGGCTTGTGGACAAACAAGACATTTGGCAGCTGTGTCTCCTCACCAAAGTGCAGGAACTATGGGGTAAACTATGTAACCTTCAATTTAACACAAAGTAATGCAAGATCTTAAACACTGGAAGTAAAAAATGGAGACATAATTACTTAATGAATAATGCTGACTAGCTGGGGGAGATGTTGAATGAGATCTGGGAGTGGTAGTAGACGCAACATTAATCAGATGCAACACCAGCCCTTTCACCTCCTCCCTTCCCACTGTCCAGGGCCCCAAACACTCCTTCCAGGTGAAACAGCGATTTACTTGTACTTCTTGCAATTTAGTATACTGTATTCATTGCTCTCAATGCGGTCTCCTCTACATTGGGGAGACCAAACGCAGATTGGGTGACCGCTTTGCGGAACACCTCCATTCAGTCCGTAAGGGTGACCCCGAGCTTCTGGTCGCCTGTCACTTTAATTCTCCGCTCCACTCCCACTCTGACCTCTCCGTCCTCGGCCTCTTACACTGTTCCAACGAAGCCCAACATAAGCTCGAGGAACAGCACCTCATCTTTTGATTAGGCACTTTACAGCCTTCTGGACTCAACATCGAGTTCGACAATTTCAGACCATAACCTCGGCCCCCATGTTTTCTTTTCTCTCTCACATGGCAGCTGATGATGATTCTGCCATTGTCATTTACACTTCATCTGGAGTCATCTTTTGTTTCTTAACTTGTCCCATTACCATCTCCTTTTGCCTTTCTCTCGCCACGATGCTGCCTGACCTGCTGAGTGTTTCCAGAATTTTCTGTTGTTGTTTCAGATTTCCAGCATCCGCAGTATTTTGCTATTGTGTCAACATTAATCATATTCAGTCACTGCAGAACAGCAGTTAACAAAATAAACAAATCGTTTAACTACATTGCCAAAGTCTCAGACCGTCCTGCTGAAACTGCTCTGGTCAGGCTGTGCCTTGAATATTGCATTCAGTTCTGATCACCGAGGAACAAGGAAAACATCCAAACCCTGCAGAGAAGGCCCACGAGCCTAAACCCTGTCAGGGCACTGAATTACAAGGAAAGGTTCAAAAAACTTCAGACTTCGTCCTTGAAAGAAGAAGCAATGAGAGGGGTGATTTCAAGGTACTGTTGACTAGAAGAAGTTAATAATGAGCATTATTTCCAGTTAAATCACAAGTTCAGGACTGATGTCTGGAGGCACTTTTTCCACACAAAGAGGGACAAGGTAATAGTTCCTCAGGGCACCATCTTCAGCTGCTTCATCAATGACCTTCCCTCCATCATAAGGTCAGAAGTGGGGATGGTCGCTGATGACGGCAGAGTGTTCAGTTCCATTTGCAACTCCTCAGATAATGAAGCAGTACGTGCCCACCTGCAGCAAGACCTGGATGACATTCAGGCTTGGGCTGATAAGTGGCAAGTAATATTCGCGCCACAAAAATGCCAGGCAATGACTATCTCCAGCGAGAGAGAGTCTAACCACCTCCCCCCTGACTTTCAACAGCATTACCATCATCAAATCCCCCACCATCAATATCCTGGGGATCACCATATACCAGAAGCTTAACTGGACCAGCCACATCAATACAGTGGCAACAAGAGCAAGTCAGAGGCTAGGTATTCTGTGGCGAGTGTCTCACCTCCTGACTCCCCAAAGCCTTTCCACCATCTACAAGGCACAAGTAAGGAGTGTGATGGAATACTCTCCACTTGCCTGGATGAGTGCAGCTCCAACAACACTCAAGAAGCTCGACACCATCCAGGACAAAGCAGCCCGCTTAATTGGCATCCCATCTACCACTTTAAACATTCACTCCCTCCACCACTGGCGCACCGTGGTTGCAGTGTGTACCATCTACAAGATGCAGTGCAGAACCTCACCAAGGCTTCTTCGACAGTACCTCCCAAACCCGTGACTTCTACCACCTAGAAGGACAAGGGCAGCAGATGCATGTTCCCCTCCAAGTCATACACCATCCTGACTTGGAAATATATCGCCATGCCTTCACCATCGCTGGGTCAAAATCCTGGAACAGCACTGTGGGAGTACCTTCACCACACGGTCTGCAGCAATCCAAGAAGGTGGCTCACCATCAGCTTCTCAAGGGCAACTAGAGATGGGCAATTAATGTTGGCATTGCCAGCAATGCCCACATCCCATGAATGAATTTAAAAAAAAGACAAAAATTATGGAATCATTGATGAGGCAATTGGATGCCATGAGTGGAGGACCATAGGCTTGTTTGGAATGATGAGGTAAATGGACTCATCGTATATATGTTTGGGAACCTATGGGGGAAAATGGTACATGTATTAAAAAATTGCCCAAATTCTTCTAGCCATAGGGCAAGGACAATGTGGGGGGAGGGGAGGGAAAGACACAGAATGGGACAGAATCCAACAGTTAAAATGAAGACTAGTTCAGACAACAAAGACTTTTTCAGAATAAGGCTCCTCATGAAGACCCTTCAGGAAAAGACATTCGTGTTAACAGCAACAATAGACAAAAGGGAGATGAACTGGGCAGGGTGGTGGTGGGGGTGGGGGGCGGGGGCGGGGGGTTGGGGGAACGACTAAAGAGAGAAAAGGTGTGGAAATTGCAGATCAAAGAAGGGGAAATGATTCCAGTGCAGGGTGAAGTAGAGGAGAGCCGGAGGAAGACCTTTTGCTTGTATCATGAAGTGAAGCGTGCGACAGAAGCAGAGCTTCATCCTGTGTCATAATAGGGAGACTGTCTATTAATTTTCTATATGACCATAGACAGACAGTGTGTGTGTTGAAGAATCCAAGGTTTAGACGGAAGATGTTGCCACTAGCTGGGCTACAGAATGAAGACTGGAGCCCAACTGTCTGCCGGCTACAGGAAGGCCCTTCAATCTGTAGATTAGCCAGGATTCTGAAGCTTCACACTAAAACTAATCAGATTTAGAATGGTCAAACTTTAACAAGATGTGCTTGGCCTGAATGAGTTGCAAAGTGAAGTGATTCTACGCAATAGTGTGTCTTTGGATTGGACTGATTTCCAGTTCTAAAATATTTTAAATTGCTGCAGACTGATGGTACAAATACTGAACAAACAATAAGGACTATCAGTATCTTGCTATATTCTTCTGAGTAATTGTAAGTAAATCTACGAGCTTTAACCTAAATGGTCTAGCAGTGTGGTATTTATGGCCCTTTGGAGTAGGCCGCAACCCTTAGTGTCTTTGGCACACTGCACCATATTGTAGGGTAATCGTGTAGCATGTTACCCTGTTCACAGCATTCGCAATGTTGCAAGATTCAGCTGATAAGAGACTCGATCTGCTATGGAAACTGCCGCCTCTCTGTGAACACAAGTTAACAATGATGGGAGAGAGCCTGAATTATAAGATGGGATCCTCGGAGGAAGCAGCTGAGGGAAATGAAAGACATTTTGAAGGAGGAGATGCAGAGAAGAGTGGGCCAGAAAAGAATGTGCCTCAAAGTGAAAGGCAGGGAGTTTAGAGTTTATAACTAGACTTCGGAGGTGCCACCTTTTTAAAGAACCAGAAAACATTCTGACAAAGGCTTACAGCAGTTATGTTAATCTGTTTACATGTATGGCCTGACCCGCTGTATAGTTACAGTATTCTGTTTTTGTTTCATATTTCCAGCATGTGCACTTTTTACCCTTTTCAAAGGATTTTTTTCCTTTGATTTTGAAAGATATTACAGCAATTGGCGTCAGTACAGAGAGACTTTTCAGCCCTCTCATACATAAAGCTTCCCCTTTATCATAAAAGGAGCGAGATTTTCTGCTGATGAATAAGTTAATGTCTTTAAGGCGCATATTGAAAAATTGTGGGATTGAATTCTGATTTGTAGGAATACAGCATGATAAGGGCCTACTGTGACCGAGGTTGTGAATGTTTATCTGAAAAAGACAGCCCTGTATTCAACTTTAAAAACATGTTACTTATATGTTAAAATTATTTTTTTTAACAGGACTGGAATCATCAGGGAATATCAAAACACGTACATGGTCGTGGCAAGCACCTATAAGGTGCAAATTTTCCACAGTTAGGAAAAATATTTAGTTGCCTGAACGTAACAAGGGCACGGAGGGAGGCAGCATCGTGGGTGTTTGCCAGTCAAGGTCTTTGGTACATGTCACCGCGTAGTTGGTACAAGATTTATTGGAGAAGGGTGTAGAGGTAAAAACAAACTGCAGATCATGTACTTTAGGGTTGGGACTTTGCAAAGAAAGTGTGTCAGAGAGTGTTCTCTTTTCTGTGTAAGTTTGTAGATGGGTTTAGTTTAACAGAAGATGTATTGTTTGGCTCCTGTGTTGAGTTAAAGATGGATGGGATTCTGCAAACGTGGCTCCTCATAAAAGCAGTCTGTGTAGTGGGCGTACGATGACATGCGTGGGGGGCCAGCTGAACTCCGCATGAAATCCTGATGTAATCCTGTCACATTAACTCTGCGCCAAGAGCAATAATCCATAAAATCTAACCCCTCATTTCAACAGTCGGATAATATAGTGGTGGGACAGAGAGGAACTCAGGATTATTAGGCATGAATAAAAGGAATTGGAAGGTGGGATCTCTCTGAGGGTCTCTTCAAGGGTGATTGTGGAAATTATTTGTCACAGTTTAAACAAAAACAGCATGAATATGTTCTTCTTGACTAGATCTTCGGTTAGTTAAGTGCGACCACGATGTACCTTGCAGCAATGATGCTTTGCTTGATTTTGTTCTCATTTTAGAATGTGAATATGTAAGGCAACTTGGTACACAGTATGTTTCCATGTTAATACCATTTGAAGGAGCATCATGTAGGCAGCTTTCTATCATACGCTCCTATTCCGTTTCTATAGGTGTCCGCAAGAACCAGCTACCATCCCAGTGTCAGAGAAGAAGCCAGCACCCTGCATCATCAGCACAGGCGCATTCAGGCCAGTTAAGGAGTGGCAATTAGTGAGTCACAGAATACAAGTGAGAAGAAGCATGTAGTGGTGGCAATACAAGAGCCTGTTGACCAAAGTTTCAGCTTAAGTTCTTCCTCAGCTGCAGCTCCGTGAATCGGCCTATAATAAAGTGGTTACTGGAACACAATCATCTTCCAGAGTCATCCGACTGTGAGCACAACACTCTGTGAGGTCTGGTGGTGACTGTGGCGGACGGGGCAACTCCATGCGCATCTTGCTGGGGCAGAGATCACCTGGTACAAGAGGTAGGAACTGTATAGCATTAATCAGGGTCAGCGTGGTCTCCAGGAGTAGTGCTGATCGGCTAGGAGGGTGGGAGAAGATGTTCCCAGATTTTTTCCCCCCCTAATTGACAAAGTTTTAATTTGTTTTTTCACCTCTCACAGATTACATTGGTCTGGGTGGGGGAGGGAGTGTATATACAATGATGCACAAAACATCACAATTATATGGGACAGGCTTGATGGGTCTTTTCCTGCCTGTTATTTTTCATATGCTCGTATATCTCTGCAGCGTAGTCCCGAGTAAGAGTCATTCTAAGCCCAGTTAGAGAATCTCTTACAAATGCTTAAACTGCTGTTATAGAAGCTGAACTGTACAGCAGGCTCTCTTTACTCTGCTTCAATACACTGGGTGATCAGATGGAGAGAATCATTACACAGGCGTCACAGACCTCATTGCTGCCCTCAGGTCTGCCCTCCCACAGATCAGTGGTGATGTTGAGGCAATGCCTAGCGGTAAGGAACTATCTGAAGTAGGCTCAGATAAGGCTGCTGTGTCTTAAGGCAATGCCACATCTGCCCATCCAACCACCACAGTTCAACTGACAGAAGATGTGCCACAAAGTGGGCAGGACAAGTCGATCACCGCAGCATCAGACGTGGCAGAAGCAATTGCAGGGCCATCTCATGGCCCAGCACAAGGAATTACAGGACCATCTCAATCCCAAGAGTCTCCCACTGACACCCAGTGACCTCACTTCGTCTTCCCATTGAGGAAACATTAGAAGATGCACTAGGATAGTGCTAGAAGATAGCATACATGATCAAAGGGTATCACCAGTGTAAAACACATTAAGTACATGTACTGATCACTTGTAGGGCAAGATAGTTTTTGTATTTTACTTCAACTTTGTTCAGATAATTTACTTCTGATGGAGCACAATAAGGTGGCAGCAGATCAAAGGATGACCATCCATGGTGGTGCAGAAGACAATGTTGCTGAAGGTGTGTTTAATTTTTGTTCTAGCAACTAAAAATACCTCATTTTCCCTTGAAGAAGCTGACCCCATTTAAATCCAAGTTACGTAAGATTACCTATTAAAATAATGTTAGAGTCTGATGGAATGGATGTCCGCCTGATATCTCAGCCCCCCGACTGCCCCAAAAACATGTCCGCTGGAGCAGAGTACCCTTTGCGTCAGTTATTCGCAGTGCTTGTACTCTGTCTCTAGAGGTCACTGCAGCACATTCCATTCTATGTTGTAGCTCACTCATGTGTATGGCAGTGGCACTATACAGGTGGGACATGGAATTGCATGGCCCCAGGCTTGCAACTACCAATCATCAATTTTTTTCCATTCCCCTGTTCAGGTTCTACCTCCAGACTATTTTCTGGCCGCGAGGACGGAACAGATCTGTTCCAACTAAGGCGTAATCCATCTGCACATCCAGTTTCACCCCCTGTGATAAGATGCTCACTGGTTTTCCCATTCATTTCTCACTGGACCACTACTGCCAACAAGCAATGCAACCAGCCATTGCTCCATCTGCTGGGTACAAAAAGGATAAAATTGAGAGGTCGCACAACACCAGGTTATAGTCCAACAGTTTTATTTGAAATCACAAGCTTTCGGAGCTATCGATTGCCCCTTCCTCAGGTGAAGTAAATAGATACAGAATACTGTATCTATTTAACAACAGAAAACGCTGGAAAAACTCAGCAGGCCAGGCAGCATCCGTGGAGAGAGAAAGAGAGTTAACGTTTCAGGTCGATGACCTTTCATCAGAACTGTATCTATTTACTTCACCTGAGGAAGGGGCAATCGATAGCTCCGAAAGCTTGTGATTTCAAATAAAACTGTTGGACTATAACCTGATGTTGTGCGACCTCTCAATTTTGTCCACCCCAGTCCAACACCGGCATCTCCGCATTACAAAAAGGATAACAGAGATAAGAATATGTTACACGTAGGATAGCAGAGTTGGAAGTGCTTTACATGCTTAGATACAGGGGACCAGAGAGCTGGGACCGTGTTACACGGAAGATAACGGAGAGCTGACAATAAAAGGTCAGATGTTGCTGAACAGCTGTCCAAACACTACATCCTCCTACAGTCATCTCCATCATAAACCACCAGATACAGCACAGGCTAGATGCAGAGTAAAGCGCTGTCTATACTGGCCCAAGTACTTCCAGATCAGGCAGAACCTGCTGCATGAACAGTAAAACTCTCCCTTATCAAGTACAGATCATACCCTCTACTCTAGCATCGACTGCCCTCAATTTATTTAACCTCTGAGATAGGTCACTAGCCACAGGGAGCTCTTGTGAAATTCATCCTGGGTTCCTAAAGGCGATGGAGTAAAATCTCCAGGATTATCAGTGCAACACGTGACCAGGAGCATTCCAGGGATTACTTTCCCCAGGATATGAGCCAGTTTTCCGTGGATTGTTCGATGGTGGTGTCTGCATCTACTTACATAAAACCTTAAATTAGGTTGTCTACAGGGTGGGCACATTTTCTGCAGTCAGCCCCCATTGCCTCCCCATACACCACTCTGCTCCAAGACG
Source organism: Squalus acanthias (assembly GCA_030390025.1). Taxonomy (NCBI): domain Eukaryota; kingdom Metazoa; phylum Chordata; class Chondrichthyes; order Squaliformes; family Squalidae; genus Squalus; species Squalus acanthias. The sequence goes on along the minus strand of CM059434.1, from coordinate 56,876,115 downwards.
AGCTGCGCAGAATTACACCTCATCTGATTCTATCAGAGCGAGGAAGCTCCATCTTACTGCTAAATGGCACGGTTTGGTGGAGCAGCCATTCACAACTTGGGTCTTCCTCTCAGAAAAAGCTCTTCTTTATATTCCACACTGCACTCACACAGCACTTCATCAACACGCCCAATGTCAATCCATAGTTTCTGAGCAATATGGTGCAGGCACATTTTTCGTGCACTGGTCTTTTATCACATATACATTCCTCTACAGTTTAACGTCGTGGCTGTCATATACAAAAGAAAGAACTTGCATTATACTTTATTCAGGACATCCCAAAGCGCTCACATACAATGAATCTGTAGTATAGTCACTCTTGTTTTGTAGGCAAGCACAGCAGCTAATTTGTAAGGTCCCACATATAGTACAGTTACTCTGTTTTATTTGGTGGTGTTGGTTAAGTGAGGAGTATTGACCAGGGCACTAGGAGAACTTTCTGATCTCCCAATACTGTCATGGGATCGTCAATATCCACCTGAACTGTGGGGACAGGGAGAATAGAGCTTGGTTTAAAATCGCCTCTGAAGAACAGAACCTCCAACAGTGCAGCACTCCCTCAGTACTGTACTGGGGAGTCAGCCTAGTTCATGCACTCATGGGGTGGTGTGGGCCTTGAATGCACATGACCCTCTGATCAATTCTGCCTTCAACAATCTGCAGTCGCTTACCGATAATTCATCATAGGAACCGAGATAGCCTCAGTGAGTGAGCATAGTGTGCTGTACCCAGAGACACAAGGAAATAGATAAAAACCTCACAGTAATCAAACAGAGGGAAAGATGAAACGTACTGAAAGGAATGACACCAGCCCCAGAGTTCAACCCCTTTTAAGAATTCTACTGGAAATGTAGGCCCATCATCATGACATTACCAAGCAGCTAAAGAGTTCACTACACACTGGTCACAAACCTCTTCGGGTAACCAGGCACTGCTGCCGTGGAGATGCCTGTGCTACTTGGCATCGTGTTGTTCAAGTCTTTATCCCTTTTGCTGCTCTCCAGCTCCGTCTGTCTGCGTGTGTAGGATGAGCTCCGGGCAAGGCTGGCCAATGGATTGCCAGCGTCATCCTCTCGCTGCCGTGTGTAAGAGGCACTACGAGCCAATGGGGCTGTGGAGTCACTGCATTGAAAAACAAGGAGCATACTCAGCAAGAAGCAGGCAGTGACTAATAACCTGATGGCCAGTTTCTATATACGGTTTAAACATTTATGTTTTAAAGCTAAAGAAGCTGGGAACGTTTCCACCGCAAAAAGAGGCTGCTCAGGGGAAACCTTATCGAAGGGTTTGTATTTTAAGGGGTGTAGACGCACTAAACCCTAGTAAATTGTTTGAACATTACCACGAACTTGACAACCTGGAGCACAGACTCAACGTCAGAAGAGAGAAGGTGAGCAGTTTAGATTTCACTATTTTACTCAGAGGGTAGTGAATATGTGGAATTGACTGCCCATGGCGATAGTAAGGTGGATTGTGGGGGAAAATTCAAGAGAGAGATGAGTAGTTGTGGGGGGTTTTGGCAGAAAGATTGATAGTGTATTTACTTATTTATTCAAATGTTTTAATCCGTCCACATGCAAGGATCATTCCCACGGAACAGCCTTGATCTACCACGAAAGGGTCTCAGTGTGCTCCAACCCTTATTCTTGCAATCCACCTGAAGCCTCAAATCTAGGCCTTTTACAACATCTACATAAACGGAATCTTATTTTTTGTTTTAGTTTACAAACCTAAATCCCAATGGCCTATGTTATACAGAGGAAGCCACAGGTACAGAAAAGTGGTGAAACCAGAAATCCATTCAAGCCCCAACTCGTTTCCCAGAGTACCTGAAGTAGTCGCAGTGGAGAAAAAGTTGGTGCAGTAACATATACCCTAGATGTCTCTTGCACGCTGTGTAAATACAGGATTTACTCTGTGCCGGTGACACTTATTAACCCAAATAGTGATATCCCACCCACCATTGGTAGTTGGACTCAAGGCTTCCTCTTGATACGTAACCGAGTCTCACATTCCCAATCTCACAGGGCCTCCCCAATTATAGTCAGACAGCTCAGAACAGTGCTTTATAACTTGTTCTTGCTGAATGGGAGAGGGGGAGCTACATGACCGCGTGTTGTCTGTGGCTATTGATGCCCATTCTTCATAGCCATTGGCTCCTGATAGCTTATTACTGCCCCTGATTCCCTGTATTGTCGAAGTACATTTTGGTAATGTCTGGATTGCAGGCTAAAACCACACTGGTCTTCACATCAACTCTGAATTCAGATTTTCTGCCCCCCACTGTTCTCATGTTGCCACATGGTTGAGAGATTACTGTGTGGGTATTTACATTGAGTTGCAGTATTAGGCTAACCAGTGTTTCAGAAACCAAGCAAAGTGTGCTAGTCTAGTGAACTGGCTCCCGCAGCTGGTCTGCCCACCTAGTTTTATTCTCGTTGGTATCTCCAATGGTGAAGAGCTTCCTTGTCGGAGTGGGCGGCACACGGGCCAACCGAGGTTCCTTCTCCTGAAAGACAACACGGAAACAAGGGTGAACTCAAAGCCAACACCGTCTGCATTCAACACAAGAGATCTCAGTGCTGAACAATGGAACGCAGTCCCAATTGTGGCACAGAGCACCACGTACAACAGGTGTTAGATAAAGAGGAAGCTTCTCCCCTGCATTGTGTCAAAAACTCCCACGTCAAATACACTACATAGTAAATCTGCCTCAATGCTGTCCCATCAAGCATCCCTGTGTCACTTACATGGTGGGTTAGATGCAGAGTAAAGCCCCTACACTATACCGATGAAGCTCTTCCAGGTCATCGATAGCATGCGTTTCAAGCAGTACGAAACTGCCTCTACGTTGCCTCATCAAGCCTACCTAGATCAAAGCTCTTTCTAGACGGACCGTCAAGCACTTCCACGTCAGGTACAAAACAGGTTTAATATAGGCCATGATGTGGAGATGCCGGTGTTGGACTGGGGTGGACAAAAGTGAGAAGTCGCACAACACCAGGTTATAGTCCAACAGGTTTATTTGAAATCACAAGCTTTCGGAGCGGCTGCTCCTTCGTCAGGTGACTTCAAATAAACCTGTTGGACTATAACCTGGTGTTGTGCGACTTCTCAGGTTTAATATAGAGTAATTCTCTCTCTCTACACTCCCCCATAAAACTATTCAAGGTAAGGTATGGTTTCAATTCAGATTAAAGGTCCCTCTACACTGGCCTATCCAGCACTCCCAGGTCAGTTGCAGCAATGTTTTCATGCAGGCACAGAGCAAGGCTTCCTCTATTCCATCCCATTAAGCTCGCCGATCAGTTTTAGCATGAATTAAATGCCCATCATAAATTAACTGTCCATCAAGCATTCCCAGGGCTCAAACAAGAAAGGTAAGATGCAGAGTTTAAAAAGAAGTTTTACCTTTATAATAGTAACCTTTATATTCTCTTTACAGTAGCTGACTGACCTGGTTTTCTTTTAAATGCAAAATAAAGCACCTATACTGCCCCATGAGCACCCCTGGGTCAAGTACAACACAGATTAACTGCAGTAGAAAGTTTCCTCTACATTGCTTTATACATAACTCCCAGGTTACCTACAGAGAGTGGTAGTTACACTAGCCCACCAATTATTCCATGTCACGTACAGGCTGGATACAGAGTGAAGCTCCATTAAAGCACTCCCAGGTCAAATACATTGGGTAGGAAACAGAGTAAAGTTCCTTCAGGACTACTCCATCAAACACTCCCAGATCAGGCACATCACAGGTTGCATGCAATGTAAAGCTGCCTTTACAGTGCCCATGGTATTCTCAGGCTATGTTAGCTGTGGCTCAGTGGGTAGCACACTCGCCTCTGAATCAGAAGGTTGTGGGTTCAAAGTCCCACTCCAGAGACTTGGGCACAAAAATCTAGGCTGTCACTCCAGTGCAGTGCTGAGGAAGTGATGCACTGTCGGAGGTGCCGTCTTTCGGATGAGACGTTAAACCGAGGCCCCGTCTGCGCTCTCAGGTGGACATAAAAGATCCCATTGCACTATTTCGAAGAGCAGGGCAGTGTTCCCCGGTGTCCTGGCCAATATTTATTCCTCAATCAACATCACAAAAACTGATTATCTGGTCATTATCACATTGCTGTTTGTGGGAACTTGCTGTGCGCAATTGGCTGCCACGTTTCCTACATCACAACAGTGACTACACTTCAAAAGTACTTCATTGGCTGTAAATCGCTTTGGGACGTCCTGAGGTCGTGAAAGGTGCTATATAAATGCAAGTCTTTCTTTTTCAACAACAGTATAGGTTTGATACAAAGTAAGGTACCTTGTACACTGTCTTATCAAGCAGTTCCAGGCAGGTATAGCATGGGTTCATGATGTGGAGGAAAGAAGCCTCTGCACTGATCTACCCCATCAACCACTCTCATCAGTGATATCACAGATAACATGCAGAATAAAGCTTGATCTACACTGTTTCACCGAGAAGTCTCAGATCAGGAACAGCATAGGTTAGAGAGAGAAAAATTGCTTTTACAATGCCCCATCAAGCACTCCCAAGCTATGTACAGTATATGTTACATGCACTGTAACACCTTCTCTATACTATTTCATCAAACACCCAGGTAAAGTGCAGCACAGGTTAGATACCGCACTGTATCCCATCAAGCTCAGCTATAACACAGTTTAGATGCAGAGTAAAGCTCATTCTGCACAGTCCATCAAGCAGTTCCAACTTGGCAGACAGGCTAGATACAAAGTAAAACTCCTTCTAAACAGCCCCACAAATCACTTTCAGATAAGATATAGCACAGACTATAGGCAGAATAAAGCTCCCTCTATGCTGCCCTATCAAACACTACCCGGTCAGGTACAACATAGGTTAGATATTAAGTAAAGCGTCTTCCAAAATGCCACGTCAAACACATCGAGCTGAGTTATGACACAGGTTACATGCACAGCAGTGCCTCCTCCACACAGTCCCACCCAGACAACCTGAGGCGAGGTACAGCACAGTTTGGATGCAGAGTAGAGCTCCCCCCACAGTGGCCATAAAAGATTCCTAGGTATATACACCATGAGTTATGTGCATGTCCTTCTAAAGTGATCATCGAACGTCCCAGTACAAATTAGGTACCGAGTAAAGCTCCTTCAGCACTGACTATGAAGCACACCCAGGTCAGATACACCAAAGATTAGATGCTGAGACAAAAGCCACTTTAGTCTGTTCCATTAAGCACACTGTAATCAGGTACAGCATGGGTTAGTTGGAAAGTAAAGCTCTCTCTATGCTGTACTAACAAGCACTTCAAAGCCAGGAACAGAGTAGGTTAGATGCAGAGAACAGCTACCTCTATATTGTCCCAAGAAGCACTCCCAGCACACTAGGGATTAGATGGCGGGTAAAGCTCCTTCAACACTACCCTATCAAGGACTCCCAGGCCAGGTACAACAGAGATTAGATGCAGATTTAAGAAATCCATCTACACTGTCGTGCCAAGTGCCTCCAGTTAAGATACAGCAGTTAAAGGCAGTTATGCTCCATTTATACTGCTCCATGAAGCACTCCCAGCTGAGGTACAGCACAGGCTAGGTAAAAAGATCCATTGCCAATGCCCCATAAACACTCTCAAACAAGGTGCAGCTTAAGGTAGGTGCAGAGCAAAGCAACCTCTACTCTGCTCAGTAAGTGCTCCCAGAACAAGTAGAGCAGGGATTCGACGCACAGTTAACCACCTCCATACTGGCCCATCAAGCACTCCTGCTTCAAGTAATGCACAAGTAAGGTTCAATGCAGAGTTAATTAATGACTATAAAGCTCCGTGGACTACTCGCAGAAAAGATATAGCAGATATGAGGTACAATGTGCCTCAGGCCCAACCCCTTTTTCACAAGTGTGACATTTTTCCACTTCTTACACCAGCCATCCTGTAGCCTGAGTGAGATTGGGATAGCCAACTAATGATAACCTGGGGACACTTTTGTGATGTGGTCCCATCTCCACTCAGAACTGCATTCAGACTGTAGGAACCTTGGTGTGTGCTCTCACTGAGCGGGAGTATCTGGCCTTCTCCTCCCTCTGAGCACTGACATTTGCTTGCACACTCACTTCCCCTGTGTGGGGGAGCGTCTGGCCTCCGTACATGTGTGCTGTTCCCACCTCCCCTCCCCTCTCTATCTCTCACACACACACTGGCCTCTGCTCTCTCGCTGAGAGTAGCCAGCCATGCATATGTTCTCTCATTCTGTGGGAGCCTCTGTTCTTTCTTTCATCACGGAAGAGTGAGGCTGGCCTTTGCTCTTTCTCTCGGTTATGGAGCAGCTGACTTCCGTTAGCTCTTGCTCGCGCTGCGAGGGAGTGGCTGCCCTTTGCTCTCTGAGGGAGTGGCTGCCCTTTGCTCTCTGAGGGAATGGCTGCCCTTTGCTCTCTGAGGGAATGGCTGCCCTTTGCTCTCTGAGGGAGTGGCTGGCCTTTTTGCTCGCTCTGTCGAGAGGCTGGCTTCTCTCTCTCTCTATGTGGGGAAAACCTGAACTCTGAGCACATGATTTCTCCCTCTACATAGGAGAAATTGGCTTCTTTTCTCTCTCTCTCTCTTCTCTCTCTCTGGGAGTTGGTGCCCTGTGTGCTGAGTACGCTGATGGCAGCTTCAGTGACAATAAAGATGCTACAATTGGCTTCAGTGCCCTGGCTTTTCAGAGGGGGACCAGAGTGGTGGGCGGGAATCTCCCTGGTTTCTGCTCCTGGTTATTATCCAGTGACCTGTCCCGATGAGGGTAGAAGGAACCGGACAGTGAGCAGCACAGAAGGCGGCCATACCTATGCCGGCTCTTTGAAAGAGCCCTCTAATTGGTTCCGCTCCCCTGCTCTATCCTCACAGCACTGCAAATGTTTCCTGTATAAATATAATCCAATTCCCTTTTGAAAGTTATTGTTGAATCTACTTCCACCACCCTGTCAGGCACTGCATTCCAGATCATCATAACGCGCTGCATAAAAAAAAAATTCTCCTCAACCGGCTCTTTTGCCAATATCTTAAATGTGTGCCCTCTGGTTACTGACCCACCTGCCAGGCCACGACAATACCAGGTAGGGAACTAACTAAGAACAAGATAGACTGAAGCCTCCCTCTCAAGTGATGGCCCCAAACATTCCTCTCGCGTACCTTCTCCTTGGATTCAGCCAGAGTCAGCTTGGGACTAGATGCTGACCGGACGATGCCCGTCTCTTTTCCTTTCTGCTCCTCCTGCGGGGGTTGCAAGTTGTTGAGGGCTCCATAGCTGCCCGTTTTGCGGAGGTGGGTGCGCCACGCAGCCGGGGATTGCTGCTCCTTCTTCTCCTCGTCCTGGGCAGCCGTTTTGGCGGCAGGGCCTGTAAACTGGGTGCGCAAAGTAGACAGTTTATTAAGTGATGGGAGCGGTCAGCCATAACTCAACCACCTCAAGCCGGAGGAATGACCAATGGAGCAGAAAACAACCCGCTGAAGCATAGCCGAAAAATAAAATAAGCCAGCAGACGTAGGAGGCTTACCTCCCATTGACATCAGTGGTGGAGAAGGGAATGAGCTGCCTATGATTACAGCAGTGGGAGGCGCTTACATCCACCCCACCTTTCTAACATCAGGAGTAGGATGGACTTACTATTTTGACATTAGGGGTAGTGGGGGGAGGCTCATTTTAGGTTTGCCTCCCTTAGTCTCCCATTCTGTTTCTTGCCACTCTCCCATAACCGAACTACCTCACGGCCAATGGAAGCGAAATGCGGCCTGGTCAACCGGAAGCATAGCCAAACAAAAAGAAAAGCTGGCAGAGGTAGGAGGAGCTTACCTCAGAGGCGGGAGTGGTCTAACATCCTCCTACACAGTACAGCAGAAATCGGACAAAACAGCTCTTTGATGTGTGTGGTAACCTCAAGAACTCAACCTCAGAAAGGAGAGAAGCATCTCCAGCAAGCTGCAGCCATCCCCCAAACAAAAATACATTCTGAACCATAAAAAAAAAAGCACTAAATATAGCGGGGAAGATTTCCTCTGGTCAATATGCGTTGGCAACATCGTAAACATGGCAAAAACATCTAATGACTAATAGTTCCAGTGACGTTCTTTTCGAAGACCTTCAAGATTTTCTTCCCAATGGCGGCCAGAGGAAGTCTCCCCCCCGCAATAATTAGCATTTGTTTTTCAGAGTCCTCCTGTGCCTAAACTGTTCTGGATACAGTTACTACCGCTGCTTCGAATTCAGAAGCGGCTGAGCCCCAGGGATGGTCTGAGTGCAAATCCGTGCAAATGTTTGAGTGTAAAAATTATTTGAGTGGCAACCAGGGGTCCGAGAGTAAATTCACAGCAATCAGGGGACTGAGAGGGAATGCGCACCAATCAGGGGACTGAGCGGGAACACGCACCAATCAGGGGACTGAGGGAATAAACACCAATCAGGCACCCAGAAGGAACACGCACCAATCAGGGGACTAAAAGCAACGAAGGGACTAAAAGTTGTGCATTTTAACTGCAGCCAGTCAGATACAGTGGAGAGCACAGCTATTCTTACGCTCACATGGATCCTAAATGTTTTCCTGAGAGCTGCAGTTTCTCGTGGTTGTGTGCAGGTTCCCTGCTGGTCTTTGATGTGCCTGCGCAACTTTCATTGCCCCTGGATTGTTTCTACAGGTGGACTATTAGTCATGTGCCTCAGGGATCAGTGTTCGGGTCATTGTTGCTCACAATGTTCCAAAAGGATATGAAACTTGGAACAGAATCAAAGCTGTATAAGTTTGCTGATAATACCAAATCTGTGGAAGAGTAGCTACAAATAACCGAATGTAGGACCAAATACAGACAGATATGGACAGTCTGTGAAGTTGGGCCAAATAGTGGCAGATGTCTAAAGTGCAAAAGAAGAATAAACAGTGGGAGTACATGATGCAGACTATTAGACTGCAGGGCACAAGAGAGGAGAGAGATCGGCGGGGTGGGTGGGGGGGGGGGGGGTGGTTCTTGTGAATAGCTTGTTGAAACTATCAATGCACAACAACAGTAAAGAGAACAGGTCTCGGGAATTAATAATGAACTTGTACAAAGCACTGGCCTGGCCCCACCTGGAGTGCCGAGTACAATTCTGGCCACCACATCACAGCAGGGACATCTTAGGTAACGGCAATTGATACTTTAGATTAGGCACCCGGGCATGGAGAGACTACAGAAGCTGGGAATATCTACACTGGAGAAATAAGTGGCTTGAAATGGCTCAGAAGAGATTCTAAGAAGTATTGACGATTGAAGCCTTATAATATCTTTGGCAATCACTAACTCTACTACAAAGGGACAGAAGCTCATTCTTGGAATAGGGAAGGAGAACAGTTTAGATTTAACTACTTTAGAGAGGGTGGTGAATATATGGACCAGATAGACAGTGGAGGTGGATAGTGAGGGCAGATTCAAGATGGAGTGGCACAGATACTTAGCAGAGAAAGCAAGCTAGAGGCAAGAGAGATAGAATTGCGTGTGGTACTTTCTGAACCTTGGGATCAGCCAGATGGACTGCAAGAGCCTCTTATTGTCCTGTACATTTCCATGTTCCAATGTAACACAGTAGCCCCCAGTATCCTCGCAATACACCTCAATCTATTTTAAAAAGGCAACCAGTGTGACATTAACCTCTTTTTCACCCTTAGTATGCAATAAATGAGCAACACTTGCTTTCAATGAGGTCACATTCCCTCTCTCTTCAACAATCCAGTCCTATCCACATGAAGGAAGGTAGGTGAGATGAAAGGGGGAGAACGCTCAATACCCAATGCATGTTTACCCGCCCCTCATGCAGCCCGTGAGAGTCATAGTGAGGCTGTGCATTGTAGAGAAATTTCCTGATTGACCAAATTCAGGAATGTGTGGGATGCGGATAAAAAGACAGGGTATCAATGAGAACGTACAATGTTAACAGATTAGCTTGTAGATTTCTAGAGTTTCTTTACTCTTATTGGGAAATGAGAAGTCAGATTGGCTGCGATTTGCAGGAGGAGGTTTGTCTGAAATTTAGGAGGTTAAAAGAAGAGGAAGACCAAGAGAAATGCAAGACAAACCACGTGCGCATGCAGCACACCAAAAGCTGCACCGAGATGGGAAACCTCAACATGCAAGAAGCTCACCGCTGCTCTTTGACCTCTCTGGGGGACCAGGACAATGCCGGTTTTGCGCAGGCCCTGTCGCCAAGACGTTGGGTCACTTGGCTGACAAAAAGGTAGGAAAGGAGTAATGAAGTCAAACTGTAGCCAGAGGAAGAGCCAGAGGAGAAAAAGAGAAAGGCAAGTGAGGTATGGGCGAGAGTGAGAGAAAGAAAGGGAGGCAAGAAAGGGCACAAAGGAAGGACAAATAGACACATCCTCATTCTGCAGATAACATTATGGCCTTGATATAAATGAACGTCTTGATCAATTAAATCCCCAAAAGAACAACGAGTCATGCAAGCCATTCAATGAATTAAACCTTCCGTATCACTATCATTCATCAGTCAATACCTAAATAAATCAGGGAGCAGTTATTAGTGGAACAACATCTGGCAGAGTTTTGACTCTTAGGAAAGCTAATTCGTCATTTTTTTTTTAAATTAAAAATGATTTCAACATATGAGCATGCTCACATTTCCACTTGGGCCACCATTACTGTACATTGGCAGACAGGGAGAAGTGCGATTGAGTGAGTCCCTCAACTCACCAAGCATCGATTCCTGTTCTCCAGACTGCACAGGGCAGCAGCAGAATAGACTGGATCACCTGGTGACTGCATCTACCACCATGGAGGCCCTGGTGTCTTACAATAGGATCGTGTACTTTTTAAGATTGTGTTAGCCCCCCCAAAAAATCCTTAAACATTTCTTCCCACAAAAGGGTAAGCATAAAGGCCAAACAATAATTAAAATACAGCTGCGAGTCCAAGACAGACCACGGTTGGAATCTTGTACCTTGTGTGGCTCACATACCACGCATTCCTCCACCGAGTCATCAGGGAAGCACAGCTAACTTTTTAAAAAAGATGATATCGAAAAAGTTGACAGACATGTCCCAGTGCGATGCCTCCAATAAGAGATGGAGCTTCACAGTGAGGCTTCCTGACAAGGACACCCATGTACACAGAATCCTAGGCCCAGATATTTACGGGGAGGAAGCGGTGGCACCTTTTGTGTGGGGGGGCAGGTGGGGGGCGAGGGAACAGGTAAATGCCGGAAACGCGGAGGTCCAGCCATATTTAACGGCGGGACCTCATCATTAGTTTTTTACTCTGTTTCTCGCCCGACAGCCGGCCAGATTAAAGGCTGGCCATCTGTCGGGCGGGAAAGCCAGTGGTAGACAGCTGCAGCTGGAGACCGCTGGGTACGGTCCCCGTCGATCAGTAAAGATCGGGGCATGGGGGGGGAGTTGTTGTTGTTGTTGAAAGATTAGGGCATTGAGGTGAGGGTCGGCGGGAGGGGCTGGCCAGGAGGGTCAGCAGATCGGGGGTGGAGGGGGTGGGGAGGAGCGAGAGTCGAGGGATAGGGGGTGGGGAGGGTCAGTAGATCGAGGGAGGGGAGGGTCAAGAGATCGGGGGTGGGGAGGGTCAGTAGATCGAGGGAGGGGGTGGGGAGGGGAGGGTGGGTAGATCAGGGCTGGAGAGGGTGGAGAGATCGGGGGTGGAGGGGGTGGGGAGGGGAGGGTGGGTAGATCAGGGGTGGAGAGGGTCGAGAGATCGGGAGTGGAGGGGGTGGGGAGGGGAGGGTGGGTAGATCAGGGGTGGAGAGGGTGGAGAGATCGGGGGTGGAGGGGGTGGGGAGGGGAGGGTGGGTAGATCAGGGGTGGAGAGGGTCGAGAGATCGGGGGTGGAGGGGGTGGGGAGGGGAGGGTGGGTAGATCAGGGGTGGAGAGGGTCGAGAGATCGGGAGTGGAGGGGGTGGGGAGGGTTGGCAGAGCTAAGCAGAAAATTTGATGGAGGGTCGGGCAGGGGGAGCACTCTTGCTCCTCCTGGCCCACAGGTAATGCTGGAAAAGCATTCACCTGCTGGATTCAGAGTCCCTGTTTCCCTTGAGCTGCCAGGTTTCCTGAGCCCTGGGAAACCAGGCCAAATCCCACTAAATTCAGATGGATCCCAAAATCTGAGGAACTGAGCCGCATTAAAATATTACTCGGACGCCCCGAATCCCACCAGGAAGGAGGCGAATTCACGGGGTGGGGGGGGGGGGTGGCGGGGTTGGGGTCGGGTTTCACATAATTACCAATTTAAAAACCTCCAACCCTACCCTGCTGCCGTGCGGGTTAATATTACCCTCCTAGTGTCCATGCAAGCATCATTACTCACAATAAAAAATGCAGCACACAGTCAAGCAAGAAACAAAGCAGCACTCTTCACAACAACACGGCAATCTTCACAAAAAACACAGCAATCTTCACAGGAAACACAGCAATCTTCACGAGAAACACAGCAATCTTCACAAGAAACACAGCAATCTTCACAAGAAACACAGCAATCTTCACAAGAAACACAGCAATCTTCACAAGAAACAAGACAGAAATGTTCACAAGAAACAGTATTCTTCACAGGAAACAGCGCAGCAATCGTCACAAGAAACAACACGGCAATCTTCACAAGAAACTACATGGCAATCTTCACAAGAAACAAAGCGGCAATCTTCACAAGAAACAACACAGCAGTCTTCACAAGAAACAAAGCGGCAATCTTCACACGAAACAACACAGTAATCTTCACAAGAAACAACACAGCAATCTTCACAAGAAACAACGCGGCAATCTTCACAAGAAACAACACGGCAATCTTCACAAGAAACTACACGGCAATCTTCACAAGAAACAACACGGCAATCTTCACAAGAAACAACACAGCAATCTTCACAAGAAACAACACGGCAATCTTCACAAGAAACGACATGGCAATCTTCACAAGAAACAACACGGCAATCTTCACATGAATCTACACAGCAATCTTCACAAGAAAGTACACAGCAATCTTCACAAGAAACAAAGCGGCAATCTTCACAGGAAACACAGCAATCTTCACAGGAAACACAGCAATCTTCAGAGGAAACACAGCAATCTTCAGAGGAAACACAGCAATCTTCACAGGAAACACAGCAATCTTCACAGGAAACACAGCAATCTTCACAGGAAACACAGCAATCTTCACAGGAAACACAGCAATCTTCAGAGGAAACACAGCAATCTTCAGAGGAAACACAGCAATCTTCACAGGAAACACAGCAATCTTCAGAGGAAACACAGCAATCTTCACAGGAAACAGCAATCTTCACAGGAAACACAGCAATCTTCACAGGAAACACAGCAACATAATTCACAAGAAACACAGCAATCGTCACAAGAAACAGAGCAATTTTCACAGGAAACAATGCAGCAATCTTCACAGGAAACTTAGCTATCGTCACAAGAAGCAATGGAGCAAACTTCACAGGAAACACAGCAATCGTCACAGGAAACAGCAATCATCACAAGAAACAACACAGCAAACTTCACAGGAAACAACACAGCAATCTTCACAAGAAACAACACAGCAATCTTCACAAGAAACAACACGGCAATCTTCACAAGAAACAACACGGCAATCTTCACAAGAAACTACACTGCAATCTTCACAAGAAACAACACAGCAATCTTCACAAGAAACAACACAGCAATCTTCACAAGAAACTACACAGCAATCTTCACAAGAAACAACACAGCAATCTTCACAAGAAACTACACAGCAATCTTCACAAGAAACAACACAGCAATCTTCACAAGAAACAACACAGCAATCTTCACAAGAAACAACACAGCAATCTTCACAAGAAACAACACAGCAATCTTCACAAGAAACTACACAGCAATCTTCACAAGAAACAACACAGCAATCTTCACAAGAAACTACACAGCAATCTTCACAAGAAACTACACAGCAATCTTCACAAGAAACAACACAGCAATCTTCACAAGAAACTACACAGCAATCTTCACAAGAAACTACACAGCAATCTTCACAAGAAACAACACGGCAATCTTCACAAGAAACAACACGGCAATCTTCACAAGAAACAACACGGCAATCTTCACAAGAAACAACACGGCAATCTTCACAAGAAACAACACGGCAATCTTCACAAGAAACAACACAGCAATCTTCACAAGAAACAACACGGCAATCTTCACAAGAAACAACACGGCAATCTTCACAAGAAACTACACAGCAATCTTCACAAGAAACAACACTGCAATCTTCACAAGAAACAACACGGCAATCTTCACAAGAAACAACACGGCAATCTTCACAAGAAACTACACAGCAATCTTCACAAGAAACAACACAGCAATCTTCACAAGAAACAACACAGCAATCTTCACAAGAAACAACAGGGCAATCTTCACAAGAAACAACACGGCAATCTTCACAAGAAACACAGCAATCTTCACAAGAAACAAAGCGGCAATCTTCACAAGAAACAAAGCGGCAATCTTCACAAGAAACAACACGGCAATCTTCACAAGAAACAACACAGCAATCTTCACAAGAAACAACACAGCAATCTTCACAAGAAACAACAGGGCAATCTTCACAAGAAACAACACAGCAATCTTCACAAGAAACAACACGGCAATCTTCACAAGAAACTACACAGCAATCTTCACAAGAAACAACACAGCAATCTTCACAAGAAACAACACGGCAATCTTCACAAGAAACACAGCAATCTTCACAAGAAACAAAGCGGCAATCTTCACAAGAAACAAAGCGGCAATCTTCACAAGAAACAACACGGCAATCTTCACAAGAAACAACACAGCAATCTTCACAAGAAACAACACGGCAATCTTCACAAGAAACAACACGGCAATCTTCACAAGAAACAACACGGCAATCTTCACAAGAAACACAGCAATCTTCACAAGAAACAAAGCGGCAATCTTCACAAGAAACAAAGCGGCAATCTTCACAAGAAACAACACGGCAATCTTCACAAGAAACAACACAGCAATCTTCACAAGAAACAACACGGCAATCTTCACAAGAAACAACACAGCAATCTTCACAAGAAACAACACGGCAATCTTCACAAGAAACAACACAGCAATCTTCACAAGAAACAACACGGCAATCTTGATAAGAAACAACACAGCAATCTTCACAAGAAAGAAAGCGGCAATCTTCACAAGAAACAAAGCGGCAATCTTCACAAGAAACAACACAGCAATCTTCACAAGAAACAAAGCGGCAATCTTCACAAGAAACAAAGCGGCAATCTTCACAAGAAACAACACGGCAATCTTCACAAGAAACACAGCAATCTTCACAAGAAACAAAGCGGCAATCTTCACAAGAAACAAAGCGGCAATCTTCACAAGAAACAACACGGCAATCTTCACAAGAAACAACACAGCAATCTTCACAAGAAACTACACAGCAATCTTCACAAGAAAAAACACAGAAATCTTCACAAGAAACAACACGGCAATCTTCACAAGAAAAAACACGGCAATCTTCACAAGAAACAACACGGCAATCTTCACAAGAAACAACACAGCAATCTTCACAAGAAACTACACAGCAATCTTCACAAGAAACAACACAGAAATCTTCACAAGAAACAACACGGCAATCTTCACAAGAAAAAACACGGCAATCTTCACAAGAAAAAACACGGCAATCTTCACAAGAAACAACACAGCAATCTTCACAAGAAACAACACAGCAATCTTCACAAGAAACAACACGGCAATCTTCACAAGAAACAACACGGCAATCTTCACAAGAAACAACACGGCAATCTTCACAAGAAAAAACACAGCAATCTTCACAAGAAACAACACGGCTATCTTCACAAGAAACAACACACCAATCTTCACAAGAAACAACACGGCAATCTTCACAAGAAACAACACGGTAATCTTCACAAGAAACAACGCGGCAATCCTCTCAAGAAACAACACCGCAATCTTCACAAGAAGCAACACGGCAATCCTCACAAGAAACAACACCGCAATCTTCACAAGAAACAAAGCGGCAATCTTCACAAGAAACAACACAGCAATCTTCACAAGAATCAACACGGCAATCCTCACAAGAAACAACACCGCAATCTTCACAAGAAACAAAGCGGCAAACTTCACAAGAAACAACACAGCAAACTTCACAAGAAACAACAGCAATCTTCACAAGAAACAACACAGCAAACTTCACAAGAAACAACACGACAATCTTCACAAGAAACAACACGACAATCTTCACAAGAAACAACACAGCAATCTTCACAAGAAACACAGCAATCTTCAGAAGAAACAACACAACAATCTTCACAAGAAACACAGCAATCTTCACAAGAAACAACACAGCAATCTTCACAAGAAACAACACAACAATCTTCACAAGAAACACAGCAATCTTCACAAGAAACAACACGGCAATCTTCACAAGAAACAAAGCGGCAATCTTCACAAGAAACAACACAGCAATCTTCACAAGAAACAACACGGCAATCTTCACAAGAAACAAAGCGGCAATCTTCACAAGAAACACAGCAATCTTCACAAGAAACAACACAACAATCTTCACAAGAAACACAGCAATCTTCACAAGAAACAAAGCGGCAATCCTCACAAGAAACATCACAGCAATCTTCACAAGAAACATCACAGCAATCTTCACAAGAAACAACACGGCAATCTTCACAAGAAAAAACACAGCAATCTTCACAAGAAACAAAGCGGCAATCTTCACAAGAAACAACACGGCAATCTTCACAAGAAAAAACACAGCAATCTTCACAAGAAAAAACACAGAAATCTTCACAAGAAACAAAGCGGCAATCTTCACAAGAAACATCACAGCAATCTTCACAAGAAAAAACACAGCAATCTTCACAAGAAAAAACACAGCAATCTTCACAAGAAACAACACAGCAATCTTCACAAGAAACAACACAGCAATCTTCACAAGAAACAACACAGCAATCTTCACAAGAAAAAACACAGAAATCTTCACAAGAAACAACACGGCAATCTTCACAAGAAAAAACACAGCAATCTTCACAAGAAACAACACAGCAATCTTCACAAGAAAAAACACAGAAATCTTCACAAGAAACAACACGGCAATCTTCACAAGAAACAACACAGCAATCTTCACAAGAAAAAACACAGCAATCTTCACAAGAAACTACACAGCAATCTTCACAAGAAACAACACG
Source organism: Squalus acanthias (assembly GCA_030390025.1). Classification (NCBI taxonomy): domain Eukaryota; kingdom Metazoa; phylum Chordata; class Chondrichthyes; order Squaliformes; family Squalidae; genus Squalus; species Squalus acanthias. The sequence continues at coordinate 56,858,883 of CM059434.1, read as the reverse complement.
GCAATCTTCACAAGAAACAAAGTGGCAATCTTCACAAGAAACAACACGGCAATCTTCACAAGAAACAACACGGCAATCTTCACAAGAAACAAAGCGGCAATCTTCACAAGAAACAACACAGCAATCTTCACAAGAAACAACACGGCAAACTTCACAAGAAACACGGCAATCCTCACAATAAACAACACCGCAATCTTCACAATAAACAACACGGCAATCTTCACAAGAAACAACACGGCAATCTTCACAAGAAACAACACGGCAATCTTCACAAGAAACAAAGCGGCAATCTTCACAAGAAACAACACAGCAATCTTCACAAGAAACAACACGGCAAACTTCACAAGAAACACGGCAATCTTCACAAGAAACAACACGGCAATCTTCACAAGAAAAAACACAGAAATCTTCACAAGAAACAACACAGAAATCTTCACAAGAAACAACACGGCAATCTTCACAAGAAACAACACAGCAATCTTCACAAGAAACAACACAGCAATCTTCACAAGAAACAACACAGCAATCTTCACAAGAAACAACACAGCAAACTTCACAAGAAACAACACGGCAATCTTCACAAGAAACAACACAGCAATCTTCACAAGAAACAACACGGCAATCTTCACAAGAAACAACACGACAATCTTCACAAGAAACAACACGGCAATCTTCACAAGAAACAACACGACAATCTTCACAAGAAACAACACAGCAATCTTCACAAGAAACAACACAGCAAACTTCACAAGAAACAACACAGCAATCTTCACAAGAAACAACACGGCAATCCTCACAATAAACAACACCGCAATCTTCACAAGAAACAACACAGCAATCTTCACAAGAAACAACACAGCAATCTTCACAAGAAACAACACAGCAAACTTCACAAGAAACAACACAGCAATCTTCACAAGAAACAACACAGCAAACTTCACAAGAAACAACACAGCAAACTTCACAAGAAACAACACAGGCAATCTTCACAAGAAACAACACAGCAATCTTCACAAGAAACAACACAGCAATCTTCACAAGAAACAACACAGCAATCTTCACAAGAAACAACACAGCAAACTTCACAAGAAACAACACAGCAAACTTCACAAGAAACAACACGGCAATCTTCACAAGAAACAACACAGCAATCTTCACAAGAAACAACACGGCAATCTTCACAAGAAACAACACGACAATCTTCACAAGAAACAACACAGCAATCTTCACAAGAAACAACACAGGCAAACTTCACAAGAAAAAACACACTCCGGCAATCTTCACAAGAAACAACACGACAATCTTCACAACCGGCAACTTCACAAGAACAACTGCAATCTTCACAAGAAACAACACAGCAATCTTCACAAGAAACAACACGGCAATCTTCACAAGAAACAACACGGCAATCTTCACAAGAAACAACGCAGCAGTCTTCACAAGAAACAACACAGCAAACTTCACAAGAAACAACACAGCAATCTTCACAAGAAACAACACGGCAATCTTCACAAGAAACAACACCGCAATCTTCACAAGAAACAACACAGCAATCTTCACAAGAAACAACACGGCAATCTTCACAAGAAACAACACAGCAATCTTCACAAGAAACAACACGGCAATCTTCACAAGAAACAACACGGCAATCTTCACAAGAAACAACGGAGCAATCTTCACAAGAAACAACACAGCAATCTTCACAAGAAACAACACGGCAATCTTCACAAGAAACAACACAGCAAACTTCACAAGAAACAACACGGCAATCTTCACAAGAAACAACACAGCAATCTTCACAAGAAACAACACAGCAAACTTCACAAGAAACAACACAGCAATCTTCACAAGAAACAACACAGCAATCTTCACAAGAAACAACACAGCAATCTTCACAAGAAACAACACGGCAATCTTCACAAGAAACAACACAGCAATCTTCACAAGAAACAACACAGCAATCTTCACAAGAAACAACACGGCAATCTTCACAAGAAACAACACGGCAATCTTCACAAGAAACAACACGGCAATCTTCACAAGAAACAACACAGCAATCTTCACAAGAAACAACACAGCAATCTTCACAAGAAACAACACGGCAATCTTCACAAGAAACAACACAGCAATCTTCACAAGAAACAACACAGCAATCTTCACAAGAAACAACACGGCAATCTTCACAAGAAACAACACAGCAATCTTCACAAAAACAACACGGCAATCTTCACAAGAAACAACAGCAAACTTCACAAGAAACAACACAGCAATCTTCACAAGAAACAACACAGCAATCTTCACAAGAAACACGGCAATCTTCACAAGAAACAACAGCAATCTTCACAAGAAACAACACAGCAATCTTCACAAGAAACAACACAGCAATCTTCACAAGAAACAACACGGCAATCTTCACAAGAAACAACAGCAATCTTCACAAGAAACAACACAGCAATCTTCACAAGAAACAACACAGCAATCTTCACAAGAAACAACACAGCAATCTTCACAAGAAACAACACGGCAATCTTCACAAGAAACAACACGGCAATCTTCACAAGAAACAACACGGCAATCTTCACAAGAAACAACACGGCAATCTTCACAAGAAACAACACTCAATCTTCACAAGAAACAACACGGCAATCTTCACAAGAAACAACACGGCAATCTTCACAAGAAACAACACGGCAATCTTCACAAGAAAAAACACAGCAATCTTCACAAGAAACACAGCAATCTTCACAAGAAACAAAGCGGCAATCTTCACAAGAAACTAAGCGGCAATCGTCACAAGAAACAACGCGGCAATCTTCACAAGAAACAACACGGCAATCTTCACAAGAAACAACACGGCAATCTTCACAAGAAACAACACGGCAATCTTCACAAGAAACAACACGGCAATCTTCACAAGAAACAACACGGCAATCTTCACAAGAAACAACACGGCAATCTTCACAAGAAACAACACGGCAATCTTCACAAGAAACAACACAGCAATCTTCACAAGAAACAACACAGCAATCTTCACAAGAACAACACGGCAATCTTCACAAGAAACAACACAGCAATCTTCACAAGAAACAACACGCAATCTTCACAAGAAACAACACAGCAATCTTCACAAGAAACAACACAGGCAATCTTCACAAGAACAACACAGCAATCTTCACAAGAAACAACACAGGCAATCTTCACAAGAAACAACACAGCAATCTTCACAAGAAACAACACAGCAATCTTCACAAGAAACAACACGGCAATCTTCACAGAAACAACACAGCAATCTTCACAAGAAACAACACAGCAATCTTCACAAGAAACAACACAGGCAATCTCACAAGAAACAACACAGCAATCTTCACAAGAAACAACACAGCAATCTTCACAAGAAACAACACAGCAATCTTCACAAGAAACAACACGCAATCTTCACAAGAAACAACACAGCAATCTTCACAAGAAACAACACAGCAATCTTCACAAGAAACAACACAGCAATCTTCACAAGAAACAAAGCGGCAATCTTCACAAGAAACAACACAGCAATCTTCACAAGAAACAACACAGCAATCTTCACAAGAAACAACACAGCAATCTTCACAAGAAACAACACAGCAATCTTCACAAGAAACAACACGGCAATCTTCACAAGAAACAACACGGCAATCTTCACAAGAAACAACACAGCAATCTTCACAAGAAACAACACAGCAATCTTCACAAGAAACAACACGGCAATCTTCACAAGAAACAACACAGCAATCTTCACAAGAAACAACACAGCAATCTTCACAAGAAACAACACGGCAATCTTCACAAGAAACAACACAGCAATCTTCACAAGAAACAACACAGGCAATCTTCACAAGAAACAACACGGCAATCTTCACAAGAAACAACACAGCAATCTTCACAAGAAACACAGGCAATCTTCACAAGAAACAACACAGCAATCTTCACAAGAAACACACAGGCAATCTTCACAAGAAACACACGCAATCTTCACAAGAAACAACACGCAATCTTCACAAGAAACAAAGCGGCAATCTTCACAAGAAACAACACGCAATCTTCACAAGAAACACACGGCAATCTTCACAAGAAACAACAGCAATCTTCACAAGAAACAACACGGCAATCTTCACAAGAAACAACACCGCAATCTTCACAAGAAAACACGGCAATCTTCACAAGAAACAACACTGCAATCTTCACAAGAAAAACACAGGCAATCTTCACAAGAAACAACACGCAATCTTCACAAGAAACACAGGCAATCTTCACAAGAAAAACACAGCAATCTTCACAAGAAACACACGGCAATCTTCACAAGAAAAACACAGCAATCTTCACAAGAAACAACAGCAATCTTCACAAGAAACAACACGCAATCTTCACAAGAAAAACACAGCATCTTCACAAGAACAACACAGCAATCTTCACAAGAAACCTACAGCATCTTCACAAGAAACAACACGGCAATCTTCACAAGGGAACAACACAGCAATCTTCACAAGAAAACAACACAGCAATCTTCACAAGTAACAACACGCAATCTTCACAAGAAACACACGGCAATCTCACAAGAAACATCACAGCAAATCTTCACAAGAAAAAACACTGCAATCTTCACAAGAAACAACACGCAATCTTCACAAGAAACAACAGGCAATCTTCACAATAAACATCACAGCAATCTTCACAAGAAACAACACAGGCAATCTTCACAAGAAACAACACGCAATCTTCACAAAGAACAACACAGCAATCTTCACAAGAAACAACACAGCAATCTTCACAAGAAACAACACGGCAATCTTCACAAGGAAACAACACAGCAAGCTTCACAAGAAACACACGCAATCTTCACAAGAAACAACACGGGCAATCTTCACAAGAAACAACACAGCAATCTTCACAAGAAACACACGCAATCTTCACAAGAAACACAGCATCTTCACAAGAACACAGCAATCTTCACAAGATAATCAGACAGCAATCTTCACAAGAACAACACAGCAATCTTCACAAGAAACAACACGGCAATCTTCACAAGAAACAACACGGCAATCTTCACAAGAAACAACACGGCAATCTTCACAAGAAACAACACAGCAATCTTCACAAGAAACAACACAGCAATCTTCACAAGAAACAACACAGCAATCTTCACAAGAAACAACACGGCAATCTTCACAAGAAACAACACAGCAATCTTCACAAGAAACAACACAGCAATCTTCACAAGAAACAACACAGCAATCTTCACAAGAAACAACACAGCAATCTTCACAAGAAACAACACGGCAATCTTCACAAGAAACAACACGCAATCTTCACAAGAAACAACACAGCAATCTTCACAAGAAACAACACAGCAATCTTCACAAGAAACAACACGGCAATCTTCACAAGAAACAACACAGCAATCTTCACAAGAAACAACACAGCAATCTTCACAAGAAACAAAGCGGCAATCTTCACAAGAAACAACACAGCAATCTTCACAAGAAACAACACAGCAATCTTCACAAGAAACAACACAGCAATCTTCACAAGAAACAACACAGCAATCTTCACAAGAACAACACAGCAATCTTCACAAGAAACAACACGCAATCTTCACAGAAACAACACGGCAATCTTCATCAAGAAACAACACAGCAATCTTCACAAGAAACAACACGGCAATCTTCACAAGAAACAACACAGCAATCTTCACAAGAAACACACGCAATCTTCACAAGAAACAACACGGCAATCTTCACAAGAAACAACACAGCAATCTTCACAAGAAACAACACAGCAATCTTCACAAGAAACAACACAGCAATCTTCACAAGAAACAACACGCAATCTTCACAAGAAACAACACAGCAATCTTCACAAGAAACAACACGGCAATCTTCACAAGAAACAACACGGCAATCTTCACAGAAACAACACGGCAATCTTCACAAGAAACAACACGGCAATCTTCACAAGAAACAACACGGCAATCTTCACAAGAAACAACACAGCAATCTTCACAAAGAAACACACGGCAATCTTCACAAGAAAAAACACAGCAATCTTCACAAGAAACAACACAGCAATCTTCACAAGAAACAACACAGCAATCTTCACAAGAAACAACACAGCAATCTCACAAGAAAACAACACGGCACATCTTCACAAGAACAACACGGCAATCTTCACAAGTAAAGCAATCTCACAAGAAACACGGCAATCTTCACAAGAAACAACACAGCAATCTTCACAAGAAACAACACAGCAATCTTCACAAGAAACAACACGGCAATCTTCACAAGAAACAACACAGGCAATCTTCACAAGAAACAACACAGCAATCTTCACAAGAAACAAACACAGCAATCTTCACAAGAAACAACACAGGCAATCTTCACAAGAAACAACACGGCAATCTTCACAAGAAACAACACAGCAATCTTCACAAGAAACAAACACAGCAATCTTCACAAGAAACAAAACGGCAATCTTCACAAGAACAACACAGGCAATCTTCACAAGAAACAACACAGCAATCTTCACAAGAAACAACACGCAATCTTCACAAGAAACAACACGGCAATCTTCACAAGAAACAAAGCGCCAATCTTCACAAGAAACAACACAGCAATCTTCACAAGAAACAACACAGCAATCTTCACAAGAAACAACAGCAATCTTCACAAGAAACAACACAGCAATCTTCACAAGAAACAACACGGCAATCTTCACAAGAAACAACACGGCAATCTTCACAAGAAACAACACGGCAATCTTCACAAGAAACAACACGGCAATCTTCACAAGAAACAAAGCGGCAATCTTCACAAGAAACAAAGCGGCAATCTTCACAAGAAACAACACAGCAATCTTCACAAGAAACAACACAGCAATCTTCACAAGAAACAACACGGCAATCTTCACAAGAAACAACACGGCAATCTTCACAAGAAACAAAGCGGCAATCTTCACAAGAAACAAAGCGGCAATCTTCACAAGAAACAAAGCGCAATCTTCACAAGAAACAAAGCGGCAATCTTCACAAGAAACAAAGCGGCAATCTTCACAAGAAACAAAGCGGAAATCTTCACAAGAAACAAAGCGCAATCTTCACAAGAAACAAAGCGGCAATCTTCACAAGAAACAAAGCGGCAATCTTCACAAGAAACAAAGCGGCAATCTTCACAAGAAACAAAGCAATCTTCACAAGAAACAACACAGCAATCTTCACAAGAAACAAAGCAATCTTCACAAGAAACAAACGGCAATCTTCACAAGAAACAACACGGCAATCTTCACAAGAAACACAGCAATCTTCACAAGAAACAACACAGCAATCTTCACAAGAAACAACACAGCAATCTTCACAAGAAACAACACGACAATCTTCACAAGAAACAAAGCGGCAATCTTCACAAGAAACAACACGGCAATCTTCACAAGAAACAACACGGCAATCTTCACAAGAAACAACACGGCAATCTTCACAAGAAACAACACGGCAATCTTCACAAGAAAAAACACAGCAATCTTCACAAGAAACAACACGGCAATCTTCACAAGAAACAACACGGCAATCTTCACAAGAAACAACACGGCAATCTTCACAAGAAACAACACGGCAATCTTCACAAGAAACAACACGGCAATCTTCACAAGAACAACACGGCAATCTTCACAAGAAACAACACGGCAATCTTCACAAGAAACAAAGCGGCAATCTTCACAAGAAACAACACAGCAATCTTCACAAGAAACAACACAGCAATCTTCACAAGAAACAACACGGCAATCTTCACAAGAAACAACACGGCAATCTTCACAAGAAACAACACAGCAATCTTCACAAGAAACAACACGGCAATCTTCACAAGAAACAACACGCAATCTTCACAAGAAACAACACAGCAATCTTCACAAGAAACAACACAGCAATCTTCACAAGAAACAACACAGCAATCTTCACAAGAAACAATCCAGCAATCTTCACAAGAAACAACACAGGCAATCTTCACAAGAAACAACACAGCAATCTTCACAAGAAACAACACAGCAATCTTCACAAGAAACAAAGCGGCAATCTTCACAAGAAACAACACAGCAATCTTCACAAGAAAAAACACAGCAATCTTCACAAGAAACAACACAGCAATCTTCACAAGAAAAAACACAGCAATCTTCACAAGAAACAAAGCGGCAATCTTCACAAGAAACAACACAGCAATCTTCACAAGAAAAAACACAGCAATCTTCACAAGAAACAACACAGCAATCTTCACAAGAAACAAACGGCAATCTTCACAAGAAACAACACAGCAATCTTCACAAAAAAACACAGCAATCTTCACAAGAAACAACACGGCAATCTTCACAAGAAACAACACAGCAATCTTCACAAGAAAAAACACAGCAATCTTCACAAGAAACAACACGGCAATCTTCACAAGAAACAACACAGCAATCTTCACAAGAAACAAAGCGGCAATCTTCACAAGAAACAACACGGCAATCTTCACAAGAAACAACACAGCAATCTTCACAAGAAACACAGCAATCTTCACAAGAACACAGCAATCTTCACAAGAACACAGCAATCTTCACAAGAAACAAAGCGGCAATCTTCACAAGAAACAACACAGCAAACTTCACAAGAAACAACACAGCAAACTTCACAAGAAACAACACCGCAATCTTCACAAGAAGCAACACGGCAATCCTCACAAGAAACAACACCGCAATCTTCACAAGAAACAAAGCGGCAATCTTCACAAGAAACAACACAGCAATCTTCACAAGAAACAACACAGCAATCTTCACAATAAACAACACAGCAATCTTCACAAGAAACAAAGCGGCAAACTTCACAAGAAACAACACAGCAAACTTCACAAGAAACAACACGGCAATCTTCACAAGAAACAACACAGCAATCTTCACAAGAAACACAGCAATCTTCACAAGAAACAACACAGCAATCTTCACAAGAAACACAGCAATCTTCACAAGAAACAAAGCAGCAATCTTCACAAGAAACAACACGGCAATCTTCACAAGAAACAAAGCGGCAATCTTCACAAGAAACACAGCAATCTTCACAAGAACAACACAGCAATCTTCACAAGAAAACACAGCAATCTTCACAAGAAACAACACAGCAATCTTCACAGAAACACTCAGCAATCTTCACACGGCAATCTGCACACGGCAATCTTCACAAGAAACATCACAGCAATCTTCACAAGAAACAACACGCAATCTTCACAGAAACAACACGCAATCTTCACAAGAAACAAGCCGGCAATCTTCACAAGAAACATCACAGCAATCTTCACAAGAAACAACACAGCAATCTTCACAAGAAACAACACGGCAATCTTCACAAGAAACAACACAGCAATCTTCACAAGAAACAACACAGCAATCTTCACAAGAAACAACACAGCAATCTTCACAGAAACAACAGAGCAATCTTCACAAGAAACAACACGGCAATCTTCACAAGAAACAAAGCGGCAATCTTCACAAGAAACAACACGCAATCTTCACAAGAAACAACACAGCAATCTTCACAAGAAACAACACAGCAATCTTCACAAGAAACAACACAGGCAATCTTCACAAGAAACAACAGCAGCAATCTTCACAAGAAACATCACAGCAATCTTCACAAGAATAAAAACAGCAATCTTCACAAGAAACAACCACGCAATCTTCACAAGAAACTAACACAGCAATCTTCACAAGAAACAACACGGCAATCTTCACAGGGAAACAACACAGCAATCTTCACAAGAAAAAACACAGCAATCTTCACAAGAAACAACACAGCAATCTTCACAAGAAACAACACAGGCAATCTCACAAGAAAACATCACAGCAATCTCACAAGAAACAACACAGCAATCTTCACAAGAAACAACACAGCAATCTTCACAAGAAACAACACAGCTATCCTTCACATGAACAACACAGCAATCTTCCTCAAGATAACAACACAGCAATCTTCACAAGAAACAACACAGCAATCTTCACAAGAAACAAACACAGCACTCTTCACAAGAAACAACACAGCAATCTTCACAAGAAACAACACAGCAAATCGTCCCAGAACAACTACAGGCAATCTTCAGCAAGGAAACAACAAGAATCTCCAAGAAAAGCAATCTTCACAAGAAACAACACAGCAATCTTCACAAGAAACAACACAGCAATCTTCACAAGAAACACAGCAATCTTCACAAGAAACAACACAGCAATCTTCACAAGAAACAACACAGCAATCTTCACAAGAAACAACACGGCAATCTTCACAAGAAACAACACAGCAATCTTCACAAGAAACAACACAGCAATCTTCACAAGAAACAATACGGCAATCTTCACAGGGAACAACACAGCAATCTTCACAAGAAACAACACAGCAATCTTCACAAGAAACAACACAGCAATCTTCACAAGAAATAATACGGCAATCTTCACAGGGAACTACACAGCAATCTTCACAAGAAACAACACAGCAATCTTCACAAGAAACAACACAGCAATCTTCACAAGAAACAATACGGCAATCTTCACAGGGAACAACACAGCAATCTTCACAAGAAACAACACAGCAATCTTCACAAGAAACAACACGGCAATCTTCACAAGAAACACAGCAATCTTCACAATAAACAACACGGCAATCTTCACACGAAACTACACGACAATCTTCATAAGAAACAACACGGCAATCTTTACAAGAAACAACACAGCAATCTTCACAAGAAAAAACACAGCAAACTTCACAGGAAACAACACAGCAATCTTTAGAAGAAACAACACAGCAATCTTCACAAGAAAAAACACAGCAATCTTCACAAGAAACAACACAGCAATCTTTACAAGAAACAACACAGCAATCTTCACAAGAAAAAACACAGCAAACTTCACAGGAAACAACACAGCAATCTTCATAAGAAACAACACAGCAAACTTCACAAGAAACAACAGCAATCTTCAAGAAAAAACACAGCAAACTTCACAGGAAACAACACAGCAATCTTTACAAGAAACTACACGGCAATCTTCACAAGAAACAACACAGCAACCTTCACAAGCAACAAAGCGGCAATCTTCACAAGAAACAAAGCGGCAATCTTCACAAGAAACAATGCGGCAATCTTCACAAGAAACAACAGCAATCTTCACAAGAAACAACACGGCAATCTTCACAAGAAACACAGCAAACTTCACCAGAAACAACATGGCAATCTTGACAATAAACAACACGGCAATCTTCACAAGAAAACAACACGGCAATCTTCACAAGAAACAACACGGCAATCTTCACAATGAAACAACACGGCAATCTTTACAAGAAACAACACAGCAATCTTCACAAGAAACAACAAAGCAAACTTCACAAGAAACTGCACGGCAATCTTCACAAGAAACTACACGGCAATCTTCACAAGAAACAACACAGCAACCTTCACAAACAACAAAGCGGCAATCTTCACAAGAAACAACACAGCAATCTTCACAAGAAACAACACGGCAAACTTCACAAGAAAAAACACGGCAATCTTCACAAGAAACAACACGGCAATCTTCACGAGAAACAAAGCCGCAATCTTCACAAGAAACAACACGGCAATCTTCACAAGAAACAAAGCGCCAATCTTGACAAGAAACAACACAGCAATCTTCACATGAAACAACACAGCAAACTTCACATGAAACAACACAGCAAACTTCACAAGAAACAACAGCAATCTTCACAAGAAAAAACACAGCAAACTTCACAGGAAACAACACAGCAATCTTTACAAGAAACAACACAGCAATCTTCACAAGAAACAACACAGCAAACTTCACAATATACAACACAGCAAACTTCACAAGAAACTGCACGGCAATCTTCACAAGAAACTACACGGCAATCTTCACAAGAAACAACACGGCAATCTTCACAAGCAACAAAGCGGCAATCTTCACAAGCAACAAAGCGGCAATCTTAACAAGAAACAACACGGCAATCTTCACATGAAACAACACAGCAATCTTCACAAGAAACAACACGGCAATCTTCACAAGAAAAAACACGGCAATCTTCACAAGAAACAACACGGCAATCTTCACAAGAAACAAAGCCGCAATCTTCACAAGAAACAACACGGCTATCTTCACAAGAAACAAAGCGCCAATCTTCACAAGAAACAAAGCGGCAATCTTCACAAGAAACAAAGCAATCTTCACAAGAAAGAACACAGCAATCTTCACAAGAAACAAAGCGGCAATCTTCACATGAAACAATGCGGCAATCTTCACAAGAAACGAAGCGGCAATCTTCACAAGAAACGACACGGCAATCTTCACAAGAAACGACAGAGCAATCTTCACAAGAAACGAAGCGGCAATCTTCAAAAGAAATTAAGCTGCAATCGTCACAAGAAACAAAGCGGCAATCGCCACAAGAAACAACGCGGCAATCTTCACAAGTAAAAGCACGGCAATCTTCACAAGAAACAACACGGCAATCTTCACAAGAAACAACACGGCAATCTTCACAAGAACACAGCAATCTACACAAGAACACAGCAATCTTCACAAGAAACACAGCAATCTTCACAAGAAACACAGCAATCTTCACAAGAACACAGCAATCTTCACAAGAAACACAGCAATCTTCACAAGAAACAACACGGCAATCTTCACAAGAAACACAGCAATCTTCACAAGAAACACAGCAATCTTCTCAAGAAACAACACGGCAATCTTCACAACACAGCAATCTTCACAAGAAACAATGCAGCAATCTTCACAAGAAACAACACAGCAATCTTCACAAGAAACAACACAGCAATCTTCACAAGAACACAGCAATCTACACAAGAACACAGCAATCTTCACAAGAAACACAGCAATCTTCACAAGAAACACACGCAATCTTCACAAGAAAAACACAGCAATCTTCACAAGAAACACAGCAATCTTCTCAAGAAACAACACGGCAATCTTCACAAGAAACAATACGGCAATCTTCACAAAACACAGGCAATCTTCACAGAAACAAGCAGCAATCTTCACAAGAAACAACACAGCAATCTTCACAAGAAACAACACAGCAATCTTCACAAGAACACAGCAATCTTCACAAGAAACAACCACAGCAATCTTCACAAGAAACACAGCAATCTTCACAAGAAACACAGCAATCTTCACAAGAAACACAGCAATCTTCACAAGAAAACACAGCAATCTTCACAAGAAACACCAGCAATCTTCACAAGAAAACACAGCAATCTTCACAAGAAACAACACGGCAATCTTCACAAGAAACAAACGCAACTCACAAGCAAATCTTCACAAACAGCAATCTTCACAAGAAACAACACAGCAAACTTCACAATATACAACACGGCAAACTTCACAAGAAACTGCCACGGCAATCTTCACAAGAAACCTACACGGCAATCTTCACAAGAAACAACACGCAATCTTCACAAGCAACAAACGGCAATCTTCACAAGCAACAAAGCGGCAATCTTAACAAGAAACACACAGCAATCTTCACATGAAACAACACGCAATCTTCACAGAAACAACACGGCAATCTTCACAAGAAACAACACGGCAATCTTCACAAGAAACAAAGCGGAAATCTTTACAAGAAACAAAGCGGAAATCTTCACAAGAAACAAAGCGCCAATCTTCACAAGAAACAAAGCGGCAATCTTCACAAGAAACAAAGCGGAAATCTTTACAAGAAACAAAGCGGAAATCTTCACAAGAAACAAAGCGCCAATCTTCACAAGAAACAAAGCGGCAATCTTCACAAGAAACAAAGCGGCAATCTTCACAAGAAACAAAGCGGCAATCTTCACAAGAAACAAAGCAATCTTCACAAGAAACAACACAGCAATCTTCACAAGAAACAAAGCAATCTTCACAAGAAACAAACTGGCAATCTTCACAAGAAACAACACGGCAATCTTCACAAGAAACACAGCAATCTTCACAAGAAAGAACACAGCAATCTTCACAAGAAACAACACAGCAATCTTCACAAGAAACAACACGACAATCTTCACAAGAAACAAAGCGGCAATCTTCACAAGAAACAACACGGCAATCTTCACAAGAAACAACACGGCAATCTTCACAAGAAACAACACGGTAATCTTCACAAGAAACAACACGGCAATCTTCACAAGAAACAACACCGCAATCTTCACAAGAAGCAACACGGCAATCCTCACAAGAAACAACACCGCAATCTTCACAAGAAACAAAGCGGCAATCTTCACAAGAAACAACACAGCAATCTTCACAAGAAACAACACAGCAATCTTCACAATAAACAACACAGCAATCTTCACAAGAAACAAAGCGGCAAACTTCACAAGAAACAACACAGCAAACTTCACAAGAAACAACACGGCAATCTTCACAAGAAACAACACAGCAATCTTCACAAGAAACACAGCAATCTTCACAAGAAACAACACAACAATCTTCACAAGAAACACAGCAATCTTCACAAGAAACGCAGCAATCTTCACAAGAAACAACACGGCAATCTTCACAAGAACAACACAACAATCTTCACAAGAAACACAGCAATCTTCACAAGAAACAAAGCGGCAATCTTCACAAGAAACATCACAGCAATCTTCACAAGAAAAAACACAGCAATCTTCACAAGAAACAACACAGCAATCTTCACAAGAAAAAACACAGCAATCTTCACAAGAAACAAAGCGGCAATCTTCACAAGAAACATCACAGCAATCTTCACAAGAAAAAACACAGCAATCTTCACAAGAAACAACACAGCAATCTTCACAAGAAACAAAGCGGCAATCTTCACAAGAAACATCACAGCAATCTTCACAAGAAAAAACACAGCAATCTTCACAAGAAACAACACGGCAATCTTCACAAGAAACTACACAGCAATCTTCACAAGAAAAAACACGGCAATCTTCACAAGAAACAACACAGCAATCTTCACAAGAAACAAAGCAGGCAATCTTCACAAGAAACAACACGGCAATCTTCACAAGAAACAACACAGCAATCTTCACAAGAACAACACAGCAATCTTCACAAGAACACGCAATTCTCACAAGAACACACGCAATCTTCACAAGAAACAACACGGCAATCTTCACAAGAAAAAACACAGCAATCTTCACAAGAAACAACACAGCAATCTTCACAAGAAAAAACACAGCAATCTTCACAAGAAGCAACACAGGCAATCCTTCACAAGAAACAAACGCAATCTTCACAAGAAACACAACAGCAATCTTCACAAGAAACAACACAGCAATCTTCACAAGAAAACAACACAGCAATCTTCACAAGAAAAAACACAGCAATCTTCACAAGAAACAAGCGGCAATCTTCACAAGAAACAACACAGCAATCTTCACAAGAAACAACACGGCAATCTTCACAAGAAACAACACAGCAATCTTCACAAGAAACACAGCAATCTTCACAAGAAACAACACAGCAATCTTCACAAGAAACACAGCAATCTTCACAAGAAACAAAGCAGCAATCTTCACAAGAAACAACACGGCAATCTTCACAAGAAACAAAGCGGCAATCTTCACAAGAAACACAGCAATCTTCACAAGAAACAACAGCAATCTTCACAAGAAACACAGCAATCTTCACAAGAAACAAAGCGGCAATCTTCACAAGAAACAACACAGCAATCTTCACAAGAAAAAACACAGCAATCTTCACAAGAAACAACACAGCAATCTTCACAAGAAAAAACACAGCAATCTTCACAAGAAACAAAGCGGCAATCTTCACAAGAAACACAGCAATCTTCACAAGAAACAAAGCGGCAATCTTCACAAGAAACATCACAGCAATCTTCACAAGAAAAAACACAGCAATCTTCACAAGAAACAACACAGCAATCTTCACAAGAAAAAACACAGCAATCTTCACAAGAAACAAAGCGGCAATCTTCACAAGAAACATCACAGCAATCTTCACAAGAAAAAACACAGCAATCTTCACAAGAAACAACACAGCAATCTTCACAAGAAACAACACAGCAATCTTCACAAGAAACAAAGCAGCAATCTTCACAAGAAACATCACAGCAATCTTCACAAGAAAAAACACAGCAATCTTCACAAGAAACAACACGGCAATCTTCACAAGAAACTACACAGCAATCTTCACAAGAAACAACACGGCAATCTTCACAAGAAACAACACAGCAATCTTCACAAGAAAAAACACAGCAATCTTCACAAGAAACAACACAGCAATCTTCACAAGAAACAACACGGCAATCTTCACAAGAAACAACACAGCAATCTTCACAAGAAACAACACAGCAATCTTCACAAGAAACAACACAGCAATCTTCACAAGAAACAAAGCGGCAATCTTCACAAGAAACAACACGGCAATCTTCACAAGAAACAACACGGCAATCTTCACAAGAAACAACACAGCAATCTTCACAAGAAACAACACGGCAATCTTCACAAGAAACAACACGGCAATCTTCACAAGAAACAACACAGCAATCTTCACAGAAACAACACAGCAATCTTCACAGAAACAACACAGCAATCTTCACAGAAACAACACAGCAATCTTCACAAGAAACAACAGCAGCATCTTCACAAGAAACAACACAGCAATCTTCACAAGAAACAACACAGCAATCTTCACAAGAAACAAAAGCGGCAATCTTCACAAGAAACAACACAGCAATCTTCACAAGAAAAACACAGCAATCTTCACAAGAAACAACGACAGCAATCTTCACAAGAAACAACACAGCAATCTTCACAAGAAACAACACAGCAATCTTCACAAGAAACAACACAGCAATCTTCACAAGAAACAACAGGCAATCTTCACAAGAAACAACACAGCAATCTTCACAAGAAACAACACAGCAATCTTCACAAGAAACAACACAGCAATCTTCACAAGAAACAACACGGCAATCTTCACAAGAAACAACACAGCAATCTTCACAAGAAACAACACAGCAATCTTCACAAGAAACAACACGGCAATCTTCACAAGAAACACAGCAATCTTCACAAGAAACAACACGGCAATCTTCACAAGAAACAACACGCAATCTTCACAAGAAACAACACGGCAATCTTCACAAGAAACAACACAGCAATCTTCACAAGAAACAACACAGCAATCTTCACAAGAAACAACACAGCAATCTTCACAAGAAACAACACAGCAATCTTCACAAGAAAAAACACAGCAATCTTCACAAGAAACAACACAGCAATCTTCACAAGAAACAACACAGCAATCTTCACAAGAAAAAACACAGCAATCTTCACAAGAAACAACACAGCAATCTTCACAAGAAACAACACAGCAAACTTCACAAGAAACAACAGCAATCTTCAAGAAAAAACACAGCAATCTTCACAAGAAACAACACAGCAATCTTCACAAGAAACAACACGGCAATCTTCACAAGAAACAACACAGCAATCTTCACAAGAAACAAAGCGGCAATCTTCACAAGAAACAAAGCGGCAATCTTCACAAGAAACAACACGGCAATCTTCACAAGAAACAACAGCAATCTTCACAAGAAACAACACGGCAATCTTCACAAGAAACAACACAGCAATCTTCACAAGAAACACAGCAATCTTCACAAGAACACAGCAATCTTCACAAGAACACAGCAATCTTCACAAGAAACACAGCAATCTTCACAAGAAACACAGCAATCTTCACAAGAACACAGCAATCTTCACAAGAAACACAGCAATCTTCACAAGAAACACAGCAATCTTCACAAGAAACACAGCAATCTTCACAAGAAACACAGCAATCTTCACAAGAAACAAAACGGCAATCTTCACAAGAAACAACACGGCAATCTTCACAAGAAACAACACGGCAATCTTCACAAGAAACAACACAGCAATCTTCACAAGAAACAACACGGCAATCTTCACAAGAAACAACACAGCAATCTTCACAAGAAACAACACAGCAATCTTCACAAGAAACAAAGCGGCAATCTTCACAAGAAACAACACAGCAATCTTCACAAGAAACAACACAGCAATCTTCACAAGAAACAACACAGCAATCTTCACAAGAAACAACACGGCAATCTTCACAAGAAACAACACAGCAATCTTCACAAGAAACAACACGGCAATCTTCACAAGAAACAAAGCGGCAATCTTCACAAGAAACACAGCAATCTTCACAAGAAACAACACGGCAATCTTCACAAGAAACAACACGGCAATCTTCACAAGAAACAACACGGCAATCTTCACAAGAAACAACACGGCAATCTTCACAAGAAACAACACGGCAATCTTCACAAGAAACAACACAGCAATCTTCACAAGAAACAACACAGCAATCTTCACAAGAAACAACACGGCAATCTTCACAAGAAACAACACGGCAATCTTCACAAGAAACAACACAGCAATCTTCACAAAAACAAAGCGGCAATCTTCACAAGAAACAACACAGCAATCTTCACAAGAAACAACACGGCAAACTTCACAAGAAAAAACACGGCAATCTTCACAAGAAACAACACGGCAATCTTCACAAGAAACAAACCGCAATCTTCACAAGAAACAACACGGCAATCTTCACAAGAAACAAAGCGCCAATCTTCACAAGAAACAACACAGCAATCTTCACAAGAAACAACACAGCAATCTTCACAAGAAACAACACAGCAATCTTCACAAGAAACAACAGCAATCTTCACAAGAAAAAACACAGCAATCTTCACAAGAAACAACACAGCAATCTTCACAAGAAACAACACAGCAATCTTCACAAGAAACAACACAGCAATCTTCACAAGAAACAACACAGCAATCTTCACAAGAAACAACACGGCAATCTTCACAAGAAACAACACGGCAATCTTCACAAGAAACAACACGGCAATCTTCACAAGAAACAAAGCGGCAATCTTCACAAGAAACAAAGCGCAATCTTCACAAGAAACAACACGGCAATCTTCACAAGAAACAACACAGCAATCTTCACAAGAAACAACACGGCAATCTTCACAAGAAACAACACGGCAATCTTCACAAGAAACAACACGGCAATCTTCACAAGAAACAAAGCCGCAATCTTCACAAGAAACAACACGGCAATCTTCACAAGAAACAAAGCGCAATCTTCACAAGAAACAAAGCGCAATCTTCACAAGAAACAAAGCAATCTTCACAAGAAACAACACAGCAATCTTCACAAGAAACAAAGCGGCAATCTTCACAAGAAACAATGCGGCAATCTTCACAAGAAACAAGCGGCAATCTTCACAAGAAACAACACGGCAATCTTCACAAGAAACAACAGAGCAATCTTCACAAGAAACAAGCGGCAATCTTCAAAAGAAATTAAGCTGCAATCGTCACAAGAAACAAAGCGGCAATCGCCACAAGAAACAACGCGGGCAATCTTCACAAGTAAAAGCACGGGCAATCTTCACCAAGAAACAACACCGGCAATCTTCACAAGAAACAACACGGCAATCTTCACAAGAAACACAGCAATCTACACAAGAACACAGCAATCTTCACAAGAAACACAGCAATCTTCACAGAAACACAGCAATCTTCACAAGAACACAGCAATCTTCACAAGAAACACAGCAATCTTCTCAAGAAACAACACGGCAATCTTCACAAGAAACACAGCAATCTTCACAAGAACACAGCAATCTTCACAAGAAACACAGCAATCTTCTCAAGAAACAACACGGCAATCTTCACACACACACAGCAATCTTCACAAAAGAAACAATGCAGCAATCTTCACAAGAAACAACACAGCAATCTTCACAAGAAACAACACAGCAATCTTCACAAGAACACAGCAATCTTCACAAGAAACACAGCAATCTTCACAAGAAACACAGCAATCTTCACAAGAAACACAGCAATCTTCACAAGAAACACAGCAATCTTCACAAGAAACACAGCAATCTTCACAAGAAACAACACGGCAATCTTCACAAGAAACAACACGGCAATCTTCACAACACAGCAATCTTCACAAGAAACACACAGCAATCTTCACAAGAAACAACACAGCAATCTTCACAAGAAACAACACAGCAATCTTCACAAGAAACACAGCAATCTTCACAAGAAACAACACAGCAATCTTCACAAGAAACACAGCAATCTTCACAAGAAACACAGCAATCTTCACAAGAAACACAGCAATCTTCACAAGAAACACAGCAATCTTCACAAGAAACACAGCAATCTTCACAAGAAACACAGCAATCTTCACAAGAAACAACACGGCAATCTTCACAAGAAACAACACGGCAATCTTCACAACACAGCAATCTTCACAAGAAACACAGCAATCTTCACAAGAAACACAGCAATCTTCACAAGAAACAACACGGCAATCTTCACAAGAAACAAAACAGCAATCTTCACAAGAAACAACACGGCAATCTTCACAAGAAACAACAGGGCAATCTTCACAAGAAACAACACAGCAATCTTCACAAGAAACAAAGCGGCAATCTTCACAAGAAACAACACGGCAATCTTCACAAGAAACAACACGGCAATCTTCACAAGAAACAACACAGCAATCTTCACAAGAAAACACTGCAATCTTCACAAGAAACAACACGGCAATCTTCACAAGAAACAACACGGCAATCTTCACAAGAAACAACAGCAATCTTCACAAGAAACAAAGCGGCAATCTTCACAAGAAACAACACAGCAATCTTCACAAGAAACACAGCAATCTTCACAAGAAACAACACAGCAATCTTCACAAGAAACAACAGCAATCTTCACAAGAAAAAACACAGCAATCTTCACAAGAAACAACACAGCAATCTTCACAAGAAACAACACGGCAATCTTCACAAGAAAACAAAGCGCCAATCTTCCACCAGCAAACAAAGCCGGCAATCTTCAAGCAACCAAAGCGGCAATCTTCCACATGAAACAAGCACAGCAATCTTCACAAGAAACAACACGGCAATCTTCACAAGCAAACAACACGCAATCTCTCACAAGACAAAAAGGCGGCAATCTTCACAAGAAACAACAAGGCAATCTTCACGAGAAAAAAACACAGGCAAACTTCACAATATACAACCACAAGCAAACTTCACCAAGAAACAAACACGGCAATCTTCACAAGAAACAAAAGCGCCAATCTTCATAAGCAACCCAAAGCGGCAATCTTCACATGAAACAACACAGCAATCTTCACAAGAAACAAAACCACAGCATCTTCAAGAAACAACACCAGCAATCTTCACAAGAAACAACACAACAATCTTCACAAGAAACTACACGGCAATCTTCACAAGAAACAACACGGCAATCTTCACAAGAAACAAACACAGCAATCTTCACAAGAAACAACACAGCAATCTTCACAAGAAACACAGCAACTTCACAAGAAACAACACGGCAATCTTCACAAGAAACAACTCGGCAATCTTCACAAGAAACAACAGCGGCAATCTTCACAAGAAACAACACAGCAATCTTCACAAGAAACAACAGCAATCTTCACAAGAAACAACATCGGCAATCTTCACAAGAAACAACACAGGCAATCTTCACAAGAAACAACACAGCAATCTTCACAAGAAACAACACAGGCAATCTTCACAAGAAACAAACACAGCAATCTTCACAAGAAACAACACAGCAAATCTTCACAAGAAACAACACAGCAATCTTCACAAGAAAAAAACACGGCAATCTTCACAAGAAACAACACAGCAATCTTCACAAGAAACAACACGCAATCTTCACAAGAAACACACGGCAATCTTCACAAGAAACAACACAGCAATCTTCACAAGAAACAACACGGCAATCTTCACAAGAAACAACACAGCAATCTTCACAAGAAACAACACGGCAATCTTCACCAAGAAACAACACGGCAATCTTCACAAGAAACAACGGCCAAACTTCACAAGAAAACAACACAGCAATCTTCACAAGAAACAACACAGCAATCTTCACAAGAAACAACACAGCAATCTTCACAAGAAACAACACAGGCAAACTTCACAAGAAACACACCGCAATCTTCACAGAAACAACACAGGCAATCTTCACAAGAAAACAACATGCAATCTTCACAAGAAACAAAACAACAGCAAACTTCACAAGAAAACAACACAGCAATCTTCACAAGAAACAACGGCAATCTTCACAAGAAAACAACCCGCAATCTTCACAAGAAACAAACACGGCAATCTTCACAAGAACAACACGGCAAATCTTCACAAGAAACAACAAGCAATCTTCACAAGAAACAAACACGGCAAATCTTCACAAGAAACAACACAGCAAATCTTCACAAGAAAAACAACAGCAATCTTCACAAGAAAACAACACGCAATCTTCACAGAACAACACGCAAATCTTCACAAAGAAAACAACCAGCAATCTTCACAAGAAAACACAAGCAATCTTCACAAGAACACAGGCAATCTTCACAAGAAACAAACAGCAATCTTCACAAGAAACAACAGCAATCTTCACAGAAACACAGCAATCTTCACAAGAAACAATGCACAACTTCACAAGAAACTACAGCAATCTTCACAAGAAACAACACAGCAATTCTTCACAAGAAACAACAGCAATCTTCACAAGAAACAACAGCAATCTTCACAAGAAACAACAGCAATCTTCACAAGAAACAACAGCAATCTTCACAAGAAAACAACACGCAATCTTCACAAAAACAACACAGCAATTCTTCACAAGAAACACACACGGCAATCTTCACAAGAAACAACACTGCAATCTTCACAAAAACACAGCAATCTTCACAAGAAACACACAGGCAATCTTCACAGAAACAACACGCAATCTTCACAAGAAACCAACACAGCAATCTTCAAAGAAACACAGCAATCTTCACAAGAAACACAGCAAACTTCACAAGAACACACAGCAATCTTCACAAGAAAACACGGCAATCTTCACAAGAAACAACACAGCAATCTTCACAAGAAACACACAGCAATCTTCACAAGTAACACACGGGCAATCGTCACAAGAACACAGGGCAATCTACCAAGTAACACAGGCAATCTTCACAAGAAACACAGCAATCTTCACAAGAAACACAGGCAATCTTCACAAGTAACACAGGCAATCTTCACAAGACACAGGCAATCTATCTCACAAGTAAACACAGCAATCTTCACAAGAAACAACACAGGCAATCTCACAAGAAAAACAACACGGCAATCTTCACAAGGTAACCAACACGGCAATCTTCACAGAAACAACAAGGCATTCTTTCACAAGTAACAACAGGCAATCTTCACAAGTAACAACATCGGCAATCTCACAAGAAACAAATGCAATCTCTACACGTAACAACACGGCAATCTTCACAAGAAACACAGCAATCTTCAGCAAGAACACCACAGGCAATCTTCACAAGAAACAACCCAGGCAATCTCCACAAGAAACAACACGGCAATCTTCACAAGAAACAACACGGCAATCTTCACAAGAAACAACAGCAATCTTCACAAGAAACAACACAGCAATCTTCACAAGAAACAAAGCGGCAATCTTCACAAGAAACAACACGGCAATCTTCACAAGAAACAACACGGCAATCTTCACAAGAAACAATGCAGCAATCTTCACAAGAAACACAGCAATCTTCACAAGAAACAACACGGCAATCTTCACAAGAAACAACACGGCAATCTTCACAAGAAACAACACGGCAATCTTCACAAGAAACAAACGGCAATCTTCACAAGAAACAACACAGCAATCTTCACAAGAAACACAGCAATCTTCACAAGAAACAACACAGCAAACTTCACAAGAAACAACAGCAATCTTCACAAGAAAAACACAGCAATCTTCACAAGAAACAACACAGCAATCTTCACAAGAAACAACACGGCAATCTTCACAAGAAACAAAGCGCCAATCTTCACAAGCAACAAAGCGGCAATCTTCACAAGAAACAAAGAGGCAATCTTCACATGAAACAACACAGCAATCTTCACAAGAAACAACACGGCAATCTTCACAAGAAACAACACGGCAATCTTCACAAGACAAAAAGCGGCAATCTTCACAAGAAACAACAGCAATCTTCACGAGAAAAAACACAGCAAACTTCACAATATACAACACAGCAAACTTCACAAGAAACAACACGGCAATCTTCACAAGAAACAAAGCGCCAATCTTCACAAGCAACAAAGCGGCAATCTTCACATGAAACAACACAGCAATCTTCACAAGAAACAACACAGCAATCTTCACAAGAAACAACACAGCAATCTTCACAAGAAACAACACAGCAATCTTCACAAGAAACAACACGGCAATCTTCACAAGAAACAACACGGCAATCTTCACAAGAAACAACACAGCAATCTTCACAAGAAACAACACAGCAATCTTCACAAGAAACACAGCAATCTTCACCAGAAACAACATGGCAATCTTGATAAGAAACAACGCGGCAATCTTCACAAGAAACAAAGCAATCTTCACAAGAAACAACACAGCAATCTTCACAAGAAACACAGCAATCTCACAAGAAACAACAGGCAATCTTCACAAGAAACAACACAGCAATCTTCACAAGAAACAACACAGCAATCTTCACAAGAAACAACACAGCAATCTTCACAAGAAAAACACAGAAATCTTCACAAGAAAAAACACAGCAATCTTCACAAGAAACAACACAGCAATCTTCACAAGAAAAAACACAGAAATCTTCACAAGAAACAACACGGCAATCTTCACAAGAAAAAACACAGCAATCTTCACAAGAAACAACACGGCAATCTTCACAAGAAACAACACAGCAATCTTCACAAGAAACAACACGGCAATCTTCACAAGAAACAACACAGCAATCTTCACAAGAAACAACACGGCAATCTTCACAAGAAACAACACAGCAATCTTCACAAGAAACAAAGCGGCAATCTTCACAAGAAACAACACAGCAATCTTCACAAGAAACAACACAGCAATCTTCACAAGAAACAACACGGCAATCTTCACAAGAAAAAACACGGCAATCTTCACAAGAAACAACGAGCGGCAATCTTCACAAGAAAAAACAGCTGCAATCTTCACAAGAAACAACAGCGGCAATCTTCACAAGAAACAACGCGGGCAATCTTCACAAAAACAACACGCAATCTTCACAAGATAAACAAGGCAATCGTCACAAGAAACAACACGGCAATCTTCACAAGAAACAACACGGCAATCTTCACAAGAAACAACAACGGCAATCTTCACAAGAAACAACACGGCAATCTTCACAAGAAAAAACACGGCATCTTCACAAGAAACAAACGCGGCAATCTTTCACAAGAACATCAAGCGCAATCTTCACAAGAAAAAACACAGCCATCTTCACAAGAAACAACACGGCAATCTTCACAAGGAAACACAGCCAATCTCACAAGAAACACAGCAATCTTCACAAGAATACACAGGCAATCTTCACAAGAAACAACACAGCAATCTTCACAAGAAACAACAGCAATCTTCACAAGAAACAACACAGCAATCTTCACAAGAAACAACAGCAATCTTCACAAGAAACAACACAGCAATCTTCACAAGAAACAACAGCAATCTTCACAAGAAACAACACAGCAATCTTCACAAGAAACAACACAGCAATCTTCACAAGAAACAACAGCAATCTTCACAAGAAACAACAGCAATCTTCACAAGAAACAACAGCAATCTTCACAAGAAACAACACAGCAATCTTCACAAGAAACAACACAGCAATCTTCACAAGAAACAACACAGCAATCTTCACAAGAAACAACACAGCAATCTTCACAAGAAACAACAGCAATCTTCACAAGAAACAACACAGCAATCTTCACAAGAAACAACAGCAATCTTCACAAGAAACAACACAGCAATCTTCACAAGAAACAACAGCAATCTTCACAAGAAACAACACAGCAAACTTCACAAGAAACAACACAGCAAACTTCACAAGAAACAACAGCAATCTTCACAAGAAACAACACAGCAAACTTCACAAGAAACAACAGCAATCTTCACAAAAAACAACACAGCAATCTTCACAAAAAACAACACAGCAAACTTCACAAGAAACAACAGCAATCTTCACAAGAAACAACACAGCAATCTTCACAAGAAACAACACGACAATCTTCACAAGAAACAAAGCGGCAATCTTCACAAGAAACAAGCGGCAATCTTCACAAGAAACAAAGCGGCAATCTTCACAAGAAACAACACGGCAATCTTCACAAGAAACAACACGGCAATCTTCACAAGAAACAACACGGCAATCTTCACAAGAAACAACACAGCAATCTTCACAAGAAACAACACGGCAATCTTCACAAGAAACAACGCAGCAATCTTCACAAGAAACAACACGGCAATCTTCACAAGAAACAACACGGCAATCTTCACAAGAAACAACACGGCAATCTTCACAAGAAACAACACAGCAATCTTCACAAGAAACAACACAGCAATCTTCACAAGAAACAACACAGCAATCTTCACAAGAAACAACACAGCAATCTTCACAAGAAACAACACAGCAATCTTCACAAGAAACAACACAGCAATCTTCACAAGAAACAAAGCGGCAATCTTCACAAGAAACAACACAGCAATCTTCACAAGAAACAACACAGCAATCTTCACAAGAAACAACACAGCAATCTTCACAAGAAACAACACAGCAATCTTCACAAGAAACAACACAGCAATCTTCACAAGAAACAACACAGCAATCTTCACAAGAAACAACACGGCAATCTTCACAAGAAACAACACGGCAATCTTCACAAGAAACAACAAGGCAATCTTCACAAGAAACAACACAGCAATCTTCACAAGAAACAACACAGCAATCTTCACAAGAAAAAACACAGCAATCTTCACAAGAAACAACACGGCAATCTTCACAAGAAACAACAGGCAATCTTCACAAGAAACAACACAGCAATCTTCACAAGAAACAACACGGCAATCTTCACAAGAACAACACAGCAATCTTCACAAGAAACAACACAGCAATCTTCACAAGAAACAACACAGCAATCTTCACAAAAAAACACGCAATCTTCACAAGAAACAACACAGCAATCTTCACAAGAAAAAACACGGCAATCTTCACAAGAAACAACACAGCAATCTTCACAAGAAACAACACAGCAATCTTCACAAGAAAAAACACAGCAATCTTCACAAGAAACAACACAGCAATCTTCACAAGAAACAACACAGCAATCTTCACAAGAAACAACACAGCAATCTTCACAAGAAAAAACACAGCAATCTTCACAAGAAAAAACACAGCAATCTTCACAAGAAAAAACACGGCAATCTTCACAGGGAACAACACAGCAATCTTCACAAGAAAAAACACAGCAATCTTCACAAGAAAAAACACAGCAATCTTCACAAGAAACAACACAGCAATCTTCACAAGAAAAAACACAGCAATCTTCACAAGAAACAACACAGCAATCTTCACAAGAAACAACACAGCAATCTTCACAAGAAACACGGCAATCTTCACAAGAAACAACACAGCAATCTTCACAAGAAACAACACAGCAATCTTCACAAGAAACAACACAGCAATCTTCACAAGAAACAACACGGCAATCTTCACAAGAAACAACACAGCAATCTTCACAAGAAACAACACAGCAATCTTCACAAGAAACAACACGGCAATCTTCACAAGAAACAACACAGCAATCTTCACAAGAAACAACACAGCAATCTTCACAAGAAACAACACGCAATCTTCACAAGAAACAACACAGCAATCTTCACAAGAAACAACACAGCAATCTTCACAAGAAACACGGCAATCTTCACAAGAAACAACACAGCAATCTTCACAAGAAACAACACAGCAATCTTCACAAGAAACAACACAGCAATCTTCACAAGAAACAACACAGCAATCTTCACAAGAAACAACACAGCAATCTTCACAAGAAACAACACAGCAATCTTCACAAGAAACAACACGGCAATCTTCACAAGAAACAAAGCGGCAATCTTCACAAGAAACAACACGGCAATCTTCACAAGAAACAAACGGCAATCTTCACAAGAAACAACACGCAATCTTCACAAGAAACAACAGAGCAATCTTCACAAGAAACAACACGGCAATCTTCACAAGAAACAAGCAGCAATCTTCACAAGAAACAAAGCGGCAATCTTCACAAGAAACAACACGGCAATCTTCACAAGAAACAACAACGGCAATCTTCACAAGAAACAACACGGCAATCTTCACAAGAAACAACACGGCAATCTTCACAAGAAACAACACGGCAATCTTCACAAGAAACAACACGGCAATCTTCACAAGAAACAACACGGCAATCTTCACAAGAAACAACACGCAATCTTCACAAGAAACAACACAGCAATCTTCACAAGAAACAACACAGCAATCTTCACAAGAAACAACACGGCAATCTTCACAAGAAACACAGCAATCTTCACAAGAACACAGCAATCTTCACAAGAAACAACAGCAATCTTCACAAGAAACACAGCAATCTTCACAAGAAACACAGCAATCTTCACAAGAAACACAGCAATCTTCACAAGAAACACAGCAATCTTCACAAGAAAACACAGCAATCTTCACAAGAAACAACACGGCAATCTTCACAAGAAACAACACGGCAATCTTCACAAGAAACAAAGCAGCAATCTTCACAAGAAACAACACAGCAATCTTCACAAGAAACAACACGCAATCTTCACAAGAAACAACACAGCAATCTTCACAAGAAACAAAGCGCCAATCTTCACAAGAAACAACACAGCAATCTTCACAAGAAACAACACAGCAATCTTCACAAGAAACAAAGCGGCAATCTTCACAAGAAACAACACAGCAATCTTCACAAGAAACAACACAGCAATCTTCACAAGAAACAACACAGCAATCTTCACAAGAAAAACACGGCAATCTTCACAAGAAACAACACAGCAATCTTCACAAGAAACAACACGGCAATCTTCACAAGAAACAACACGCAATCTTCACAAGAAACAACACAGCAATCTTCACAAGAAACAACACAGCAATCTTCACAAGAAACAACACAGCAATCTTCACAAGAAACAACACAGCAATCTTCACAAGAAAAAACACAGCAATCTTCACAAGAAACAACACAGCAATCTTCACAAGAAAAACACGGCAATCTTCACAAGAACAACACAGCAATCTTCACAAGAAACAACACAGCAATCTTCACAAGAAACAACACAGCAATCTTCACAAGAAAAAACACAGCAATCTTCACAAGAAACAACACAGCAATCTTCACAAGAAACAACACAGCAATCTTCACAAGAAACAACACAGCAATCTTCACAAGAAACAACACAGCAATCTTCACAAGAAACACGGCAATCTTCACAAGAAACAACACAGCAATCTTCACAAGAAACAACACAGCAATCTTCACAAGAAACAACACAGCAATCTTCACAAGAAACAACACGGCAATCTTCACAAGAAACAACACAGCAATCTTCACAAGAAACAACACAGCAATCTTCACAAGAAACAACACAGCAATCTTCACAAGAAACAACACGGCAATCTTCACAAGAAACAACACAGCAATCTTCACAAGAAACAACACAGCAATCTTCACAAGAAACACAGCAATCTTCACAAGAAACAACACAGCAATCTTCACAAAAACAACACAGCAATCTTCACAAGAAACAACACAGCAATCTTCACAAGAAACAACACAGCAATCTTCACAAGAACAACACAGCAATCTTCACAAGAAACAACACACAATCTTCACAAGAAACAAAGCGGCAATCTTCACAAGAAACAACACGGCAATCTTCACAAGAAACAAGCGGCAATCTTCACAAGAAACAACACGGCAATCTTCACAAGAAACAACACAGCAATCTTCACAAGAAACAAGCGGCAATCTTCACAAAAACAAAGCAGCAATCTTCACAAGAAACAAAGCGGCAATCTTCACAAGAAACAACGCGCAATCTTCACAAAAAACAACGCGGCAATCTTCACAAGAAAAAAACACGGCAATCTTCACAAGAAACAACACGGCAATCTTCACAAGAAACAACACGGCAATCTTCACAAGAAACAACACGCAATCTTCACAAGAAACAACACGGCAATCTTCACAAGAAACAACACGGCAATCTTCACAAGAAACAACACAGCAATCTTCACAAGAAACAACACAGCAATCTTCACAAGAAACAACACG
>CM059434.1:56677644-56828334 GCA_030390025.1 Squalus acanthias | reverse complement strand
CACAGCAATCTTCACAAGAAACACAGCAATCTTCACAAGAAACACAGCAATCTTCACAAGAAACAACACAGCAATCTTCACAAGAAACAACACGGCAATCTTCACAAGAAACAATACGGCAATCTTCAAACACAGCAATCTTCACAAGAAACAATGCAGCAATCTTCACAAGAAACACACGGCAATCTTCACAAGAAACAAAATGGCAATCTTCACAAGAAACAAGTGGCAATCTTCACAAGAAACACAGCAATCTTCACAAGAAACAACACAGCAATCTTCACAAGAAACAACACAGCAATCTTCACAAGAAACAACACAGCAATCTTCACAAGAAACAACACGGCAATCTTCACAAGAAACAACACGGCAATCTTCACAAGAAACAACACAGCAATCTTCACAAGAAAACAGCAATCTTCACAAAAACACAGCAATCTTCACAAGAAACAACACGGCAATCTTCACAAGAAACAACACGCAATCTTCACAAGAAACAACACGCAATCTTCACAAGAAACAACACAGCAATCTTCACAAGAAACAACACAGCAATCTTCACAAGAAACAAAGCGGCAATCTTCACAAGAAACAACACGGCAATCTTCACAAGAAACAACACGGCAATCTTCACAAGAAACAAACACAGCAAACTTCACAATAAACAACACAGCAACTTCACAAGAAAACAACACGGCAATCTTCACAAGAAACAACACGGCAATCTTCACAAGAAACAACACGGCAATCTTCACAAGAAACAAACCGGCAATCTTCACAAGAAACAACACAGCAATCTTCACAAGAAACAACACAGCAATCTTCACAAGAAACAACACGGCAATCTTCACAAGAAAAAAACACGCAATCTTCACAAGAAACAACACGGCAATCTTCACAAGAACAAAACCGCAATCTTCACAAGAAACAACACGGCAATCTTCACAAGAAACAAGCGGCAATCTTCACAAGAAACAAAGCGGCAATCTTCACAAGAAACAAAGCGGCAATCTTCACAAGAAACAAAGCGGCAATCTTCACAAGAAACAAAGCGGCAATCTTCACAAGAAACAAAGCAATCTTCACAAGAAACAACACAGCAATCTTCACAAGAAACAACACAGCAATCTTCACAAGAAACAACACAGCAATCTTCACAAGAAACAACACAGCAATCTTCACAAGAAACAAACAGCAATCTTCACAAGAAACAACACGGCAATCTTCACAAGAAACACAGCAATCTTCACAAGAAACAACACAGCAATCTTCACAAGAAACAACACGGCAATCTTCACAAGAAACAAACGGCAATCTTCACAAGAAACAACGCGGCAATCTTCACAAGAAACAACACGGCAATCTTCACAAGAAACACACAGCAATCTTCACAAGAAACAACAGGCAATCTTCACAAGAAACAACACGGCAATCTTCACAAGAAACAAGCAGCAATCTTCACAAGAAACAAAGCGCAATCTTCACAGAAACAACACAGCAATCTTCACAAGAAACAACACGGCAATCTTCACAAGAAACAACACGGCAATCTTCACAAGAAACAACACAGCAATCTTCACAAGAAACAACACTCAATCTTCACAAGAAACAACACGGCAATCTTCACAAGAAACAACACAGCAATCTTCACAAGAAACAACACAGCAATCTTCACAAGAAACAACACGGCAATCTTCACAAGAACAACAGCAATCTTCACAAGAAACAACAGCAATCTTCACAAGAAACAACAGCAATCTTCACAAGAAACAACAGCAATCTTCACAAGAAAACACAGCAATCTTCACAAGAAACAACAGCAATCTTCACAAGAAACACAGCAATCTTCACAAGAAACACAGCAATCTTCACAAGAAACAACACAGCAATCTTCACAAGAAACAACACGGCAATCTTCACAAGAAACAACACGGCAATCTTCACAACACAGCAATCTTCACAAGAAACAACACAGCAATCTTCACAAGAAACAACACGCAATCTTCACAAGAAACAAACGGCAATCTTCACAAGAAACAACGGCAATCTTCACAAGAAACACAGCAATCTTCACAAGAAACAACACAGCAATCTTCACAAGAAACAACACAGCAATCTTCACAAGAAACAACACGGCAATCTTCACAAGAAACAACACGGCAATCTTCACAAGAAACAACACAGCAATCTTCACAAGAAACACAGCAATCTTCACAAGAAAACACAGCAATCTTCACAAGAAACAACACAGCAATCTTCACAAGAAACAACACAGCAATCTTCACAAGAAACAACACGGCAATCTTCACAAGAAACAACACGGCAATCTTCACAAGAAACAACACAGCAATCTTCACAAGAAACAACACGGCAATCTTCACAAGAAACAACACAGCAATCTTCACAAGAAACAACACAGCAATCTTCACAAGAAACACAGCAATCTTCACAAGAAACAACACGGCAATCTTCACAAGAAACAACACAGCAATCTTCACAAGAAACAAACAGCAATCTTCACAAGAAACAACACGGCAATCTTCACAAGAAACAAACGGCAATCTTCACAAGAAACAAAGGCAATCTTCACAAGAAACAACACAGCAATCTTCACAAGAAACAACACAGCAATCTTCACAAGAAACAACACGGCAATCTTCACAAGAAACAACACGGCAATCTTCACAAGAAACAACACGGCAATCTTCACAAGAAACAACACGGCAATCTTCACAAGAAACAACACGGCAATCTTCACAAGAAACAACACGGCAATCT
Source organism: Squalus acanthias (assembly GCA_030390025.1). Classification (NCBI taxonomy): domain Eukaryota; kingdom Metazoa; phylum Chordata; class Chondrichthyes; order Squaliformes; family Squalidae; genus Squalus; species Squalus acanthias. The sequence goes on along the minus strand of CM059434.1, from coordinate 56,825,556 downwards.
TCACAAGAAACAACACGGCAATCTTCACAAGAAACAACACGGCAATCTTCACAAGAAACAACACAGCAATCTTCACAAGAAACACGGCAATCTTCACAAGAAACAACACGGCAATCTTCACAAGAAACAACACGGCAATCTTCACAAGAAACAACACAGCAATCTTCACAAGAAACAACACAGCAATCTTCACAAGAAAAAACACGGCAATCTTCACAAGAAACAACACGGCAATCTTCACAAGAAACAACACGGCAATCTTCACAAGAAACAACACGGCAATCTTCACAAGAAACAACACGGCAATCTTCACAAGAAACAACACAGCAATCTTCACAAGAAACAACACGGCAATCTTCACAAGAAACAACACAGCAATCTTCACAAGAAACAACACAGCAATCTTCACAAGAAACAACACGGCAATCTTCACAAGAAACAACACGGCAATCTTCACAAGAAACAAACAGCAATCTTCACAAGAAACAACACAGCAATCTTCACAAGAAACAACACGGCAATCTTCACAAGAAACAACACAGCAATCTTCACAAGAAACAACACGGCAATCTTCACAAGAAACAACACGGCAATCTTCACAAGAAACAACACGGCAATCTTCACAAGAAACAACACGGCAATCTTCACAAGAAACAACACAGCAATCTTCACAAGAACAACACGCAATCTTCACAAGAAACAACACAGCAATCTTCACAAGAAACAACCACAGCAAATCTTCACAAGAAACTAACGCGCCAATCTTCACAAGAAACAACACAGCAACCTTCACAAGGAAACAACTAGCAGGCACTTCTTCACAGATACAAAGCGGCAATCTTCACAAGAAACCACAGCAGCAATCCTTCACAAGAAACAACACAGCAATCTTCACAAGAAACAACACGGCAATGTCTTCACAGAAACAACAGCAGCAAACTTCACAAGTAACCAACACTGGCAATCTTGCACAAGTAACAACACAGGCAATCTTCAACATGAAACAACACAGGCAAACTTTCACAAGAAACAAACAGGCAATCTTCACAAGAAACAACACAGGCAAATCTTCCCAAGAAACAACACAGCAAATCTTCACAGAAACAACACAGCCAAACTTCACAAGAAACAAGCACGGCAGTCTCAAAGAAACTACACAGCAATCTTCCCAAGTAACAAACAGCAATCTTCACAAGAAACAACACAGGGCAATCTTCACAAGAAACAACACGCATCCTTCAACAAGAAACAAACACAGGCAATCTTCACAAGAAACAAACGGCAATCTTCACAAGAAACAACACGGCAATCTTCACAAGAAACAAAGCAATCTTCACAAGAAACAACACAGCAATCTTCACAAGAAACAACAGCAATCTTCACAAGAAACAAACAGGCAATCTTCACAAGAAACACAGCAATCTTCACAAGAAACAACACGCAATCTTCACAAGAAACAAACGGCAATCTTCACAAGAAACAACACGGCAATCTTCACAAGAAACAACAGCAATCTTCACAAGAAACAACACGGCAATCTTCACAAGAAACAACAGGCAATCTTCACAAGAAACAAGCGGCAATCTTCACAAGAAACAAACAGCAATCTTCACAAGAAACAAACGGCAATCTTCACAAGAAACAACACGGCAATCTTCACAAGAAACAACACGGCAATCTTCACAAGAAACAACACGGCAATCTTCACAAGAAACAACACAGCAATCTTCACAAGAAACAACACGGCAATCTTCACAAGAAACAACACGGCAATCTTCACAAGAAACAACACGGCAATCTTCACAAGAAACAACACGGCAATCTTCACAAGAAACAACACAGCAATCTTCACAAGAACACAGCAATCTTCACAAGAAACACAGCAATCTTCACAAGAAACACAGCAATCTTCACAAGAAACACAGCAATCTTCACAAGAAACACAGCAATCTTCACAAGAACACAGCAATCTTCACAAGAAACACAGCAATCTTCACAAGAAACAACACAGCAATCTTCACAAGAAACAACACGGCAATCTTCACAAGAAACAACACGGCAATCTTCACAACACAGCAATCTTCACAAGAAACAACACAGCAATCTTCACAAGAAACAACACGGCAATCTTCACAAGAAACAAAGCGGCAATCTTCACAAGAAACAAAGCGGCAATCTTCACAAGAAACACAGCAATCTTCACAAGAAACAACACAGCAATCTTCACAAGAAACAACACAGCAATCTTCACAAGAAACAACACGGCAATCTTCACAAGAAACAACACGGCAATCTTCACAAGAAACAACACAGCAATCTTCACAAGAAACACAGCAATCTTCACAAGAAACACAGCAATCTTCACAAGAAACAACACGGCAATCTTCACAAGAAACAACACAGCAATCTTCACAAGAAACAACACGGCAATCTTCACAAGAAACAACACGGCAATCTTCACAAGAAACAACACGGCAATCTTCACAAGAAACAACACGGCAATCTTCACAAGAAACAACACGGCAATCTTCACAAGAAACAACACGGCAATCTTCACAAGAAACAAAGGCAATCTTCACAAGAAACAACACGGCAATCTTCACAAGAAACAAACGCAATCTTCACAAGAAACAAACGGCAATCTTCACAAGAAACAAACGGCAATCTTCACAAGAAACAACACGGCAATCTTCACAAGAAACAAAGCAATCTTCACAAGAAACAAACGGCAATCTTCACAAGAAACAACACGGCAATCTTCACAAGAAACAACACGGCAATCTTCACAAGAAAAAACAGCAATCTTCACAAGAAACAAACGGCAATCTTCACAAGAAACACAGCAATCTTCACAAGAAACAACACAGCAATCTTCACAAGAAACAACACGGCAATCTTCACAAGAAACAACACGGCAATCTTCACAAGAAACAACACAGCAATCTTCACAAGAAACAACACGGCAATCTTCACAAGAAACAACACGGCAATCTTCACAAGAAACAACACAGCAATCTTCACAAGAAACAACACGGCAATCTTCACAAGAAACAACACGGCAATCTTCACAAGAAACAACACAGCAATCTTCACAAGAAACACGGCAATCTTCACAAGAAACAACACGGCAATCTTCACAAGAAACAACACGGCAATCTTCACAAGAAACAACACAGCAATCTTCACAAGAAACAACACAGCAATCTTCACAAGAAAAACACGGCAATCTTCACAAGAAACAACACGGCAATCTTCACAAGAAACAACACGCAATCTTCACAAGAAACAACACGGCAATCTTCACAAGAAACAACACGGCAATCTTCACAAGAAACTACAAGCAATCTTCACAAGAAACAACACGGCAATCTTCACAAGAAACAACACGGCAATCTTCACAAGAAACAACACGGCACTCTTCACAAGAAACACACGGCAATCTTCACAAGAAACAACACAGCAATCTTCACAAGAAACAACACAGCAATCTTCACAAGAAACAACACAGCAATCTTCACAAGAAACAAGCACGCAATCTTCACAAGAAACTACAGCAATCTTCACAAGAAACAACACAGCAATCTTCACAAGAAACAACACGGCAATCTTCACAAGAAACAACACAGCAATCTTCACAAGAAACAACACGCAATCTTCACAAGAAACAACACGGCAATCTCACAAGAAAGAACACGAGCAATCTTCACAAGAAACAACACGTGCAATCTTCACAAGAAACAACACGGCAATCTTCACAAGAAACAACACAGCAATCTTCACAAGAAACAACACGCAATCTTCACAAGGAAACAACACAGCAATCTTCACAAGAAACAACACGCAATCTTCACAAGAAACAACACAGCAATCTTCACAAGAAACAACACGGCAATCGTCACAAGAACAACACAGCAATCTTCACAAGAAACAACACGGCAATCTTCACAAGAACAACACGGCAATCTTCACAAGTAAACCACACGGCAATCTTCACAAGAAACAAACACGGCAAACTTCACAAGAAACAACACGGCAATCTTCACAAGAAACAACACAGCAATCTTCACAAGAACAACACAGCAATCTTCACAAGAAATAACACAGCAATCTTCACAAGAAACAACACGGCAATCTTCACAAGAAACAACAGCAGCAATCTTCACAAGAAAACACAGCAATCTTCACAAGAAACAACACAGCAATCTTCACAAGAAACAACACGCAATCTTCACAAGAAACAACACAGCAATCTTCACAAGAACGAAAGCAGCAATCTTCACAAGAAACAACACAGCAATCTTCACAAGAAACAACACAGCAATCTTCACAAGAAACAACACAGCAATCTTCACAAGAAACAACACAGCAATCTTCACAAGAAACAACACAGCAATCTTCACAAGAAACAACACAGCAATCTTCACAAGAAACAACACGGCAATCTTCACAAGAAACAACACAGCAATCTTCACAAGAAACACAGCAATCTTCACAAGAAACAACACGGCAATCTTCACAAGAAACAACACAGCAATCTTCACAAGAAACAACACGGCAATCTTCACAAGAAACAACACAGCAATCTTCACAAGAAACACAGCAATCTTCACAAGAAACAACACAGCAATCTTCACAAGAAACACAGCAATCTTCACAAGAAACACAGCAATCTTCACAAGAAACAACACGGCAATCTTCACAAGAAACAACACAGCAATCTTCACAAGAAACAACACGGCAATCTTCACAAGAAACAACACAGCAATCTTCACAAGAAACAACACAGCAATCTTCACAAGAAACAAAGCGGCAATCTTCACAAGAAACAAACGGCAATCTTCACAAGAAAAACACGGCAATCTTCACAAGAAACAACACAGCAATCTTCACAAGAAACAACACAGCAATCTTCACAAGAAACAACACGGCAATCTTCACAAGAAACAACACGGCAATCTTCACAAGAAACAACACGGCAATCTTCACAAGAAACAAAGCGGCAATCTTCACAAGAAACAACACAGCAATCTTCACAAGAAACAACACAGCAATCTTCACAAGAAACAACACGGCAATCTTCACAAGAAAAAACACGGCAATCTTCACAAGAAACAACACGGCAATCTTCACAAGAAACAAAGCCGCAATCTTCACAAGAAACAACACGGCAATCTTCACAAGAAACAAACGCAATCTTCACAAGAAACAAACGGCAATCTTCACAAGAAACAAAGCGGCAATCTTCACAAGAAACAAAGCGGCAATCTTCACAAGAAACAAAGCGGCAATCTTCACAAGAAACAAAGCAATCTTCACAAGAAACAACACAGCAATCTTCACAAGAAACAACACAGCAATCTTCACAAGAAACAACACAGCAATCTTCACAAGAAACAAACTGGCAATCTTCACAAGAAACAAACAGGCAATCTTCACAAGAAACAACACGGCAATCTTCACAAGAAACACAGCAATCTTCACAAGAAACAACACAGCAATCTTCACAAGAAACAACACGGCAATCTTCACAAGAAACAAACGGCAATCTTCACAAGAAACAACACGGCAATCTTCACAAGAAACGAAGCGGCAATCTTCACAAGAAACAACACGGCAATCTTCACAAGAAACAACAGAGCAATCTTCACAAGAAACAAGCGGCAATCTTCACAAGAAACAAGCAGCAATCTTCACAAGAAACAAACGGCAATCTTCACAAGAAACAACACGGCAATCTTCACAAAAAACAACACGGCAATCTTCACAAGAAACAACACGGCAATCTTCACAAGAAACAACACAGCAATCTTCACAAGAAACAACACGGCAATCTTCACAAGAAACAACACGGCAATCTTCACAAGAAACAACACGGCAATCTTCACAAGAAACAACACGGCAATCTTCACAAGAAACAACACGGCAATCTTCACAAGAACACAGCAATCTTCACAAGAAACACAGCAATCTTCACAAGAAACACAGCAATCTTCACAAGAAACACAGCAATCTTCACAAGAAACACAGCAATCTTCACAAGAAACACAGCAATCTTCACAAGAAACACAGCAATCTTCACAAGAAACACAGCAATCTTCACAAGAAACAACACAGCAATCTTCACAAGAAACAACACGGCAATCTTCACAAGAAACAACACGGCAATCTTCACAAGAAACACAGCAATCTTCACAAGAAACAACACAGCAATCTTCACAAGAAACAACACGGCAATCTTCACAAGAAACAAAACGGCAATCTTCACAAGAAACAAACGGCAATCTCACAATACAACACAGCAATCTTCACAAGAAACAACACAGCAATCTTCACAAGAAACAACACAGCAATCTTCACAAGAAACAACACGGCAATCTTCACAAGAAACAACACGGCAATCTTCACAAGAAAACAACACAGCAATCTTCACAAGCAACACAGCAATCTTCACAAGAACTACACAGCAATCTTCACATGAAAGAACACAGCAATCTTCACGAAGAAACAACACAGCAATCTTCACAAGAAACAACACGGCAATCTTCACAAGAAACAACACTGCAATCTTCACAGAAATAACACAGCAATCTTCACAAGAAACAACACGGCAATCTTCACAAGAAAAAACACGCAATCTTCACAAGAAACAACACGCAATCTTCACAAGATATAACAAGCAATCTTCACAAGAAACAACACGCAATCTTCACAAGAAAAAACACGCAATCTTCACAAGAAACAAAGCGCAATCTTCCAAGAAACAACACGGCAATCTTCACAAGAAACAAAGCGCCAATCTTCACAAGAAACAAAGTGGAAATCTTCACAAGAAACAAAGCAGCAATCGTCACAAGAAACAACACAGCAATCCTCACAAGAAACAACACGGCAATCTTCACAAGAAACAACACGGCAATCTTCACAAGAAACAACACGGCAATCTTCACAAGAAACAACACGGCAATCTTCACAAGAAACAACACGGCAATCTTCACAAGAAACAACACGGCAATCTTCACAAGAAACAACACGGCAATCTTCACAAGAAACAACACGGCAATCTTCACAAGAAACAACACAGCAATCTTCACAAGAAAAACGGCAATCTTCACAAGAAACTGCACGGCAATCTTCACAAGAAACAACACGGCAATCTTCACAAGAAACAACACAGCAATCTTCACAAGAAACAACACAGCAATCTTCACAAGAAAAAACACGGCAATCTTCACAAGAAACTGTACGGCAATCTTCACAAGAAACAACACGGCAATCTTCACAAGAAACAACACGGCAATCTTCACAAGAAACCACCCGGCAATCTTCACAAGAAACAACACAGCAATCTTCACAATAAACAACACGGCAATCTTCACAAGAAACAACACAGCAATCTTCACAAGAAACAACACAGCAATCTTCACAAGAAACAACACGGCAATCTTCACAATAAACAACACGGCAATCTTCACAAGAAACGAAACAGCAATCTTCACAAGAAACAACACAGCAATCTTCACAAGAAACAACACGGCAATCTTCACAAGAAACGACACAGCAATCTTCACAAGAAATAACACGGCAATCTTCACAAGAAACAACACGGCAATCTTCACAATAAACAACACGACAATCTTCACAAGAAACAACACGGCAATCTTCACAAGAATCAACACAGCAATCTTCACAAGAAACAAAGCGCCAATCTTCACAAGAAACAACACAGCAATCTTCACAAGAAACAACACAGCAATCTTCACAAGAAACAAAGCGGCAATCTTCACAAGAAACAACACGGCAATCTTCACAAGAAACAACACGGCAATCTTCACAAGAAACAACACAGCAATCTTCACAAGAAACAACACAGCAATCTTCACAAGAAACAACACAGCAATCTTCACAAGAAACAACACGGCAATCTTCACAAGAAACAACACGGCAATCTTCACAAGAAACAAAGCGGCAATCTTCACAAGAAACAACACAGCAATCTTCACAAGAAACAACACGGCAATCTTCACAAGAAACAACACGGCAATCTTCACAAGAAAAAACACGGCAATCTTCACAAGAAACAACACGGCAATCTTCACAAGAAACAAAGCCGCAATCTTCACAAGAAACAACACGGCAATCTTCACAAGAAACAAAGCGCAATCTTCACAAGAAACAAAGCGGCAATCTTCACAAGAAACAAAGCGGCAATCTTCACAAGAAACAAAGCGGCAATCTTCACAAGAAACAAAGCGGCAATCTTCACAAGAAACAAAGCGGCAATCTTCACAAGAAACAAAGCGGCAATCTTCACAAGAAACAAAGCAATCTTCACAAGAAACAACACAGCAATCTTCACAAGAAACAAAGCAATCTTCACAAGAAACAAACTGGCAATCTTCACAAGAAACACAGCAATCTTCACAAGAAACAACACGACAATCTTCACAAGAAACAAAGCGGCAATCTTCACATGAAACAATGCGGCAATCTTCACAAGAAACGAAGCGGCAATCTTCACAAGAAACGACACGGCAATCTTCACAAGAAACGACAGAGCAATCTTCACAAGAAACGAAGCGGCAATCTTCAAAAGAAATCAAGCTGCAATCGTCACAAGAAACAAAGCGGCAATCGCCACAAGAAACAACGCGGCAATCTTCACAAAAAACAACGCGGCAATCTTCACAAGAAACAACACGGCAATCTTCACAAGAAACTACACAGCAATCTTCACAAGAAACTACACGGCAATCTTCACAAGAAACAACACGGCAATCTTCACAAGAAACAATGCGGCAATCTTCACAAGAAACAACACGGCAATCTTCACAAGAAACAACACAGCAATCTTCACAAGAACACAGCAATCTACACAAGAACACAGCAATCTTCACAAGAAACACAGCAATCTTCACAAGAAACACAGCAATCTTCACAAGAAACACAGCAATCTTCACAAGAACACAGCAATCTTCACAAGAAACACAGCAATCTTCACAAGAAACAACACAGCAATCTTCACAAGAAACAACACGGCAATCTTCACAAGAAACAATACGGCAATCTTCACAACACAGCAATCTTCACAAGAAACAATGCAGCAATCTTCACAAGAAACAACACGGCAATCTTCACAAGAAACAAAGTGGCAATCTTCACAAGAAACAAAGTGGCAATCTTCACAAGAAACACAGCATTCTTCACAAGAAACAACACAGCAATCTTCACAAGAAACAACACAGCAATCTTCACAAGAAACTACACGGCAATCTTCACAAGAAACAACACGGCAATCTTCACAAGAAACAACACAGCAATCTTCACAAGAAACACAGCAATCTTCACAAGAAACACAGCAATCTTCACAAGAAAGAACACGGCAATCTTCAGAAGAAACAACACAGCAATCTTCACAAGAAACTACACGGCAATCTTCACAAGAATCAACACGGCAATCTTCACAAGAAACAACACGGCAATCTTCACAAGAAAAAACACGGCAATCTTCACAAGAAACAACACGGCAATCTTCACAAGAAACAACACGGCAATCTTCACAAGAAACAAAGCCGCAATCTTCACAAGAAACAACACGGCAATCTTCACAAGAAACAAAGCGCCAATCTTCACAAGAAACAAAGCGGAAATCTTTACAAGAAACAAAGCGGCAATCTTCACAAGAAACAACACGGCAATCTTCACAAGAAACAAAGCAATCTTCACAAGAAACAAAGTGGCAATCTTCACAAGAAACAACACGGCAATCTTCACAAGAAACAACACGGCAATCTTCACAAGAAAAAAAGCAGCAATCTTCACAAGAAACAAAGCGGCAATCTTCACAAGAAACACAGCAATCTTCACAAGAAACAACACAGCAATCTTCACAAGAAACTACACGGCAATCTTCACAAGAAACAACACGGCAAATTTCACAAGAAGCAACACAGCAATCTTCACAAGAAATAACGCGGCAATCTTCACAAGAAACAACACGGCAATCTTCACAAGAAACAACACAGCAATCTTCACAAGAAACAACACGGCAATCTTCACAAGAAACAACACGGCAATCTTCACAAGAAACAACACAGCAATCTTCACAAGAAAAACGGCAATCTTCACAAGAAACTGCACGGCAATCTTCACAAGAAACAACACGGCAATCTTCACAAGAAACAACACAGCAATCTTCAGAAGAAACAACACAGCAATCTTCACAAGAAAAAACACGGCAATCTTCACAAGAAACTGTACGGCAATCTTCACAAGAAACTGTACGGCAATCTTCACAAGAAACAACACGGCAATCTTCACAAGAAAAAACACGGCAATCTTCACAAGAAACAACACAGCAATCTTCACAAGAAAAAACACGGCAATCTTCACAAGAAAAAACACAGCAATCTTCACAAGAAACAACACGGCAATCTTCACAAGAAACAACACGGCAATCTTCACAAGAAACAACACAGCAATCTTCACAAGAAACAACACAGCAATCTTCACAAGAAACAACACAGCAATCTTCACAAGAAACAACACAGCAATCTTCACAAGAAACAACACGGCAATCTTCACAAGAAACAACACGGCAATCTTCACAAGAAACAACACAGCAATCTTCACAAGAAACAACACGGCAATCTTCACTATAAACAACATGGCAATCTTCACAAGAAACAACACAGCAATCTTCACAAGAAACAACACGGCAATCTTCACAAGAAACGACACAGCAATCTTCACAAGAAATAACACGGCAATCTTCACAAGAAACGACACAGCAATCTTCACAAGAAACGACACGGCAATCTTCACAAGAAACAACACGGCAATCTTCACAAGAAACGACACAGCAATCTTCACAATAAACAACACGGCAATCTTCACAAGAAACAACACGGCAATCTTCACAAGAAACGACACAGCAATCTTCACAAGAAACACAGCAATCGTCACAAGAAACAACACGGCAATCTTCAGAAGAAACAACACAGCAATCTTCACAAGAAACAAAACGGCAATCTTCACAAGAAATAACACAGCAATCTTCACAAGAAACACAGCAATCTTCACAAGAAACAACACAGCAATCTTCACAAGAAACACAGCAATCTTCACAAGAAACAACACAGCAATCTTCACAAGAAACAACACAGCAATCTTCACAAGAAACAACACAGCAATCTTCACAAGAAACTACACAGCAATCTTCACAAGAAAAAACACAGCAATCTTCACAAGAAACAACACAGCAATCTTCACAAGAAACAACACAGCAATCTTCACAAGAAACACAGCAATCTTCACAAGAAACAACACAGCAATCTTCACAAGAAACTACACAGCAATCTTCACAAGAAACAACACAGCAATCTTCACAAGAAACAACACAGCAATCTTCACAAGAAACAACACAGCAATCTTCACAAGAAACTACACAGCAATCTTCACAAGAAACAACACGGCAATCTTCACAAGAAACGACACAGCAATCTTCACAAGAAACACAGCAATCGTCACAAGAAACAACACGGCAATCTTCAGAAGAAACAACACAGCAATCTTCACAAGAAACAAAACGGCAATCTTCACAAGAAATAACACAGCAATCTTCACAAGAAACACAGCAATCTTCACAAGAAACAACACAGCAATCTTCACAAGAAAACACAGCAATCTTCACAAGAAACAACAGCAATCTTCACAAGAAACAACACGCAATCTTCACAAGAAACAACACAGCAATCTTCACAAGAAACAACACAGCAATCTTCACAAGAAACAACACAGCAATCTTCACAAGAAACAACACAGCAATCTTCACAAGAAACAACACAGCAATCTTCACAAGAAACTACACAGCAATCTTCACAAGAAACAACACTGCAATCTTCACAAGAAACAACACAGCAATCTTCACAAGGAAAAAACACAGCAATCTTCACAAGAAACAACACAGCAATCTTCACAAGAAACACAGCAGCAATCTTCACAAGAAACAACACGGCAATCTTCACAAGGAAACAACACAGCAATCTTCACAAGAAACAACACAGCAATCTTCACAAGAAACAACACAGCAATCTTCACAAGAAAACACAGGCAATCTTCACAAGAACAACACAGCAATCTTCACAAGAAACAACACAGCAATCTTCACAAGAAACAACAGCAGGCAATCTTCACAAGAAATAACACAGCAATCTTCACAAGAAACAACACGCAATCTTCACAAGAAACAACACGGCAATCTTCACAAGAAACAAAGCGCAATCTTCACAAGAAACAAACGCGGCAATCTTCACAAGAAACAACGGCTAATCTCCACAAGAAACAGACACGGCAATCTTCACAAAGAAACAAAGCAATCTTCACAAGAAACAAAGTGGCAATCTATTCACAAAGAAACAACACGGCAACCTGTCACAAGAAACAACACCGGCAATCTTCACAAAGAAAAAAAAGCTGGCAATCTTCACAAGAAACACAGCAATCTTCACAGAGCGGCAATCTTCACAAAAACACAGGGCAATCTTCACAAGAAACACAGCAGCATTCTTCACAAGAAACTACACAGCAGCTTAAAAGAATAACTACAACTACAAGGCAATCTTCACAAGAAACAACAACGGCAAATTTCACAAGAAGCAACACAGCAATCTTCACAAGAAATAACGCGGCAATCTTCACAAGAAACAACACGGCAATCTTCACAAGAAACAACACAGCAATCTTCACAAGAAACAACACGGCAATCTTCACAAGAAACAACACGGCAATCTTCACAAGAAACAACACAGCAATCTTCACAAGAAAAACGGCAATCTTCACAAGAAACTGCACGGCAATCTTCACAAGAAACAACACAGGCAATCTTCACAAGAAACAACACAGCAATCTTCAGAAGAAACAACACAGCAATCTTCACAAGAAACAACACGGCAATCTTCACAAGAAACAGACACGGCAATCTTCACAAGAAACTGTACGGCAATCTTCACAAGAACAACACGGCAATCTTCACAAGAAAAAACACGGCAATCTTCACAAGAAACAACACAGGCAATCTTCACAAGAAACAACACGGCAATCTTCACAAGAAAAAACACAGCAATCTTCACAAGAAACAACACGGCAATCTTCACAAGAAACAACACGGCAATCTTCACAAGAAACAACACAGCAATCTTCACAAGAAACAACACAGCAATCTTCACAAGAAACAACACAGCAATCTTCACAAGAAACATACACGGCAATCTTCACAAGAAACACACGGCAATCTTCACAAGAAACAACACAGCAATCTTCACAAGAAACAACACGGCAATCTTCACAAGAAACAACAGGCAATCTTCACAAGAAACAACACAGCAATCTTCACAAGAAACAACACGGCAATCTTCACAAGAAACAACACGGCAATCTTCACAAGAAACAACACAGCAATCTTCACAAGAAACAACACGGCAATCTTCACAAGAAACAACACGGCAATCTTCACAAGAAACAACACAGCAATCTTCACAAGAAACAACACGGCAATCTTCACAAGAAACAACACAGCAATCTTCACAAGAAACAACACGGCAATCTTCACAAGAAACAACACAGCAATCTTCACAAGAAACAACACGGCAATCTTCACAAGAAACAACACAGCAATCTTCACAAGAAACAACACGGCAATCTTCACAAGAAACAACACAGCAATCTTCACAAGAAACACAGCAATCTTCACAAGAAACAACACGGCAATCTTCACAAGAAACAACACAGCAATCTTCACAAGAAACAAAACGGCAATCTTCACAAGAAACAACACAGCAATCTTCACAAGAAACAACACAGCAATCTTCACAAGAAACACAGCAATCTTCACAAGAAACAACACAGCAATCTTCACAAGAAACACAGCAATCTTCACAAGAAACAACACAGCAATCTTCACAAGAAACACAGCAATCTTCACAAGAAACAACACAGCAATCTTCACAAGAAACAACACAGCAATCTTCACAAGAAACAACACAGCAATCTTCACAAGAAACAACACAGCAATCTTCACAAGAAACAACACAGCAATCTTCACAAGAAACAACACGGCAATCTTCACAAGAAACAACACAGCAATCTTCACAAGAAACAACACAGCAATCTTCACAAGAAACAACACAGCAATCTTCACAAGAAACAACACAGCAATCTTCACAAGAAACACAGCAATCTTCACAAGAAACAACACAGCAATCTTCACAAGAAACAACACAGCAATCTTCACAAGAAACAACACAGCAATCTTCACAAGAAACAACACAGCAATCTTCACAAGAAACAACACAGCAATCTTCACAAGAAACAACACGGCAATCTTCACAAGAAACAACACGGCAATCTTCACAAGAAACAAAGCGGCAATCTTCACAAGAAACAAAGCGGCAATCTTCACAAGAAACAACAGGGCAATCTTCACAAGAAACAACACGGCAATCTTCACAAGAAACAAAGCGGCAATCTTCACAAGAAACAACACGGCAATCTTCACAAGAAAAAGCACAGAAATCTTCACAAGAAACAACACGGCAATCTTCACAAGAAAAAGCACAGAAATCTTCACAAGAAACAACACGGCAATCTTCACAAGAAACAACACGGCAATCTTCACAAGAAACAACACGGCAATCTTCACAAGAAACAACACGGCAATCTTCACAAGAAACAACACAGCAATCTTCACAAGAAACAACACGGCAATCTTCACAAGAAACAACACAGCAATCTTCACAAGAAACAACACAGCAATCTTCACAAGAAACAACACGGCAATCTTCACAAGAAACAACGGAGCAATCTTCACAAGAAACAACACGCAATCTTCACAAGAAAACAACGCAATCTTCACAAGAAACAACACGCAATCTTCACAAGAAACAAACGGCAATCTTCACAAGAAACACAGCAACTCTTCACAAGAAACAAACAGCAATCTTCACAAGAAACAAACCAGCATACTTCACAAGAAACAACACGCAATCTTCCACAAGAAACAACACTGCAATCTTCACAAGAAACAACACGGCAATCTTCACAAGAAACAAACGGCAATCTTCACAAGAACAACACTGCAATCTTCACAAGAAACACCAGCAATCTTCACAAGAAAAACACAGCAATCTTCACAAGAAACAACACAGCAACTTCACAAGAAAAAACGGCCAATCTTCACAAGAAACAAACGGCAATCTTCACAAGAACAACACAGCAATCTTCACAAGAAACAACACAGCAATCTTCACAAGAAACAACCAGCAAGTCTTCACAAGAAACAACACAGCAATCTTCACAAGAAACAACGGCAAAACCTTCACAAGAAACAACACGGCAATCCTCACAAGAAACAACACGGCAATCTTCACAAGAAAACACCGGCAATCTTCACAAGAAACAACACGGCAATCTTCACAAGAAACAACACGGCAATCTTCACAAGAAACA
The DNA here is from genome assembly GCA_030390025.1 of Squalus acanthias. Lineage (NCBI taxonomy): Eukaryota > Metazoa > Chordata > Chondrichthyes > Squaliformes > Squalidae > Squalus > Squalus acanthias. Next base: position 56,810,055 of record CM059434.1, on the reverse strand, counting down.
ACACGGCAATCTTCACAAGAACAACACGCAATCTTCACAAGTAACAACACGGCAATCTTCACAAGAAACACACCGGCAATCTTCACAAGAAACAACACGGCAATCTTCACAAGAAGAACAACACAGCAATCTTCACAAGAAACAACACAGAAATCTTCACAAGAAACAACACAGCAATCTTCACAAGAAACACACGGCCATCTTCACAAGAAACAACACGGCCAATCTTCACACGAAACAACACCGGCAATCTTCACAAGAAACGCACAGACAATCTTCACAAGAAACAACACAGCAATCTTCACAAGAAACGACCAACAGCAATCTTCACAAGAAACAACACGGCAATCTTCAAAAGAACAACACAGCAATCTTCACAAGAAAACACAGCAATCTTCACAAGAACAAAGCCAATCTTCACAAGAAACACGGCAATCTTCACAAGAAACAACACGCAATCTTCACAAGAAACAACACAGCAATCTTCACAAGAAACAACACAGCAATCTTCACAAGAAACAAAGCGCAATCTTCACAAGAAACAACACAGCAATCTTCACAAGAAACAAAGCGGCAATCTTCACAAGAAACAACACGGCAATCTTCACAAGAAACAAAGCGCCAATCTTCACAAGAAACAACACAGCAATCTTCACAAGAAACAACACAGCAATCTTCACAAGAAACAACACAGCAATCTTCACAAGAAACAACACAGCAATCTTCACAAGAAACAACACAGCAATCTTCACAAGAAACAACACGGCAATCTTCACAAGAAACAACACAGCAATCTTCACAAGAAACAACACGGCAATCTTCACAAGAAACAACACAGCAATCTTCACAAGAAACAACACAGCAATCTTCACAAGAAACAACACAGCAATCTTCACAAGAAACAACACGGCAATCTTCACAAGAAACAACACAGCAATCTTCACAAGAAACAACATGGCAATCTTCACAAGAAACAACACGGCAATCTTCACAAGAAACAACACGGCAATCTTCACAAGAAACACAGCAATCTTCACAAGAAACAACCGGCAATCTTCAGAAGAAACAACACAGCAATCTTCACAAGAAACAAAACGGCAATCTCACAAGAAAAACAAAGCCATCTTCACAAGAAAACACAAGCAATCTTCACAAGAAACAACACAGCAATCTTCACAAGAAACAACACAGCAATCTTCACAAGAAACAACACAGCAATCTTCACAAGAAACAACAGCAATCTTCACAAGAAACAACACAGCAATCTTCACAAGAAACAACACAGCAATCTTCACAAGAAACTACACAGCAATCTTCACAAGAAACAACACAGCAATCTTCACAAGAAACAACACAGCAATCTTCACAAGAAACAACAGCAGCAATCTTCACAAGAAAACTACACAGCAATCTCACAAGAAACAACACTGCAATCTTCACAAGAAACAACACAGCAATCTTCACAGAGAAACAACACAGGCAATCTTCACAAGAAACAACACAGGCAATCTTCACAAGAAACAACACAGCAATCTTCACAAGAAACAAAACGGCAATCTTCACAAGAAACAACACAGCAATCTTCACAAGAAACAACACAGCAATCTTCACAAGAAACAACACAGCAATCTTCACAAGAAACAACACGGCAATCTTCACAAGAAACAACACGGCAATCTTCACAAGAACATCACAAGAACAGAATCTTCACAAGAAACACGGCAATCTTCACAAGAAACAACACGGCAATCTTCACAAGAAACAACACAGCAATCTTCACAAGAAAAAACACGGCAATCTTCACAAGAAACAACACGGCAATCTTCACAAGAAAAAACACAGCAATCTTCACAAGAAACAACACGGCAATCTTCACAAGAAACAACACAGCAATCTTCACAAGAAACAACACAGCAATCTTCACAAGAAACAACACGGCAATCTTCACAAGAAACAACACAGCAATCTTCACAAGAAACAACACGGCAATCTTCACAAGAAACAACACAGCAATCTTCACAGGGAACAAAGCATAAATCTTCACAAGAAACAACACAGCAATCTTCACAAGAAACTACACGGCAATCTTCACAAGAAACAACACGGCAATCTTCACAGGGAACAAAGCATAAATCTTCACAAGAAACAACACGACAATCTTCATCAGAAACAACACGGCAATCTTTACAAGAAACAACACCGCAATCTTCACAAGAAACAACACAGCAATCTTCACAAGAAACAACACAGCAATCTTCACAAGAAACAACAGCAATCTTCCACAGGAAACAACACAGCAAATCTTCACAGAAACACCAGCGCAATCTTCACAAGAAACTACAAGCAATCTTCACACGAAACAACACGGCAATCTTCACAGAAACAACACCGGCAATCTTCACAAGAGAAAGCAATCCACACTGGCAATCTTCACAAGAAACAACACGGCAATCTTCACAGAAACAACACAGCAATCTTCACAAGAAACAACACGGCAATCTTCACAAGAAACAACACGGCATCTTCACAAGAAACCAACACGGCAATCTTCACAAAACAACACGGCAATCTTCACAAGAACAACACAGCAATCTTCACAAGAAACAACGGCAATCTTCACAAGAAACAACACGGCAATCTTCACAAGAAACACCGGCAATTTCACAAGAACACACAGCAATCTTCACAAGAAACAACACGGCAATCTTCACAAGAAACAACACGGCAATCTTCACAAGAAACAACACAGCAATCTTCACAAGAAACAACACAGCAATCTTCACAAGCAACAACACGCAATCTTCACAAGAAACAACACAGCATCTTCACAAGCAACAACACAGCAATCTTCACAAGAAACAACACAGCAATCTTCACAAGAAACAACACAGCAAATCTTCACAAGAAACAACACAGCAATCTTCACAAGAAACAACACAGCAATCTTCACAGAAACAACACAGCAATCTTCACAAGAAACAACACAGCAATCTTCACAATGAAACTAACACAGCAATCTTCACAAGAAACAACACAGGCAATCTTCACAAGAAAACAACACAGCAATCTTCACAAGAAACAACACAGCAATCTTCACAAGAAACACCACAGCATTCTTCACAAGAACAACACAGCAATCTTCACAAGAAATACACGCAATCTTCACAAGAAACAACACGGCAATCTTCACAAGAAACAACACAGCAATCTTCACAAGAAACAACACGGCAATCTTCACAAGAAACAACACGGCAATCTTCACAAGAAACAACACGGCAATCTTCACAAGAAACAACACGAGCCAATTCTTCACAAGAAACAAGCACAGAATCTTCACAAGAAACAACACGGCAATCTTCACAAGAAAAACACAGCAAACAACAAAGCGGCAATCTTCACAAGAAACAAAGCGGCAATCTTCACAAGAAACAACACAGCAATCTTCACAAGAAACAACACAGCAATCTTCACAAGAAACAACACAGCAATCTTCACAAGAAACAACACAGCAATCTTCACAAGAAACAACAGCAATCTTCACAAGAAAAAACACAGCAAACTTCACAGGAAAGAACACAGCAATCTTCACAAGAAACAACACGGCAATCTTCACAAGAAAAAACACGGCAATCTTCACAAGAAACAACACGGCAATCTTCACAAGAAACAAAGCCGCAATCTTCACAAGAAACAACACGGCAATCTTCACAAGAAACAAAGCGCCAATCTTCACAAGAAACAAAGCGGCAATCTTCACAAGAAACAAAGGGGCAATCTTCACAAGAAACAAAGCGGCAATCTTCACAAGAAACAAAGCGGCAATCTTCACAAGAAACAACACAGCAATCTTCACAAGAAACAACACGGCAATCTTCACAAGAAACAACACAGCAATCTTCACAAGAAACAACACGGCAATCTTCACAAGAAACAAAGCAATCTTCACAAGAAACAACACAGCAATCTTCACAAGAAACAAAGCAATCTTCACAAGAAACACAGCAATCTTCACGAGAAAGAACAAAGCAATCTTCACAAGAAACCACACGACAATCTTCACAAGAAACAAAGCGGCAATCTTCACATGAAACAATGCGGCAATCTTCACAAGAAACGAAGCGGCAATCTTCACAAGAAACGACACGGCAATCTTCACAAGAAACGACACGGCAATCTTCACAAGAAACGACACGGCAATCTTCACAAGAAACGACACGGCAATCTTCACAAGAAACGAAGCGGCAATCTTCAAAAGAAACAAAGCTGCAATCGTCACAAGAAACAAAGCGGCAATCGTCACAAGAAACAACGCGGCAATCTTCACAAGAAACAACACGGCAACCTTCACAAACAACAAAGCGGCAATCTTCACAAGAAACAACACAGCAATCTTCACAAGAAACAACACAGCAATCTTCACAAGAAACAACACAGCAATCTTCACAAGAAACAACACAGCAATCTTCACAAGAAACAACACAGCAATCTTCACAAGAAAAAACACGGCAATCTTCACAAGAAACAACACGGCAATCTTCACGAGAAACAAAGCCGCAATCTTCACAAGAAACAACACGGCAATCTTCACAAGAAACAACAGCAATCTTCACAAGAAAAAACACAGCAAACTTCACAGGAAACAACACAGCAATCTTTACAAGAAACTACACGGCAATCTTCACAAGAAACACCACAGCAATCTTCACAAGAAACAAAGCGGCAATCTTCACAAGAAACAAAGCGGCAATCTTCACAAGAAACAACACGGCAATCTTCACAAGAAACAACACAGCAATCTTCACAAGAAACAACACAGCAATCTTCACAAGAAACAACACAGCAATCTTCACAAGAAACAACAGCAATCTTCACAAGAAAAAACACAGCAAACTTCACAGGAAAGAACACAGCAATCTTCACAAGAAACAACACGGCAATCTTCACAAGAAAAAACACGGCAATCTTCACAAGAAACAACACGGCAACCTTCACAAGAAACAAAGCGGCAATCTTCACAAGCAACAAAGCGGCAATCTTCACAAGAAACAAAGCGGCAATCTTCACAAGAAACAATGCGGCAATCTTCACAAGAAACGAAGCGGCAATCTTCACAAGAAACGACACGGCAATCTTCACAAGAAACGACAGAGCAATCTTCACAAGAAACAAAGCGGCAATCTTCACAAGAAACAACACAGCAAACTTCACAAGAAACTGCACGGCAATCTTCACAAGAAACTACACGGCAATCTTCACAAGAAACAACACAGCAACCTTCACAAACAACAAAGCGGCAATCTTCACAAGCAACAAAGCGGCAATCTTCACAAGAAACAACACAGCAATCTTCACATGAAACAACACAGCAATCTTCACAAGAAACAACACGGCAATCTTCACAAGAAACAAAGCAATCTTCACAAGAAACAACACAGCAATCTTCACGAGAAACAAAGCCGCAATCTTCACAAGAAACAACACAGCAATCTTCACATGAAACAACACAGCAATCTTCACAAGAAACAACACGGCAATCTTCACAAGAAAAAACACGGCAATCTTCACAAGAAACAACACGGCAATCTTCACAAGAAACAAAGCGCCAATCTTCACAAGATACAAAGCGGAAATCTTTACAAGAAACAAAGCGGCAATCTTCAGAAGAAACAAAGCAGCAATCTTCACAAGAAACAATACGGCAATCTTCAGGAGAAACAACACTGCAATCTTCACAAGAAATAACACGGCAATCTTCACAAGAAACAACACAGCAATCTTCACAAGAAACAACACGGCAATCTTCACAAGAAACAAAGCGGCAATCTTCACAAGAAACAACACAGCAATCTTCACAAGAAACAAAGCAATCTTCACAAGAAACAAAGCAATCTTCACAAGAAACAAACTGGCAATCTTCACAAGAAACAAACTGGCAATCTTCACAAGAAACAACACGGCAATCTTCACAAGAAACAAAGCGGCAATCTTCACATGAAACAATGCGGCAATCTTCACAAGAAACGACACGGCAATCTTCACAAGAAACGAAGCGGCAATCTTCAAAAGAAATTAAGCTGCAATCGTCACAAGAAACAAAGCGGCAATCGTCACAAGAACAACGCGCAATCTTCACAAAAAACAACGCGGCAATCTTCACAAGAAACAACACGGCAATCTTCACAAGAGACTACACGGCAATCTTCACAAGAAACTACACGGCAATCTTCACAAGAAACAACACGGCAATCTTCACAAGAAACAATGCGGCAATCTTCACAAGAAACAACACGGCAATCTTCACAAGAAACAACACGGCAATCTTCACAAGAAACAACACGGCAATCTTCACAAGAAACAACACGGCAATCTTCACAAGAACACAGCAATCTTCACAAGAAACACAGCAATCTTCACAAGAAACACAGCAATCTTCACAAGAACACAGCAATCTTCACAAGAAACACAGCAATCTTCTCAAGAAACAACACGGCAATCTTCACAAGAAACAATACGGCAATCTTCACAAGAAACAAAGTGGCAATCTTCACAAGAAACACAGCATTCTTCACAAGAAACAACACAGCAATCTTCACAAGAAACAACACAGCAATCTTCACAAGAAACTACACGGCAATCTTCACAAGAAACAACACGGCAATCTTCACAAGAAACAACACAGCAATCTTCACAAGAAACACAGCAATCTTCACAAGAAACACAGCAATCTTCACAAGAAAGAACACGGCAATCTTCAGAAGAAACAACACAGCAATCTTCACAAGAAACTACACGGCAATCTTCACAAGAATCAACACGGCAATCTTCACAAGAAACAACACAGCAATCTTCACAAGAAACAAAGCGGCAATCTTGACAAGAAACAACACGGCAATCTTCACAAGAAACAACACGGCAATTTTCACAAGAAACAAAGCGGCAATCTTCACAAGAAACACAGCAAACTTCACCAGAAACAACATAGCAATCTTGACAAGAAACAACACGGCAATCTTCACAAGAAACAACACGGCAATCTTCACAAGAAACAAAGCGGCAATCTTCACAAGAAACAACACAGCAAACTTCACAAGAAACAACAGCAATCTTCACAAGAAAAAACAGCAATCTTCACAAGAGAAAACACAGCAAACTTCACAGGAAACAACACAGCAATCTTTACAAGAAACAACACAGCAAACTTCACAATATACAACACAGCAAACTTCACAAGAAACTGCACGGCAATCTTCACAAGAAACTACACGGCAATCTTCACAAGAAACAACACAGCAACCTTCACAAGCAACAAAGCGGCAATCTTCACAAGCAACAAAGCGGCAATCTTCACAAGAAACAACACAGCAATCTTCACAAGAAAAAACACGGCAATCTTCACAAGAAACAACACGGCAATCTTCACAAGAAACAACACGGCAATCTTCACAAGAAACAAAGCCGCAATCTTCACAAGCAACAAAGCGGCAATCTTCACAAGCAACAAAGCGGCAATCTTCACATGAAACAACACTGCTATCTTAACAAGAAACAACACGGCAATCTTCACAAGAAACAAAGCCGCAATCTTCACAAGAAACAACACGGCAATCTTCACAAGAAACAAAGCAATCTTCACAAGAAACAAAGCAATCTTCACAAGAAACAAACTGGCAATCTTCACAAGAAACAAACTGGCAATCTTCACAAGAAACAACACGGCAATCTTCACAAGAAACAAAGCGGCAATCTTCACATGAAACAATGCGGCAATCTTCACAAGAAACGACACGGCAATCTTCACAAGAAACGAAGCGGCAATCTTCAAAAGAAATTAAGCTGCAATCGTCACAAGAAACAAAGCGGCAATCGTCACAAGGAGCAACGCGGCAATCTTCACAAAAAACAACGCGGCAATCTTCACAAGAAACAACACGGCAATCTTCACAAGAGACTACACGGCAATCTTCACAAGAAACTACACGGCAATCTTCACAAGAAACAACACGGCAATCTTCACAAGAAACAATGCGGCAATCTTCACAAGAAACAACACGGCAATCTTCACAAGAAACAACACGGCAATCTTCACAAGAAACAACACGGCAATCTTCACAAGAAACAACACGGCAATCTTCACAAGCAACAAAGCGGCAATCTTCACAAGAAACAACACAGCAATCTTCACATGAAACAACACAGCAATCTTCACAAGAAACAACACAGCAAACTTCACATGAAACAACACAGCAAACTTCACAAGAAACAACAGCAATCTTCACAAGAAAAAACACAGCAAACTTCACAGGAAAGAACACAGCAATCTTCACAAGAAACTGCACGGCAATCTTCACAAGAAACTACACGGCAATCTTCACAAGAAACAACACAGCAACCTTCACAAGCAACAAAGCGGCAATCTTCACAAGCAACAAAGCGGCAATCTTCACAAGAAACAACACAGCAATCTTCACAAGAAAAAACACGGCAATCTTCACAAGAAACAACACGGCAATCTTCACAAGAAACAACACGGCAATCTTCACAAGAAACAAAGCCGCAATCTTCACAAGCAACAAAGCGGCAATCTTCACAAGCAACAAAGCGGCAATCTTCACATGAAACAACACTGCTATCTTAACAAGAAACAACACGGCAATCTTCACAAGAAACAAAGCCGCAATCTTCACAAGAAACAACACGGCAATCTTCACAAGAAACAAAGCGGAAATCTTTACAAGAAACAAAGCGGCAATCTTCACAAGAAAAAACACGGCAATCTTCACAAGAAACAACACAGCAATCTTCACAAGAAACAACACAGCAATCTTCACAAGAAACACAGCAATCTTCACAAGAACACAGCAATCTTCACAAGAAACAAAGCGGCAATCTTCACAAGAAAAAAAGCAGCAATCTTGACAAGAAACAAAGCGGCAATCTTCACAAGAAACACAGCATTCTTCACAAGAAACAACACAGCAATCTTCACAAGAAACAACACGGCAATCTTCACAAGAAAAAAAGCAGCAATCTTCACAAGAAACAACACGGCAATCTTGACAAGAAACAACACAGCAATCTTCACAAGAAACACGGCAATCTTCACAAGAAACAAGGCAATCTTCACAAGAAACAACACAACAATCTTCACAAGAAACTACACGGCAATCTTCACAAGAAACAAGGCAATCTTCACAAGAAACAACACAACAATCTTCACAAGAAACTACACGGCAATCTTCACAAGAAACAACACAGCTTTCTTGACAAGAAACAAAGCGGCAATCTTAACAAGAAACAACACAGCAATCTTCACAAGAAACAACACAGCCTTCTTCACAAGAAACAAAGCGGCAATCTTGACCAGAAACAACACGGCAAACTTCACAAGAAACAACACGGCAATCTTCACAAGAAACAAAGCGGCAATCTTGACATGAAACAACACGGCAATCTTCACAAGAAACAAAGCGGCAATCTTCACAAGAAACAAAGCAGAAATCTTTACAAGAAACAAAGCGGCAATCTTCAGGAGAAACAACACTGCAATCTTCACAAGAAATAACACGGCAATCTGCACAAGAAACAACACGGCAATCTTCACAAGAAACAACACAGCAATCTTCACAAGAAACAAAGCAATCTTCACAAGAAACAAAGCAATCTTCACAAGAAACAAAGTGGCAATCTTCACAAGAAACAACACAGCAATCTTCACAAGAAACAACACAGCAACCTTCACAAGCAACAAAGCGGCAATCTTCACAAGCAACAAAGCGGCAATCTTCACAAGAAAAAACACGGCAATCTTCACAAGAAACAACACGGCAATCTTCACAAGAAACAACACGGCAATCTTCACAAGAAAAAACACGGCAATCTTCACAAGAAACAACACGGCAATCTTCACAAGAAACAAAGCCGCAATCTTCACAAGCAACAAAGCGGCAATCTTCACAAGCAACAAAGCGGCAATCTTCACATGAAACAACACGGCAATCTTCACAAGAAACAACACGGCAATCTTCACAAGAAAAAACACGGCAATCTTCACAAGAAACAACATGGCAATCTTCACAAGAAACAAAGCCGCAATCTTCACAAGAAACAACACGGCAATCTTCACAAGAAACAACACAGCAATCTTCACAAGAAACAAAGCGCCAATCTTCACAAGAAACAACACGGCAATCTTCACAAGAAACAAAGCGGAAATCTTTACAAGAAACAAAGCGGCAATCTTCACAAGAAACAAAGCGGCAATCTTCAGGAGAAACAACACTGCAATCTTCACAAGAAACAAAGCAATCTTCACAAGAAACAAAGCAATCTTCACAAGAAACAAAGCAATCTTCACAAGAAACACTGCAATCTTCACAAGAAACACAGCAATCTTCACAAGAAACAAAGCCGCAATCTTCACAAGCAACAAAGCGGCAATCTTCACAAGCAACAAAGCGGCAATCTTCACAAGAAACAACACAGCAATCTTCACAAGAAACAACACAGCAATCTTCACAAGAAACAACACAGCAATCTTCACAAGAACACAGCAATCTTCACAAGAAAGAACACGGCAATCTTCACAAGAAACAAAGCGGCAATCTTCACAAGAAAAAAAGCAGCAATCTTCACAAAAAACAACACGGCAATCTTGACAAGAAACAAAGCGGCAATCTTCACAAGAAACACAGCATTCTTCACAAGAACACAGCAATCTTCACAATAAACAACACGGCAATCTTGACAAGAAACAAAGCGGCAATCTTCACAAGAAACACAGCATTCTTCACAAGAACACAGCAATCTTCACAAGAAACAACACAGCAATCTTCACAATAAACAACACGGCAATCTTCACAAGAAAAAAAGCAGCAATCTTCACAAGAAACACGGCAATCTTCACAAGAAACACGGCAATCTTAACAAGAAACAACACAACAATCTTCACAAGAAACTACACGGCAATCTTCACAAGAAACAACACAGCTTTCTTGACAAGAAACAAAGCGGCAATCTTAACAAGAAACAACACAGCAATCTTCACAAGAAACACAGCAAACTTCACCAGAAACAACATGGCAATCTTCACAAGAAACAAAGCGGCAATCTTGACTAGAAACAACACGGCAAACTTCACAAGAAACAACACGGCAATCTTAACAAGAAACAACACGGCAATCTTCACAAGAAACAAAGCGGCAATCTTAACAAGAAACAACACAGCAATCTTCACAAGAAACAACACAGCAATCTTCACAATAAACAACACGGCAATCTTCACAAGAAACACAGCAATCTTCACAAGAAACAAAGCGGCAATCTTGACATGAAATAAAGCGGCAATCTTCACAAGAAACAAAGCAATCTTCACAAGAAACAACACAGCAATCTTCACAAGAAACAAAGCAATCTTCACAAGAAACAAAGCAATCTTCACAAGAAACAAAGTGGCAATCTTCACAAGAAACAAAGCAATCTTCACAAGAAACAACACAGCAATCTTCACAAGAAACAAAGCAATCTTCACAAGAAACAAAGCAATCTTCACAAGAAACAAAGTGGCAATCTTCACAAGAAACAACACAGCAATCTTCACAAGAAACAACACGGCAATCTTTCCAATAAACACAGCAATCTTCACAAGAACACAGCAATCTTCACAAGAACACAGCAATCTTCACAAGAAACACAGCAATCTTCACAAGAACACAGCAATCTTCACAAGAAACACAGCAATCTTCACAAGAAAGAACACGGCAATCTTCACAAGAAAGAACACGGCAATCTTCACAAGAAACAAAGCGGCAATCTTCACAAGAAACACATCATTCTTCACAAGAAACAACACGGCAATCTTCACAAGAAACAAAGCGGCAATCTTCACAAGAAACAACACGGCAATCTTCACAAGAAACAAAGCGGCAATCTTCACAAGAAACAACACGGCAAACTTCACAAGAAACAACACATCATTCTTCACAAGAAACAACACGGCAAACTTCACAAGAAACAACACGGCAATCTTCACAAGAAACAACACGGCAATCTTCACAAGAAACAACAGGGCAATCTTCACAAGAAACAACACAGCAATCTTCACAAGAAACAACACGGCAATCTTCACAAGAAAAAAAGCGCCAATCTTCACAAGAAAAAAAGCGCCAATCTTCACAAGAAACAAAGCGCCAATCTTCACAAGAAACAACACAGCAATCTTCACAAGAAACAACACGGCAATCTTCACAAGAAAAAAAGCGCCAATCTTCACAAGAAACAAAGCGGAAATCTTTACAAGAAACAAAGCGGCAATCTTCACAAGAAACAACACGGCAATCTTCACAAGAAACAACACGGCAATCTTCACAAGAAACAACGCAGCAATCTTCACAAGAAACAACGCGGCAATCTTCACAAGAAACAACGCGGCAATCTTCACAAGAAACAACGCGGCAATCTTCACAAGAAACAACACGGCAATCTTCACAAGAAACAACGTGGCAATCTTCACAAGAAACAACACAGCAATCTTCACAAGAAACAACGCAGCAATCTTCACAAGAAACAACACGGCAATCTTCACAGGAAACAACACGGCAATCTTCACAAGAAACACAGCAATCTTCACAAGAAACGACACGGCAATCTTCACAAGAAACACGGCAATCTTCACAAGAAACAACACAGCAATCTTCACAAGAAACAACACAGCAATCTTCACAAGAAACAACACAGCAATCTTCACAAGTAACAACACAGCAATCTTCACAAGAAACAACTCGGCAATCTTCACAAGAAACAAAGCGGAAATCTTTACAAGAAACACAGCAATCTTCACAAGTAACAATGCAGCAAACTTCACAGGAATCACATCAATCTTCACAAGAAGCAATGGGGCAATCTTCACAAGAAACACAGCAATCTTCACAAGAAACAACACGGCGATCTTCACAAGAAACAACACGGCAATCTTCACAAGAAACAACACGGCAATCTTCACAAGAAACAACACGGCAATCTTCACAAGAAAAAACACGGCAATCTTCACAAGAAACAACATGGCAATCTTCACAAGAAACAAAGCCGCAATCTTCACAAGAAACAACACGGCAATCTTCACTAGAAACAACACAGCAATCTTCACAAGAAACAAAGCGCCAATCTTCACAAGAAACAACACGGCAATCTTCACAAGAAACAAAGCGGAAATCTTTACAAGAAACAAAGCGGCAATCTTCACAAGAAACAAAGCGGCAATCTTCAGGAGAAACAACACTGCAATCTTCACAAGAAACAAAGCAATCTTCACAAGAAACAAAGCAATCTTCACAAGAAACACAGCAATCTTCACAAGAAACACTGCAATCTTCACAAGAAACAAAGCAATCTTCACAAGAAACAAAGCAATCTTCACAAGAAACAAAGCAATCTTCACAAGAAACACTGCAATCTTCACAAGAAACACAGCAATCTTCACAAGAAATAAAGCAATCTTCACAAGAAACAACACAGCAATCTTCACAAGAAACAACACAGCAATCTTCACAAGAAACAACACAGCAATCTTCACAAGAACACAGCAATCTTCACAAGAACACAGCAATCTTCACAAGAAAGAACACGGCAATCTTCACAAGAAACAAAGCGGCAATCTTCACAAGAAAAAAAGCAGCAATCTTCACAAAAAACAACACGGCAATCTTGACAAGAAACAAAGCGGCAATCTTCACAAGAAACACAGCATTCTTCACAAGAACACAGCAATCTTCACAAGAAACAACACAGCAATCTTCACAATAAACAACACGGCAATCTTCACAAGAAAAAAAGCAGCAATCTTCACAAGAAACACGGCAATCTTCACAAGAAACACGGCAATCTTAACAAGAAACAACACAACAATCTTCACAAGAAACTACACGGCAATCTTCACAAGAAACAACACAGCTTTCTTGACAAGAAACAAAGCGGCAATCTTAACAAGAAACAACACAGCAATCTTCACAAGAAACACAGCAAACTTCACCAGAAACAACATGGCAATCTTCACAAGAAACAAAGCGGCAATCTTGACTAGAAACAACACGGCAAACTTCACAAGAAACAACACGGCAATCTTAACAAGAAACAACACGGCAATCTTCACAAGAAACAAAGCGGCAATCTTAACAAGAAACAACACAGCAATCTTCACAAGAAACAACACAGCAATCTTCACAATAAACAACACGGCAATCTTCACAAGAAACACAGCAATCTTCACAAGAAACAAAGCGGCAATCTTGACATGAAATAAAGCGGCAATCTTCACAAGAAACAAAGCAATCTTCACAAGAAACAACACAGCAATCTTCACAAGAAACAAAGCAATCTTCACAAGAAACAAAGCAATCTTCACAAGAAACAAAGCAATCTTCACAAGAAACAAAGTGGCAATCTTTCCAATAAACACAGCAATCTTCACAAGAACACAGCAATCTTCACAAGAAACACAGCAATCTTCACAAGAAAGAACACGGCAATCTTCACAAGAAACAAAGCGGCAATCTTCACAAGAAACACATCATTCTTCACAAGAAACAACACGGCAATCTTCACAAGAAACAAAGCGGCAATCTTGACAAGAAACAACACGGCAATCTTCACAAGAAACAAAGCGGCAATCTTCACAAGAAACAACACAGCAATCTTCACAAGAAACACAGCAATCTTCACAAGAAACACAGCAATCTTCACAAGAAACAACACGGCAATCTTCACAAGAAAAAACACGGCAATCTTCACAAGAAACAACACGTCAATCTTCAAAAGAAACAACACGGCAATCTTCACAAGAAATAACACGGCAATCTTCACAAGAAACAAAGCGGCAATCTTCACAAGAAACAACACGGCAATCTTCACAAGAAACAAAGCGGCAATCTTCACAAGAAACAACACGGCAAACTTCACAAGAAACAACACGGCAATCTTCACAAGAAACAACACGGCAAACTTCACAAGAAACAACACGGCAATCTTCACAAGAAACAACACGGCAATCTTCACAAGAAACAACAGGGCAATCTTCACAAGAAACAACACAGCAATCTTCACAAGAAACAACACGGCAATCTTCACAAGAAAAAAAGCGCCAATCTTCACAAGAAAAAAAGCGCCAATCTTCACAAGAAACAAAGCGCCAATCTTCACAAGAAACAACACAGCAATCTTCACAAGAAACAACACGGCAATCTTCACAAGAAAAAAAGCGCCAATCTTCACAAGAAACAAAGCGGAAATCTTTACAAGAAACAAAGCGGCAATCTTCACAAGAAACAACACGGCAATCTTCACAAGAAACAACACAGCAATCTTCACAAGAAACAACGCAGCAATCTTCACAAGAAACAACGCGGCAATCTTCACAAGAAACAACGCGGCAATCTTCACAAGAAACAACGCGGCAATCTTCACAAGAAACAACACGGCAATCTTCACAAGAAACAACGTGGCAATCTTCACAAGAAACAACACAGCAATCTTCACAAGAAACAACGTAGCAATCTTCACAAGAAACAACACGGCAATCTTCACAGGAAACAACACGGCAATCTTCACAAGAAACACAGCAATCTTCACAAGAAACGACACGGCAATCTTCACAAGAAACACGGCAATCTTCACAAGAAACAACACAGCAATCTTCACAAGAAACAACACAGCAATCTTCACAAGAAACAACACAGCAATCTTCACAAGTAACAACACAGCAATCTTCACAAGAAACAACTCGGCAATCTTCACAAGAAACAAAGCGGAAATCTTTACAAGAAACACAGCAATCTTCACAAGTAACAATGCAGCAAACTTCACAGGAATCACATCAATCTTCACAAGAAGCAATGGGGCAATCTTCACAAGAAACACAGCAATCTTCACAAGAAACAACACGGCAATCTTCACAAGAAACAACACGGCAATCTTCACAAGACACAACACGGCAATCTACACAAGAAACAACACAGCAATCTTCACAAGAAACGACATAGCAATCTTCATAGGAAACAACACAGCAATCTTCATAGGAAACAACACAGCAATCTTCTCAAGAAACAACACAGCAATCTTCACAAGAAACTACATAGCAATCTTCACAAGAAACAATGCAGCAATATTCACAAGAAACACAGCAAACTTCACAAGAAGCAATGGGGCAATCTTCACAAGAAACAACACGGCAATCTTCACAAGAAACAACGCAGCAATCTTCGCAAGAAACACAGCAATCTTCACAAGAAACAACGCGGCAATCTACACAAGAAACAACGCAGCAATCTTCACAAGAAACAACACGGCAATCTTCACAAGAAACACAGCAATCTTCACAAGAAACACAGCAAACTTCACAAGAAGCAATGGGGCAATCTTCACAAGAAACACAGTAATCTTCACAAGAAACAATGCAGCAATCTTCACAAGAAACAATGCAGCAATCTTCACAAGAAACAACACGACAATCTTCACAAGAAACAACACGGCAATCTTCATAAGAAACACAGCAATCTTCACAAGAAACAACGCAGCAATCTTCACAAGAAACAACGCAGCAATCTTCACAAGAAACACAGCAATCTTCACAAGAAGCAATGGGGCAATCTTCACAAGAAACACAGTAATCTTCACAAGAAACAATGCAGCAATCTTCACAAGAAACAATGCAGCAATCTTCACAAGAAACAACACGACAATCTTCACAAGAAACAACACGGCAATCTTCACAAGAAACAACGCAGCAATCTTCACAAGGAACAAGAGCAATCTTCACAAGAAACAACGCAGCAATCTTCACAAGGAAGAACGCAGCAATCTTCACAAGGAAGAACGCAGCAATCTTCACAAGGAAGAACGCAGCAATCTTCACAAGGAAGAACGCAGCAATCTTCACAAGGAAGAACGCAGCAATCTTCACAAGGAAGAACGCAGCAATCTTCACAAGGATGAACGCAGCAATCTTCACAAGGAAGAACGCAGCAATCTTCACAAGGAAGAACGCAGCAATCTTCACAAGGAAGAACGCAGCAATCTTCACAAGAACGCAGCAATCTTCACAAGGAAGAACGCAGCAATCTTCACAAGGAAGAATGCAGCAATCTTCACAAGGAAGAATGCAGCAATCTTCACAAGAAACAACACAGCAATCTTCACAAGAAACACAGCAATCTTCACAGGAAACAAAGCAGCAATATTCACTAGAAACACAGTAATCTTCACAAGAAACACAATAATCTTCACAAGAAACACAGCAATCTTCACAAGTAACACAGCAATCTTCACAAGTAACACAGCAATCTTCACAAGTAATACAGCAATCTTCGCAAGAAATACAGCAATCTTCACAAGAAACAAAGAGGCAATCTTCAAAAGAAACAACACAGCAATCTTCACAAGAAACAACACGGCAATCTTCACAACAAACAACGGGGCAATCTTCACAAGAAACTACGGGGCAATCTTCACAAGAAACAACACAGCAATCTTCACAGGAAATAACACAGCAATCTTCACAAGAAACACAGCGGCAATCTTCACAGGAAACAAAGCAGCAATCTTCACTAGAAACACAGTAATCTTCACAAGAAACACAATAATCTTCACAAGAAACACAGCAATCTTCACAAGTAACACAGCAATCTTCACAAGTAACACAGCAATCTTCGCAAGAAATACAGCAATCTTCACAAGAAACAAAGAGGCAATCTTCAAAAGAAACACAGCAATCTTCACAAGAAGCAACACAGCAATCTTCACAAGAAACAACGCAGCAATCTTCACAAGAAGCAACACAGCAATCTTCACAAGAAACACAGCAATCTTCACAAGAAACACAGCAATCTTCACAAGAAAATACATAGCAATCTTCAAAAGAAACACAGCAATCTTCACAAGAAGCAATGGGGCAATCTTCACAAGAAACATAGTAATCTTCACAAGAAACAATGCAGCAATCTTCACAAGAAACAACACGGCAATCTTCACAAGAAACAACACGGCAATCTTCATAAGAAACACAGCAATCTTCACAAGAAACACAGCAATCTTCACAAGAAACAACACGACAATCTTCACAAAAAACAACACGGCAATCTTCACAAGAAACAACACGGCAATCTTCACAAGCAACAACACAGTAATCTTCACAAGAGGCAATGCAGCAATCTTCACAAGAAACAATGCAGCAAACTTCACAGGAAACACAGCAATCTTCACAAGAAACAATGCAGCAATCTTCACAGGAAACAATGCAGCAATCTTCACAAGAAACAACATGACAATCTTCACAAGAAACAACACGGCAATCTTCACAAGAAACAACACGGCAATCTTCACAAGAAACAACACGGCAGTCTTCACAGGAAACAACACAGCAATCTTCACAGGAAACAAAGCAGCAATCTTCACAAGAAACAACACAGCAATCTTCACAAGAAACAACACAGCAATCTTCACAAGAAACAAAGCAGCAATCTTCACAAGAAACACAGCAGCAATCTTCACAAGAAACAACACAGCAATCTTCACAAGGAAGAAAGCAGCAATCTTCACAAGAAACAACACGGCAATCTTCACAAAAAACAACACGGCAATCTTCACAAGAAACAACACAGCAATCTTCACAAGAAACAACACGGCAATCTTCACAGGAAATAACACAGCAATCTTCACAAGAAACAACACAGCAATCTTCACAAGAAACAACACAGCAATCTTCACAGGAAACAAAGCGGCAATCTTCACAAGAAACACAGCATTCTTCACAAGAAACAACACAGCAATCTTCACAAGAAACAACAGCAATCTTCACAAGAAACAACACAGAAATATTCACAGGAAACAACATAGCAATCTTCACAAGGAACAACAGCAATCTTCACAAGAAACAACACAGCAATCTTCACAGGAAACAACACAGCAATCTTCACAAGGAACAACAGCAATCTTCACAAGAAACAACACAGCAATCTTCACAGGAAACAACACAGCAATCTTCACAAGAAACAACACAGCAATCTTCACAAGGAAGAATGCAGCAATCTTCACAGGAAACAACACAGTAATCTTCACAAGAAACACAGCAATCTTCGCAAGAAATACAGCAATCTTCACAAGAAACAACACGGCAATCTTCACAAAAAACAACACGGCAATCTTCACAAGAAACAACACGGCAATCTTCACAAGAAACAACACGGCAATCTTCACAAGAAACAACGGGGCAATCTTCACAAGAAACAACACAGCAATCTTCACAGGAAACAACACAGCAATCTTCACAGGAAATAACACAGCAATCTTCACAAGAAACAACACAGCAATCTTCACAGGAAACAAAGCGGCAATCTTCACAAGAAACACAGCAATCGTCACAAGAAACACAGCAATCTTCACAAGAAACGACACGGCAATCTTCACAAGAAACACAGTAATCTTCACAAGAAACACAGCAATCTTCGCAAGAAATACAGCAATCTTCACAAGAAACAACACAGCAATCTTCACAGAAAACAACACAGCAATCTTCACAAGAAACAACACAGCAATCATCACAAGAAACAACACGGCAATCTTCACAAGAAACAACACAGCAATCTTCACAAGAAACAAAGCGCCAATCTTCACAAGGAACAACACAGCAATCTTCACAAGAAACAACAGCAATCTTCACAAGAAACAACACAGCAATCTTCACAGGAAACAACACAGCAATCTTCACAGGAAACAACACAGCAATCTTCACAGGAAACAACACAGCAATCTTCACAAGGAACAACAGCAATCTTCACAAGAAACAACACAGCAATCTTCACAGGAAACAACACAGCAATCTTCACAGGAAACAACACAGCAATCTTCACAAGGAACAAGAGCAATCTTCACAAGAAACAACACAGCAATCTTCACAGGAAACAACACGGCAATCTTCACAAGGAACAACAGCAATCTTCACAAGAAACAACGCGGCAATCTTCACAAGAAACAACAGAACAATCTTCACAGGAAACAACACAGCAATCTTCACAAGAAGCAATGGGGCAATCTTCACAAGAAACAACATAGCAATCTTCACAAGAATCACAGCAATCTTCACAAGAATCACAGCAATCTTCACAAGAAACAAAGCGGCAATCTTCACAAGAAACAAAGCGGCAATCTTCACAAGAAACAAAGCGGCAATCTTCACAAGAAACAACATAGCAATCTTCACAAGAAACAAAGTGGCAATCTTCACAGGAAACAACACAGCAATCTTCACAGGAAACAACACTGCACTTTTCATAAGACACAATTCTGCTTTCAGTTTCATTGGGATATAATGCAGGATCTCTTGCAACAGAGAAAGCAAAGCATCATCTTCACGAAAAATGTTGTGTTTCCTCACAAAAGGGAAAATGTTGCATCCCTCACAAGAAACAATGCAGCACGCCAGGAGAACAAATGCAGGATTTCTTGCAACAAGCAACAAAGTTGCCTCCCATAGAAAAGGAAATAGAGCAGCAAATGCAACAGTAAACAATGCAGCATCCCTCAGAACAGTAAAGTTTGCAAGGTACCTCACAGTGGGAAGCAGTGCAGCATCCCTCAGAAATGGAATCAGTGTAAAATCCCTTGCAATAGGAAACAATGCAGCTTTCTGAAAATTAAATAAAACTCACCAACCTTCACGCAAAACAATGCAGCATCTCTTGCAACAGAAAACAACGCAGCAACCTTCACACCAGGGAACAATGCAAAAGCCTTGCAGAAGGAAGCAATTCAGCATATCCCACCAGAGGAAGTAATGCAGCCTTCATCATGCATCTCCCAGGAACGAATGCCACATTCCTTGCAACAAGAAACAATGCATCATCACTCGCAAGAGAAAAATTGCTGCTCACCTCAAGAGAAAATAATGCAGCATTCCATAGAGGCAATCATGCAGTAAACATGGCAGGGGAACACTGCAGCAACAATGCAGAATATGATGAAGCATCCCTCAGAACAGGACACAATGCAGTATTCATTATGACAGGTAACCGTGTCATATTTTGGTCAATTTTTTAACCATTTTTACATGGAAAACATTTGGGAATGAGTTATATTGAAATGATAACATTTACATTAAAGCGAGTCAACAGTTTTCCGGCTTGCAGCTAAGACCAGTGAAACCATTAAAGTTACATCCCCTACAGTCTGGGACAATGATGGTGGCCTTGTTATCTTCTCTGAGAGCTCCCAGATTTATGCCCCTATTTATTTGAACTCTGCAGGGGTCAATTGTTAGGATGGCCCGGTGAGTATCTGCTCTGAGGCATGGGGGTAGCAGGCTTGAATGACAGCTCCGTGGACAAAGCCCTGGACATGAGGAGGAATTAAGGGCCAAGCCTTTCTTCCTGGGCTCACCAGTAATAAAAAGAGCAAGACACTTGGTCAGTCAAAGGCTGCAAGAGGTAAGGGTTCACCACAGCTGGAAGCTAAGCATACAGCTGGCCAACTTTTACTGCTAAAGGCTGAGCTGAAAGGAAGGGAAGATTAAAAGTGAGCATTCTGCCCAACATTTGGGAGAGTGCAACACATTCTGTTCCTTTATATATTAATGGAAGTTAAGGAAGTCTAGAAGTGCCATCCCGTCCAGTCACGTGTATTACGCAAAATAAACCAGCTTCTTGATTTTACACTGACCTGGTCTCATCAGAGTGTTCATCAGTTCCACCTCCCAGAAGATTGGAGAACTGCATATGAGGGTACTTGCAAAGGACACAATATCCAGTTCCGATCACAAAGGGGTCCCTGTTGTTACCCCCTTGAGTTATGCCATCGTATAAATTAGATATTGGACAATACAGGCAAACTACTGAATGTCACAGACAAGGGCCCGCCACGGGCATGACCAGTGCCACTGCGCCAAAGGCAGACCCATAAATTTATATCACGCCAGTTGCTGGAGGAAACATTGCATCGTTCTCAGTGCTGATGCAGTATCATTTGCAGCAGGAAATAATGCAGCAACTCAAACAGGAAATAAAACAGCATTCCCACACAAAAAAAAACAATGTCACATCTCAACAGGAAGCAAGCAAGCATCACCTGAAATACAAAACAATGCAGCGTCTCTTGTAATAGGAATCAGTGCTGTATCCCTCACGAGATAGAACACATGCCTCACACAAAACAATGCAACAACCTGAATTGGAAACCGTGCAGCGTGTCATAATGAAACAATGCAGAGTCGCTCGCAACAAAAAACACGGCAAGATCCATCCGAGCAAGAAACAATGCCACACGCTTCACAAGAGAAAGCAATGCTCCGCTCGTCACAAGAAACAACACAGCATTTGGTGCATTGCATGCAACACCCTGATAAAAAGAGACAATGCAGACTTTTTTGTAACAAAACAAGGCAGGACTCCTCACAGGAAAGAGGGCAGCATTCATCACAACAGCAAACAATGAAACATCAGATCACAACAGAAAACAACACAGCGCACCTCACCACAGGAAAGAACGGCCGAGAATTTTCGCAGCAAAGTTATGGCGGCGGGGCGGGAGCAGCTCCGAAGAAATTCCTGGCCAACGAGTCATCTCTCGCAAGGGGAAAGAGTGCACTGGCCCTTTGGAACAACAATGCTGCAGCAGATCTAAACGCTGCAGTTGCCTCCAAACTGAAACACTGCAGCACACCTCATGGGAGAATGCAACATGCGCTACAACAGGAAACAATGCAGCATCGATCGCAGCAGGAAGCATTGCATCATTCCTTGCAACAGCAAATTTACATGCAACCGCAAATTTGCAGCATCCCCTCACAACAGATAAATCACAGCATCCCTCACCGCAGGAAGAAGCATTAGATATCCTTCACAACGAAAAAAAACTATGCAGCATCCCTCACGACAAGAATTACTGCAGTACCCACGCAACAGGAAGTAATTCAGCAACCCTTGCAAAAGGAATTATTCCTTGGAACCGCACACAATGCGGGATCCCTCACAGACTGTACAGCATCACACAGAACATGAAACAGTACAGCTTCCTCTGCAAAAGAAAACAATGCAATTTGCAGCAGCCCTCACAACAGGAAGCAAAATGGCTCTTTTTCCATTAGGAAGCAATGGAGCACACCTCACAGGAAACTGCAGCATCACAACAAGCAATGCAGTATTTCTTGCAATGAAATGCAGCATCTGTCACAAGAGAAACATTGCATGGTCCAACCAAACCGAAAACCGTGCAACAGTCATCGCAGCAGAAAACTTTACAGCATCTCTTCCAACAGCAAGCAAGCAGCATTCCTCATCAGAAATACTGCAGCATTTCCTGTAATTCTGGAATTTTGGTTTGACCTTTAATTGGGAAAAAAGAGAGAAAATGCCCAATCTTAAGCCAGGGAAAGTCAAACCAGTTTCTATCCCACCAGATCCTGGCTCTATTCAGGGGGGTGGGGGGAGAAACTGGATCAGGAGATGGCGCTCAGAATCCAACCTCAAACTCCAATCATTTCTCCTTCTCGCGTGTCACGTACCCTCTTGTTGGTTGCACTGGATGCAGTGGAGGATGAGAGGATGGAGTCGGTCATGTTCCGTTTGGTGGTGAGGTTGTTCATGTTGAGTCGGGCTTTGGCTTTCTCTGTCACACCAAAAGACGACACAATTAACAGTCAACGACTGAAAGCAAGAGTAAGGCGAGTCTGAGTTTCCCCTTCCCCACCCCAAACACACATATCAACTGATATAGAGGAGGAGCCCCTTAGAAGTAAGTGTCTCCATCACCAACAACATCCTCAATATGGGAGCAACAAATGAGTTAAAGACAGTGTTACCATGCAGGCCCGAGAAATTACACGGGGTCCCGAGCCAGTCAGGAGCCCCGAGCTGATCCCGTCCCCATCTGTGACTGGCAGCATTGGTCAGTTCAGGCATTCTGAGCTCTCGGCCTAACGTACTCCGTTTCTGCTCGACTGGTCTGTATGGACCCTCCCCCATCATTGGAGAAATTAGGGGCTGAATTAGGGCTCTGCAACCTGGGCAATTGCAGAGAGTCAGGGCCCCCGAGCAGATTCAGTCCCCAAACCGAACCTTTGCACGGCGCCCTCGCAAGGCAAACGCTTCCCCTGCCACCAGGAGCTCTACTCCTTCTATCCCAGCCTTTAAATGCCGTCAGTCATCACTTGTTCCGGGGTTGCAGTAGCATGCACTGAGCAATGAGAAATCTGTGGCATCCTCATTGAAGTCGATTGTCCATTAGTGCAATTTCAGGTTCTCTGTCCTCACAGCAACCACCAGCGCCAGACTCATAAGATATCTGTCCCTGATAGAATTGCCTCCAGCTACACCGTGTTACATCAGATAACACCCAGAAAGCCGAATATCTGAAAGTGGCTGAGAGATTTGGTATTAGGTGGCACTGGGGAGGTTGGGGGGTGGGTGATGGCGCAAGGTAGGACAACAGGGGTGCAACGAAGGTTCACTAGATTGATTCCTGGGATGAGAGGGCTGTCCTATGAGGAGAGATTGAATAGAATGGGCCTACATTCTCTGGAGTTTACAAGAATGAGAGGTGATCTCAGTGAAATGTATAACATTTTTAGAAGGCTTGACAGGGTAGATACTGAGAGGCTTTTTCCCCTGGCTGGAGAATCTACAACTGGGGGTCATAGTTTCAGGATAAGGGGTCGGCCATTTAGGATTGAGATGAGAAATTTCTTTACTCAGACAGTGGTGAATCTTTGGAATTCTCTTACCCAGAGGGTTGTGGATGCTCAGTCGAAGAGTATATTCAAGACAGAGAGCTATAGATTTTTGGGCACAAAGGGAATCAAGGGATATGGGGGTCGGGCAGGAAAGTGGAGTTGATGTAGAAGATCAGCCATTACCTTATTGAATGGCAGAGCAGGCTCGATGGGCCGTATTGGCCTACTCCTGCTCCTATTTCTCATGTTCTTAACCCTTTGATTTTTTCTCCTTACCCAACTTCCACTGAGTGTCTTCTTCAGACAAGCCGCTGGGTACAAGGCCTTAACTTGGGCGAGATCTTGGGATTGAAGATCATGCCCATGGCTTTGTAACAGAAAACAATGGAACACCAGCTCCAGGACTCATCCCCATGAAGAGATATTTAAACCCCTCTCCCCCACCGATAGAAGCAGAGCTTACTGCCCTTTGACTTACCAGCCTCTGATTCAGCTTCATCTGGTATCTCCTCCTCAGAACTTGAGCCATTCAACTTCTTCCTGTCTTCCTCCTCATCGTTGACGTGCTCCAGCATCACGGACTCTAGTGTCTTGCGCTCCTTGTCGTGTATTGATATTTTATCTTTGCTGCTCATACGGGAAATAGAAGTCCTGGTGGGATAACGGATTAGCTCCGGTTGGCTGTTAGTGTGATGCGTGCAGGCCCAGGACGAGGTAAGCAAGTTCCATCTCTCAGGGTTAGACACAAAACTCAAACAGGGTATAAAGGAGCCACTCTCCAGCAGACAGCGCTTATGGGGGCGCTGATGGCAAAGGCTGACCAACTTAACATAGAGCTCCAATGTTGCATCCAAGTTTTGAAACAATACTCTCGCAGCACTCTACTTTCCTGTGTAACACGCTCCCAGCTCTGCATTATCCTGTGCGACACTCTCCCCTACTCTATTAACATGAGTAAGCTCTGTGACCCTGTGCGTGGCACTTGCAGATCTATTGTCCTGTGTGCACATTCCCAGAACTCTGTCATTCAATGTGCAATATGTCCCTGGCTCACAAGAAAAGCATGCTCCCGGCTTTCTGCTCTGCTGCAAGTAACACATTCTGAGCACTCTGTTATCCTGTGTTTTCCCCAGCTCTCTTTTATTATGTGTAACACACTCCCAGCTCGGTTACCCTGTGTAACACACTCCCAGCTCGGTTACCCTGTGTAACACACGCCCAGCTCGGTTACCCTGTGTAACACACTCCCAGCTCGGTTACCCTGTGTAACACACGCCCAGCTCGGTTACCCTGTGTAACACACTCCCAGCTCGGTTACCCTGTGTAACACACTCCCAGCTCGGTTACCCTGTGTAACACACTCCCAGCTCGGTTACCCTGTGTAACACACTCCCAGCTCGGTTACCCTGTGTAACACACTCCCAGCTCGGTTACCCTGTGTAACACACTCCCAGCTCGGTTACACTGTGTAACACACTCCCAGCTCGGTTACCCTGTGTAACACACTCCCAGCTCGGTTACGCTGTGTAACACACTCCCAGCTCGGTTACGCTGTGTAACACACTCCCAGCTCTCTGTTGCACTGTTATAGCCTCTCATGTTCTCCTTTATTCTCGGCTTAGCGCATTTGTTAAGTCACATTCTATTGTGATTTTAAATAACTGAACTGCCTTTCTTTCCAGTGTAGAGTGGGAATGACGCTGCTGTCTTGGTGCTGGAGCCTACTCATGAGGGAATGCTGGAGCTGTTCTTTTGTACCCTGCTGGATCTCAAAGCACAAAACAATCACTGAGCCCCTGGCAAGGGCCCAGAGGCCAGTCCTCACACAGCATTTTACTGGGTGAGGCATCACTCTCTTTGTCCAGTGAAGAAGCCGATACAGTGCAGCCGACTTCCAATCAACTTGTACGAGGCCAGGCCTCTGCACACAGTGCAGTCCTCATCACTACAGGGTTACTGCAACACTCCCTGCTTTACAGCATTCCCCTGCCTCCGTCCCTGTCCCCCTTAACAGCAATGTATTTGGAGCATTAATTTAACCTAACTCTTATTTTTTGAAATCACTAACGCTTTAACATAGGAACTGCTAGACGATAAAAAACCAAAGTCCATCTAGTTTTTTGCCTTCTATCATCCTGGTAGTCACACAATACAATGAAATGGAGTTGTTGATTAATCATGACAATCAATATTTAGAAATGTTTTAAAAGATACAAGAAAGAAATAGTAATGAAACGGAGGGCTCATACAACCGTCAGGAGCAGGAGATTGCAATGGGACAGGTTCTGGGGTAGACGGTCAAAAAATGGATCAGTCTTATAAGGAATGAGTGCATTAGAAACACCAGAATATCACGGCGGGGGGGAGGAATCTTGTGCACAGGCTGAAACAGTGGTCAGCAAGGATTTAGAAGCAACAATGTCATGTCTCACAAGCCTACTGGAATTCTTTGTGGAGGTAATTAACTGGGATTTTCAGAAGACATTTGATAAGGTTTCGCATCTGAAGCTTGTGAAGAAGATTAAGTCCCATTGAATTAATGGTAGGTAATTTAACTGGATTAGAAAGTGGGTCAAGAATAGGGAACAGGGGATGATAAATGGGAAAATTCCCAGGGGAGTTATTGACTGGAGTTGTTCTGGATTCCCTGCTGTTCATTCACATGTTTCATAAATAATATGGAGGTATTTTTAATACTGAACAATCAACAGACACCAAGCTATGTGGCCCAGTGATTACCATGGGGGATAGTGATGAGATTAAATTGATCTGGGTCAATTTAGTAAATTGCTTTTAATGTAAATAAATGTAATGTGATGCACATTGGAACACTGATGTGAAGCATGTACACAGTGGAGGGATATCTGTTTGCAAAGATGGAAAAAGATTTGGGTGAGATTACTGGCCAGTCACTAAACGTGTCCAATCGTTAGAAGGCACCTTCGCCAATTGCTCCATTCTGTTCAAACATATTGGTCGTCATCAAGTTTTATCCCTAGCAGGTCTATTAGGAGCGCCGTGCTCTACAGTCCAAGATGACTTTTGGTCCTGCTGGTATCCCTCCTATCATCTGCAATGTGTGGCATTGTGCACTGTCTTTGCAATCTCTTACTCCCTCAGTTCTGCTTTCTTTTTTTCCAGAGATTTTTTCTCATGTCCCCAAATTGCTAAGAAAAGTAATCTGTCCCACCCTTCAAATTACCTTCCCTATTACTATGGAAGCTGCTATTAAAATTATCCATTACCTTCAAAGTTCTGCTCCAATGCACACTCACTGGTATGGTTTTCGACAGGACTATTCCTGTCTAGTTGCCGATACTATTCACATCTAGAAGTCTCCTCCTGAACACTTCAGTGAATCATTTGACATTGCCTTGGACACCTGTAATCTTTTGACAGACACTTCTAAACAAATCACCATCATATGAGTTCCCAGCTCCAAAGCCATGTTCATGGCCATCTAGTTTTGTATCAAATCGTTCCATCTGTGTAGTTGGGTGCCTTATCCTCTGACTTTTTTCCATTCCCCAGGTCTCTGCCCTCTCTCAGACCTATCTTCTTCACATCAGTGACCTCTTTCACTTGTCATCCAACCCAATCTTTGCTGATGATTCCACTGTACATTCCTCAACTTCCTTCAGAATGCATTCTCAGTGCTCATAACCTCCGGTCCTCACAGTACAAAAACTGAATCATTACATCCTTTCTAGCACCTCTCGACATGGCTCAAGAAAAGCTGGTTCTGATAGACAACTCTTTTACCGCTAATCTCCAAACTCTCCCTCCCCCAACATGACCTTTGTCTTTATTTCATCGACACAACTATGGTGAGGGATCCTGTGAACTTTCCCCTTTGTTCTTCCTATGCTCCAATATGACATCCTATATGTTCTTCTTTTTCCTTACACTCCCACTGTGTTCAAGTCAAGATTCATCATATAATCTTCTCTAATGCATTCTTTCCAAAAATCTGAAAACGGTGGAACTCCTTACATCCTTTAGTCTTGCCACCCTCTTGCATTCTTCAAGCTTTAAAAAATAAACCTCGAGATCCCTTAACCACTACTTCCTGATATACCTCATCTTTGTGCAAACTCTTTTCAACCATGGTCCTTCACCTAGCTCTCTCAATTTTAGAACATGCTAATTGTGTACTGGGATCCATCTCAAGGGTGTCTGACTACAGGTTTTTCTAACTTTGTACAGGTCACTGGTGAGCTGACATTTCGACTGTTGTGTTCTGGTTTAGTCACCATCTTCAAAAGGACATAATATATTAGAAAGGGCGCAGATAAAGATGAAAGATGATTATGGACTTAGGGCTCTTAAATTTGAGGTTAGACTCAGAGAACTGAGCTGGTTTTCATTGGAGAAAGACTGAATGAGGCATGATTCAGGTCTTTAAATTACTGAGAGGAATGGATAATGTAAATGTAATCAGGACATTTAATATGTTCTGTGAGCACAGAACTAGGAAAATAGTTAACCAGGGATAAGCAAGTCTTCAGGCTAGAAGGGATCTTCATTTTCATTATAGAGCAATGGAGATATAGAATTGACTCCCAGCTAACTCAATTAATGTTGTTTCAATGAACACCCTTAACAAAAACCAGGGGCAGGGAGTGAAAAGGAAACAATGAGCCGAATGATTCCTCCAGAGGTTAAAGGACTGGGGTAGAGTCCACGGCAAAAGGGAAAAGGTTTTCACTTATAGAACATTTTATGTTTCCCAAATACATCTCCATGGGCTTCACATACAATGAATTACCTGGAAATTAAAAGACTGTCGTTTGACATAGGCAGCGGTGGGACAGGCTGAAAGGACCTATGTTTAAAATCCCATCCTGAGGGACAATAATTCTGACAGCACAGAACTTCCTCAATAATGCACTGAAGTGTCAGCCTAGATTATGTGTTCAAGTCCTAGAGGGGGGCTTGAACACACAACCTTCTGGCTCGGTACCAAGCTGTCACTGTTACAGTTGTTTGCATATGGTCTGTGTTAGGAAGGGCTTGCTGGCACTGGGAATTCTTTTGCCCTTATTTGCACAGCGTTTGAATTGAGAGACTGGTGCAGTACCTAAAACTACCACTGGAGGTTATTAGCACACTTCAGAAACTGCAGTAAAGCATTATCTCATGGCGGAAAAGGGGAGATGCAGCATTTTATTTTCCCTGCATTTTTAGAATTGCAGCAAAATGCTGCTTTTTTTCATTGATTGTTTTTTTAATCTAGTACAATTTTGCTTGTAAGAGGGCTGCAATGTATTCCGGATATTAGAACAGCAAGACACTCGCACACAAGATGCCCAGCATATCTTCAGCTCCACACTCTTGATGCACCTGGCATCTGCCACTGCCAGAGACCACAGGCAACTGGCTTCATCAGTATGGACCAGGGAAGAAGCAGCACCAATCCACAAGGTGTGCAGCAATTTATTGTAAAACACAATTTCTCCCTTTTATTTTCTTCGCTTTACAGGCTCAATCCCTACCTCCACCCTCCAGCAGTAAGACGAGCCACTCGTGGACCCAGAGGCAAGCTGGAAACGCACCCTCCCAGGCTTCTACCAATAGCGCCGCATAAATGGTCACCATATGGTGAACGAGAAGGGCCTGAGCTGACTCAGCCTCTTCCTCCATATTTTCCCTCATCTCCACTTCAAGATGGCGACGGGAGAGGTGGCTGACTGTGTGTGCAAGTGAAATAAGAATTATGACTGTTCGTTACTAGAAAGAAGGGAACCCATAGGATTGCTAGTGTTTATATATATATGTGTGTGTGTGTGTGTGTGTGTGTGTGTGTGTGTGTGTGTATATATATATATGTCTGTATTTCCTTGTTCTGTTTGTTTCATGATTCCTGTGTGAGTGTGTATGTATGTGTATATATATATATGTGTGTGTGTGTGTGTTCTTGCTCTGTTTGTTTGTTTCAATGATTCGTGTGTGTGTGTGTGTGTGTGTGTGTGTGTGTGTGTGTGTTCTTGCTCTGTTTGTTTGTTTCAATGATTCCTGTGTGTGTGTGTGTGTGTGTGTGTGTGTGTGTTCTTGCTGTTTGTTTCAGTGATTCCTGTGTGTGTGTGTTCTTGCTCTGTTTGTTTGTTTCAATGATTCCTGTGTGTGTATGTTCCTAATCTCAGCTGGGACAAGGGGGTGAGGGAGCTGAACAGAAACCAGCTGGAGCCCACAGTGAGGTGCGGTACCTCAGCAACTAGTTACTGGGAGCAGATCACAAGCATCCCTCTGGAATGGTGCACACCAATTGGCAAACCTCAATCAAATAAAGGAGAGGGAATACAAAAAAGATTTATGGAAAAAAAAAATCAAATTTAGAAAAAAAGTGTCAAAACAGATTTAAAATCAAGAGAAAATGACTTAGCTTTGAGCATTCAATATCACAGTTACCATAACGGTGTCAGCACTTCCCCACAGTTTGAAATCCAGTGTTATCCTTTCGTCCGCAGGTCTGAACCTTTTGCCCTGCCACCTCTCACAAGTAGGCCAAAACCATTAAAGTTCACCTTTATTTGGAGTGGCTTCGTACAAAATCTCTTAACTGAGCATAAAGGGATAAGACGACCCCATCACGCTGACCTTTGGCACGTTTGGGCAGTCGCCTTCCTCTCAGACAACTAATCAGATTTTAACATTCTTATTCCACAAAGAGGCCTCATCAAAAAAACTGAAAAGACAAAACAAATGATTGCTTTTGAAAATGATTTTCAATTGCACTAATGCTTCCACCTTCAGTGGGGAGAGAAGAGGAGAAAGCGGGGATGAGGAGTGTTTTTAAGTGTTAGCTCAGTTTCTTGATTGGTGAATATGGTGCCCACAGTTAAAAAATAATCTAGTGGTGTTATGGTGGGTAATGGCAGTTGGCATCACCACTCATCAAATAGTGAGTCTACATGCTGCAGTAGAATCATGGGAACAAACTGAGCAAGAACTAACCTCCTGCTCCTGGACGGAAGCTGCTGTGAGGCATTCGACAGTTCAATCAGGGAGGCCTCCACCTTGGCTTGCTTCTCCTTCTCAATCCTCATCTGTTTTTAGCATAAAGAGGGAAGACAAAATAATGCTCAACTTAATTCATACGCCCATACATACTTAATGATGGCCTCTAAGGCCCAACTCAACTGCCCTGATTTGTGTGATTAAGGAGTAAAGAAGAAAATTGAATCGCCAAACTCCAAACCAGGGTACCAGTCTCACAAAGGAATCTCTTTTGAACCACAAAGACTTCATTATTACTGGTTGCTAAGACAACATTAAGAAACCCCAAAGTTTAGTGGTTCTGAGATAGGCCTATGTAACTTAGACAAGTTTACAATACAAAAAGAAGTTGAGATTCACTCAGCAGCTGGTCAAAAGTGAAGGTGAATCAAAGAGCAGGACAGGTAGATAAGGTGGTTAAGAAGGCATACGGGATACTTTTCTTTATTCGCTGAGGCATAGAATATAAGAGCAGGGAGGTTATGCTTGAACTGTACAAAACACCAGTTAGGCCACAGCGAGAGTACTGCATGCAGTTCTGATCACCACATTACAGAAAAGATGTGATTGCACTAGAGAGGGTACAGAGGAGATTTACGAG
Source organism: Squalus acanthias (assembly GCA_030390025.1). Lineage (NCBI taxonomy): Eukaryota > Metazoa > Chordata > Chondrichthyes > Squaliformes > Squalidae > Squalus > Squalus acanthias. Next base: position 56,777,755 of record CM059434.1, on the reverse strand, counting down.
GAGGTTGCCAGGACTGTAGAATTTTAGCTATGTGGAAAGATTGGATAGGCTGGGGTTGTTTTCTTTGGAACAGAGGAGGCTGAGGGGAGACCTAATTGATCTGTATAAAATTATGAGGGGCCGAGATAGAATTGATAGGAAGGACCTATTTCCCCTAGCAGAGAGGTCAATAACCAGGGGACATAGATTTAAAGTAATTGGTAGAAGGATTAGAGGGGAGTTGAGGAGAACTTTTTTCACCCAGAGGGTGGTGGGGGTCTGGAACTCACTGCCTGAAAGGGTGGTGGAGGCAGAAACCCCCATCACATTTAAAAAGTGCTTAGATGTGCACTTGAGGTGCCGTAACCTACAGGGCTACGGGCCAAGAGCTGGAAAGTGGGATTAGGCTGGATAGCTCCTTTTCAGCCGGCACAGACACAATGGGTCGAATGGCCTCCTTCTGTGCTGTAAATTTCTAGGATTCTATGAAAGAGTGCCACCTCTGGTAACTGATGTCCCGGGATCCACTGATAATTCCCGGAGAGTTATGTTGAAGCAGACGCCTGTGAGGCCTTTGCTACACTACCAATCAGAACGAAAGGTCATCGACCTGACCTGCTGAGTATTTCCAGCATTTTCTGTTTATATCCCAACTTTTTATATTTGGTTGGGCCTTTGTTCTGAAGGCAGCTACAACTGCAAGACAAGTCAGCCTGCACAACACCACAGGTCTGACGGTCAGGAGCAGCTAAGCAGCCCCTTCCCACTGGAAAAATGGAAACACAAACCAACAACCTTGACCTGACAAGCAACAAGGTGCACTACACATCCTATTGCTTGCCGTCCTCTCATGCAAATGTAGAGAAGATACTGAGCGACAGCTGATTTGCCACAGTGAAGATCGGAGAGGTCAGCCCGAGACATTGTACCTCCCAGTGCTCATTTAACACTAGTGTTGGCAGAGTGCTGGCAATAGGCAGCCTGCCCAAAGTCAGGTGGAAAATGTACTTCCTACCCAGTTCCATGCAGTGCTCTTCCACTCAGGAGGAGGTGGATGATCTGAATTACGAACAAGGCTATTCCACGTTAACTTGATAATGACGTGGACTTGGGGGTACAGGGCACAATTTCAAAATCTGCAGAGGACACAAAACTTGGAAGTATAATGAACAGTGAGGAGGATAGTGATAGACTTCAAGAGGACATACAGGCTGGTGGAATGGGCGGACATGTGGCAGATGAAATTTAATGCAGAAAAGTGCAAAGTGATACATTTTGGTCAGAAGAACGAGGAGAGGCAATATAAACTAAAGGGTACAATTCTAAAGGTGGTGCATGAACAGAGAGACCTGGGGGTATATGTGCACAAATCTTTGACGGTGGCAGGGTAGGTTCAGAAAGCGGTTAAAAAAAGCATATGGGATCCTGGGCTTCATAAATAGAGGTCATGATGCGGAGATGCCGGTGTTGGACTGGGGTGGACAAAATTGAGAGGTCGCACAACACCAGGTTATAGTCCAACAGTTTTATTTTAAATCACAAGCTTTCGGAGTTACAACTCCTTCGTCGGGTGAAGTGAGGAGATACAGAATCGTCAAAGCATATATAGATAGAGAACAATGCATGTGTAACTTACAATTGCAGACAACTAAATTCAATCATCCTGACTGTTTATCTGCCGAGGTGTGATAAAGTTAATCAGGTCAGCCAGGAAGGTACCACATCAAAGACATAGCAAGATACAACTGAGACAATGAGGTGGAGTCGCATGGGGTCTAACGTGTCAAAAGCTGCCGTCTGTATGTAAAACGATTAACTTTAAAATTTTTACTTTTTTACTGGGAATCACATCTGTGAACAAGCCAACGACGACTCGAGTCCGGATCACGTCATGTATCGTGACATAAACCCAAGATCCCGGTTGAGACCGTCTTCATGAATGCGGAACTTGGCTATCAGTTTCTGCTCGATGATTTTGCGTTGTCGTGTTTTCCTAAGGCCGCCTTGGAGAACGCTTACCCGCAGATCCGAGGCTGAATGTCCTTGACTGCTGAAGTGTTCCCCGACTGGGAGGTAACAATCCTGCCTGGCGATTGTTGCGCGGTGCTCGTTCATACGTTGTCTCAGTGTCTGCATGGTCTCGCCGATGTACCATGCCGCGGTGCATTCTTTCCTGCAACGTATGAGGTAGACAACGTTGGCCGAGTCACATGAGTATGTACCATGTACCTGGTGGGTAGTGTCCTCACGTGTGATGATGGTATCTGTGTTGATGATCTGGCATGTCTTGCAGAGTTTGCCGTGGCAGGGTTGTGTGGTGTCGTGGTCGCTGTTATCCTGAAAGCTGGGTAATTTGCTGCGAACGATGGTACTTCTGAGGTTAGGCGGCTGTTTGAAGGCAAGTCGTGGAGGCGTGGGGATGGCCTTAGCGAGGTGTTTGTCGTCATCGATGACATGTTGAAGGCTGCGAAGAACATGGCGTAGTTTCTCCGCTCCGGGGAAGTAATGGACGACGTAGGGTACCCTGTTGGTTGTGTCCCGTGTTTGCCTTCTGAGGAGGTCTATGCGATTTTTCGCTGTGGCCCGTCGGAACTGTCGATCGATGAGTCGAGCGTCATATCCCGTTCTTACGAGGGCGTTTTTCAGCGTCCATAGGTGTCCATCGCGTTCCTCCTCGTCTGAGCAGATCCTGTGTATTCGCAGGGCTTGTCCATAGGGGATGGCTTCTTTAACGTGGTTAGGGTGGAAGCTGGAGAAGTGGAGCATCGTGAGGTTGTCCGTGGGCTTGCGGTAGAGTGAAGTGCTGAGGTGTCCGTCTTTGATGGAGATTCGTGTGTCCAGGAATGAAACCGATTCTGAGGAGTAGTCCATGGTGAGTTTGATGGTGGGATGGAACTTGTTTATGTTATCGTGTAGTCTTTTCAGTGATCCTTCGCCATGGGTCCAAAGGAAGAAAATGTCGTCGATGTATCTGGTGTACAGCGTTGGCTGGAGGTCCTGTGCAGTGAAGAAGTCTTGCTCGAACTTGTGCATGAAGATGTTGGCGTATTGGGGTGCGAATTTGGTCCCCATGGCTGTTCCGTGTGTTTGGGTAAAAAAATGGTTGTCGAAGGTGAAGACATTGTGGTCAAGGATGAAGCGGATGAGTTGTAGGATGGCGTCTGGAGATTGGCTGTTGTTGGTGTTGAGTACTGAGGCTGTCGCAGCGATGCCGTCATCGTGGGGGATACTGGTGTAGAGTGCCGATACGTCCATCGTGGCGAGGAGTGTTCCTGGTTCAACTGGTCCGTGGGTGCTGAGTTTCTGTAAGAAGTCTGTAGTTTCACGACAGAAGCTGGGGGTTCCCTGTACGATGGGTTTCAGAATGCCCTCGACGTATCCAGAGAGGTTCTCACACAGGGTTCCGTTGCCTGATACGATAGGACGTCCGGGTGTGTTGGCTTTGTGTATCTTTGGGAGGCAGTAGAAGTCTCCCACGCGGGGAGTACGTGGGATGAGAGCGCGTAGGATGTTTTGAAGGTCTGGATCGAAGGTCTTGATCAGTCTATTGAGTTGGCGGGTGTGTTCTTTGGTCGGATCTGCGGGTAGCTTTCTGTAGTGTTCCTGGTTGTCCAGTTGTCGGTATGCTTCTTTACAATAGTCCATTCTGTTCTGTATGACGATGGCTCCTACGTCGTCCAGTACTTCCCCGGAGCGGAGAAACTATGCCATGTTCTTCGCAGCCTTCAACATGTCATCGATGACGACAAACACCTCGCTAAGGCCATCCCACGCCTCCACTACTTGCCTTCAAACAGCCGCCTAACCTCAGAAGTACCATCGTTCGCAGCAAATTACCCAGCTTTCAGGATAACAGCGACCACGACACCACACAACCCTGCCACGGCAAACTCTGCAAGACATGCCAGATCATCAACACAGATACCATCATCACACGTGAGGACACTACCCACCAGGTACATGGTACATACTCATGTGACTCGGCCAACGTTGTCTACCTCATACGTTGCAGGAAAGAATGCACCACGGCATGGTACATCGGCGAGACCATGCAGACACTGAGACAACGTATGAACGAGCACCGCGCAACAATCGCCAGGCAGGATTGTTACCTCCCAGTCGGGGAACACTTCAGCAGTCAAGGACATTCAGCCTCGGATCTGCGGGTAAGCGTTCTCCAAGGCGGCCTTAGGAAAACACGACAACGCAAAATCATCGAGCAGAAACTGATAGCCAAGTTCCGCACTCATGAAGACGGTCTCAACCGGGATCTTGGGTTTATGTCACGATACATGACGTGATCCGGACTCGAGTCGTCGTTGGCTTGTTCACAGATGTGATTCCCAGTAAAAAAGTAAAAATTTTAAAGTTAATCGTTTTACATACAGACGGCAGCTTTTGACACGTTAGACCCCATGCGACTCCACCTCATTGTCTCAGTTGTATCTTGCTATGTCTTTGATGTGGTACCTTCCTGGCTGACCTGATTAACTTTATCACACCTCGGCAGATAAACAGTCAGGATGATTGAATTTAGTTGTCTGCAATTGTAAGTTACACATGCATTGTTCTCTATCTATATATGCTTTGACGATTCTGTATCTCCTCACTTCACCCGACGAAGGAGTTGTAACTCCGAAAGCTTGTGATTTAAAATAAAACTGTTGGACTATAACCTGGTGTTGTGCGACCTCTCAATTTCATAAATAGAGGCATAGAGTACAAAAGCAAGGAAGTTATGATGAACCTTTATAAAACACTGGTTCGGCCTCAACTGGAATATTGTGTTCAATTCAGGGCACCGCACTTTAGGAAGAATGTGAAGGCCTTAGAGAGGGTGCAGAAAAGATTTACAAAAATAGTTCCAGGGATGAGGGACTCCAGTTACATGGATAGACTGGAGAAGCTGGGGTTGTTCTCCTTAGAGCAGAGAAGGTTGAGAGGAGATTTGATAGAGGTGTTCAAAATCATGAGGGGTCCAGACAGAGTAGATAGAGAGAAACGGTTCCCATTGGCAGAAGGGTTGAGAACCAGAGGACACAGATTTAAGGTGATTGGCAGAAGAACCAAAGGAGACATGAGGAAAAACTTTTTTATGCAGCGAGTGGTTAGGATCTGCAATGCACTGCCTGAAAGGGTGGTGGAGGCAGATTCAATTGTGGCTTTCTAAAGGGAATTGGATAAGTACCTGAAGGAAAAAAATTTGCAGGGCTACGGGGAAAGGGCGGGGGAGTGGGACTAGCTGAAGTGTTCCTGCAGAGAGCTGGCACGGGCTCGACGGGCCAAATGGCCTCCTTCTGTGCTGTAACCATTCTATGATTCTAACTAATAAGAGATCTATTTTAGAGAGACCTTTACCACCCAGTGCACTATTCAGTAACCCGACAAACATCCCGCCTCACCCACAGCAACAGTTCTTCGGAGCAGTTTTTCAGGTGTGGAGCCTCAGGTTTACAGTAAAAATACACTTCACACCTTGGCACACCAGCTATTTTTCCCCCACAGCACCTCCACTTTGGTGCTGCTGCACTGAAGCCAGTGTTGGAACTAACTGGCAAACCTTATCCTGCTTTACCCATCCCTGCAGTACAGTACATACACACAGAAATGCCATCAATTTACACCAAAGAAGAAAAAACATAAGAACATGGAGCAGGAGTAGGCCATTCGGCCCCTCGAACCTGCTCGGCCATTCAATAAGATCATGGCTGATCTTCTACCTCATCTCCACTATCTCCATATCCCTTAATATTCAAAAATCTATCGATCTCTGTACTCAACGACTGAGCCTCCACAGCCCTCTGGGGTAGAGAATTCCAAAGATTCACCACCCTCTGATTGAAGAAATTTCTTCTCATCTCAGTCCTAAATGGCCGACCCCTTATCCTGAGACTGTGACCCCTGGTTCTAGACTCCCCAGCCAGGGGAAACATCCTCCCTGCATCTACCCTGTCAAGCCCTGTAAGAATTTTCAATGAGATCACCTCTCATTCTTCTAAACTCCAGAGAATATAGACCCAATCTACTCAACGATGTTGAGTCAAGTCAAACACGCCCAGATCAGCTAAATGAAAGAAAAGACTTGCATTTACAAAGCACTTTTCACGACCTCAGGCTGTCCCAAAGCGCTTTACAACCAATGAAGTACTTTTGAAGTGTAGTCATTGTAAATTGTATGAAATGCAGCAGCCAATATGCGCATAGCAAGGTCCCACAAACAACAATGAGATAATGACCAGATTATTTGTTTTAGGCATTGGTTGAGGGATAAATATTGGCCAGGACACTGGGAGAACTCCCCTGCTCTTCTTCGAATAGTGTCATGCGATCTTTTATGTCCACCAGAGAGGGCAGACAGAGCCTCGGTTTAATGTCTCATCTGAAAGATGGCACCTTAGTCAGGGCAGCACTCCCTCAGTATCACACTGGAGCATCAGCCTAGATTATGTGCTCAAGTCTCTGACTCAGAGGCGAGAGGTACAGAATATGTTAGATGCAGAGAAAAGCACCTTACTCCAAGGTCCCATCAAGCAGTCTCAGGTCAAGTGCAGCCAAAGTTAGATACAAAGTAAATCTTCTGCTATAATCGCAGATCAGATATCTAAACAGTACAGTCATCCCGAAATTTGATAATCAGGAAATCACGTTATGAAAGAAATGTGTCAAAAGTTTTGAGTTCCCACATATGACAGCTAGCAATCCCCGAGTTTGGTAGGAGAGCGGACAAACCTGCCACAAGCAAGAGGCCGAGGATAAAGGAAAAGCAGGAGGAGGTTGAAGAGGGCCTCGAGACAGAAATGAACTAAAAGGAGGACCCAACATATCGTGTACCATCCCTTTAACCAGCTTGAACTAAATTAGTTGTAAACTTGAAGGACATAAATCTTTTTATATTAAATACATATCTGCTCAACGTTGGCTACTGCGCAAACATAGCATTTAGGAAGGGTGGGTTGTATTTTCCCAATTTTGTTTTGAGGGTGAGGAAGGCGGTCCATGGGAGGAGCTTCCCTATGAAACCATTTGTGGTACTATCAATGGTTTTCTTCTACTGATCATGGATTGGCTGGTGGTGGTTTTGAGAGGCCCATCGGAATGGCCATCAAAAAGGAACCAGGCAGACCCCCCTCCCCCCATTCCCTGACAAACGAAACCAGCATATAAAGGGATACCAGTTACCTTTTTAACTTTGTCAGAAGTTTACCCCAGGGACAGTGGAACTTGTCCCCACCGTGTGTGAGCAAGTTGTCCTGACACAGTTGCCAGTACATCTCTCTGGCTGATACTTACAACAGTCTGCTTCTTCTGTAGTTCCTCCAACAGTTCCAGGAGGTTTTCATCTGCAACATCGAATGCAGTTTGACCCTACGATTCAGGAAAAACCTGTCAATGATCATAGTCCCTGATAGCAAGCAATCGCTACTCTCCACTTAACAGTCATTTGGGAGACAGTAAAACAAAGTTGTACAAAAGCAAACTACTGTGGATGCTGGAAAGCTGAAATAAAAAACAGAACATGCTGAAAATAGAGTTCTGGTGAAAGGTCATCGACCTGAAATGTTTACTCTGTTTCTCTCTGAACAGATGCTGCCTGACCTGCCGGGTATTTCCAACATTTTCTGTTTTTAAAAACAAAGTTGTAACCTGTCTGTAACAGTTCAACTGAACAAACAAAACTCTGGACCCACAATGCACTGCAAAGGTCACACATCCACTCAACAAATACCTAAACTGCACCTGAGAATGAAGCCTTGAGGGCTGCGCTTCTTTTTAAAAAGCTTTCACTCCAGTTCATCAGCAGGGAATGGTCTTTCTCGGATGGTAGTGTGTCAGTCTCCCAGGATTTGTCAGTCTCCCAGGATTAGTCAGTCCTGGAATTGTAGTTGGGCTCAGTTATCAGGAAACAGGGATCAGGAAGCATCTGAATCCCTGCACCAGGTTTCAGGTTTAGCCACCTCTTTCCTGTAACTGACCATTTTATTGTTTTCACAAATTTGTCAGTGATGTCCAGCCTCCTGATACAGAGCATTTACATCAGCATTACACTGTGGAACTATTGGTTACAAGTCTTTAAATGCTTTCTATGCCCATGTAAGATTGTGATTGCATACACGGTAAATTAGCCCAGAGGGGAGGGTGGAGTCAGCTTGAGCAGTAACTACTCCAGATCTACTATGTTCTTTATGACTGGCCAGAAGGAGGTTGGATTCAGGTGCTTGTGAGTGCAGCATTATCAATTCCCTGCAGCTAATTCACCCAAAAAGAAACAGACTGTATTTCCACAAAGTGCAGGAAGGTCAAGCAACTCGAAGCAATGGGACATCTGAGACTTTGCATAATTTCTAAACTGTGTGAGGTAGAAATCTACTATGCAAGTTCGACAGGAAACACCAACCCACAAGATTAATCAGTGTAAAATTACATGCATTAATTGTAAATCGTTTTCATACTTTAATTAGCATTTTCTAATTTAGAGTAATACGATGCAAACCAGAGCAGTACAGTGCAATGTATAAATATAATGCAATATAGAACAATCAATATAGAGCAACAAAATGAAAGATAGAGCTGCACAGTAGAATATAGAGCAATCCAATATATATATATCAGAGAATACAGTGCGATATGGAACAGCACAGATCAATACAGGCAGTATAGAACACAGTGGAAAATACAACAATCCAGTGCAATATAAAGCAACAGACTCAGTATGTATACTCACTACTGCTCTATATTGCACTGAAGTGTTCTATATTTCAAAGTACTGCAACAAAGAATACAGTGCAATCTAGAGCAATATAGTGCAACACAGCAGCATAGAGAAATAAAGTGCAATAAAGAGCAATACAGCTAGTATAGAGTAATATGGTGCAATGCAGAGCAATAGTCAATGTAGAACAAATGCTGGAATGTAGATCAATACAGCGTAATATAGAGCAATACAGCAATACAGAGCAAAACAGCAATACAGAGCAACACAGCAATATAGATCAATACTATGCAATATTCAGCAACGCAAAGCAACATGGAATGATATAGTGCATATAAGCAACATGGAGCAATCCAGAGCAACATAGAGCAATACAGAGCAACATAGTACAATACGGGGCAAAGCTTCTCAAAGTGCTTCATACAATGAGTTACTTTGAAGTACGGTGACTGTTGGCAAGTAAGCAACTGTGAGCCTGCTTGCACACTGGAAGATCCAAATAGCAATGCGATGACTTACTAATTAATCTTTTTTTGGTTATATTGGTTGTGAGAGCACACTGACCAGGGTATATTGTACAATATAAACCAATGCAGTGTTATATAGAGTCTTATAGTACAGTACAGCATCAGGCAATGCAATACAGCATCATGCAGCACAATACAAAGCTGATAAGGAATCAGAAAAGACCATTCATGCCCATCAAACCTGTTCCATCCAGCGCCAATGTATGATGATTCTATTCGATCAATCAGCTTCCTTCTCTTCTCCACCCCCAACCATCACCACAAAATCTTGATATCCTACTTTAATGATCAGCGTAGATTTTACAAATCTGCACTTTTTGTTTCGCATGCTGCAGCTCCAAACGGGAATCCGGGTGGGGAGGTCAATGGATTGAGCTGCTTTTCTGTCCATTCAATTTAATAGCTTTAAAAATTCTGTACTGATTTCCCTGCCCAACTCTCTGATGCACAGAACCAGTGAATGAGGCTATGTCCTAGGAGTATGAATTCATTAAATCTAAATTCCTGGGATTTTTTTCCTCCTACCTCCCCCCCCAAAAAAAAAATCAAGCAATGTTATTAATATCGCTACTCCACTCAATTCCTATTCTCAACAGGTAACTATCCAACTCCCTTTTAAAGATGTCAATTGACCCCAAATTAGCTAAGATTCTGTTCTGCATGTGGAAAAGGTTTTTCTAATTTCTAATCTCTTCCCTCCCACAAAAGCCTCCTGAAAAACCTCTCTCTTCAACCAGCCTTTCCATCTCCCCAAACGCTTGTACTACCAATCATCAGTTTCCAGCTCAAAGTGCCTTGGGATTTTACAACTGTAAGGTTATATAAATATAAGTTGCTTTTATCGTGCAATATAACACATCAGAGTGAAGCAAAGAAATGTAGTGTTATCAAATGCAATACAATGCAACAGAGCACAATGTAGTGAAACAGTGTAATACAGTGCACTGTAATACAGTACAGTCCAACATAGACATGCAGTACAATGTAGTGTGATAAAGCGCAAGACTTAATGGGCCAAATCTTGCTGGAAAAATAACTGTGTGTTATCAACGCACGCAGTTATTAATGTACAAATCAGCCAGCAAATTCAGGGGATTAAGAGATATGCCGTGAGTTGTGCATTGACAGAACTTGCTGGTCAATCTATGCAGCTCCCTCCGCCTTTTGCTTCACACAAACGGCATCTCGTCCTTAGCCTCCCCGTTATTGTTAAGAACTTGCTGGATTTGCACATTAATTGCCCATTGAACTCGCCATAGAAAGTTATGGTTTGTAATTAAGAGCATAAGGACCCTTTTAATGCCGTGATAATTGTTAATGCAATGCCAATCAAGCTCTATGGCCCAGAGAAGGAACAATTTAAACTGTTCAAGTTTCATTCATGCATGTAGTAAATTCTACTTAGAGATTTGGAAAAAATGTAATTACATTTTTTTCAGATTTTTTCTTACTTTTCCTTTCTGTCTCTTTATTTCTATCTCTCTTAATCCAATCATACTTCCCCCTCTCGTCATTTCTCTTTCTGTACCGGATTTGACTCTAATTAACTGTCCTACTCCATCCTTCCTCTGTTTCTTTCTCAATCCTTAAATCTCAGTGGTGAAAGAGATAGACTGTTGGTCCCATCGTTCACCAAGTCCCAGATGCCCCGTTGCTCTCGCCGCACCGTTATCAGCTTGCACTTCCAGCAACTTACGGCGCAAATTTTGAGAGCTGAAGGGTGCAGGAAAAATGTCCAACAGTGTACACGGGAGATTCCCCGCTCAATCAAGCTTTGGCCCAATAATACAGTGCAGCACAGTGCAATCTAGGGTAATTTTGTTTAATGAAATGCAAAATAGTGAAATATAGTGCAATACTCATATGATGATATATAGCATCAGCTTTACAGTGGCAGTGAAAAGCTTGACAGTGGCTCTGTGAGGGAGCTGGATTAACATTAGCACTGATACAATCAATAAGATAGGGCACTTGCTGGGAGAAGTAACTAAGCCTGGCAGTTGGATTGACATCAGTAGAGATACAGCCAATAGTACAGGATGTTGATGGGAGAATCACCGAGCCGGACAACGTGAAGGTGCTGGATTGACATCCAGCCATGCCCAATCCTGTCCTGTCCAGAAGTGACTGGACGGTGATCAGAAATGGAAGCACAGGCTGATTTTTCATCTCTCTAGTCTAGGGCACCAAGGCTATCTGTAGCAGTTTAGCTGTTAGCTGTTGGCCCAGCATAGACTGGGATGGAGCCTAGGACCTTCGTGATCTGTAAGTCTTGGTACCACATTAGGGGTGCATCAACCCACTGAGCCACGGAGGGGAGCCTGAGACGACGACTTCAATATCTGGTGTCCACAGTCACTGAGAAATCAGCAGTGTCAGTGGTAGGACTCACCACTTTATTGATGGCCTGCATGTTGCACAAGTTCTCCCCCAGCAGTCTGCACACCTCCTCTTTGCCCCAGTGTGATGCTGCGTGCAATGGAGTCCAACCATCATTGTCTAGGCTGTTCACATCAAAGCCTGCCTGGATTAACAACCTGCAACAAAAAAATAAATCGCACAACAGGAGTGTGATACACAAAGACTTCTTGCAGGAAAGGCGACGACAGGAGGAAGCACCTTCATTGCAAAGGCCACAGCTTTCTTTAACTGGATAATCCTGTTTATTGAACTTTACACATTTGGTGCAGAAACAGCAATATCACAGAGTCTTGCCAATAAAAGTGGAGGGAGCAAACAGCGAAGAACCGCGAGATTTAGTGCACTTCTTTTCTGAAACATTTTGGTGAACTTTGAGCTCGAAGTAAAGGATATCAGTGTTTTTCCACACTTTGCATTCAGTGTCAAAATCAAGTATTCCCCAGGAAGGTACAGCATAAGTAAAGCTCCCTCTACACTGCCCCATCAAACCCTCCCAGGTCAGGTACACGCCCCCAACAATGTGTATTAACCACATCATTTACACTTCCCACATCAGCCACCCCTATTGACCCTGCGTGAGACTGACTGCTTTGTGCCAATTAGCACTGCCTCATGAGCAGCTTCATGCTTTGGACTCTTACCCCCTAGCAAGTGAGTCAAGACTGAAATTCTCAGGATCCTTTTAGCCATCAGAGAGGGCAGACTGTCATGCTGTCAGTGTGGGCTAGATTGTAACCCAGATTCCACAGGACAAGTCCCGAGAGATATACATTATTATTGTAGCCAAGAAAAACCCAACTCTGGGTTACAGCTGTAGTCCGTCCCGCCCCATTCCCTTTCATTTTCTGATTTCAGGCAGTATAGCAGTGGAAAGTCCAGCCGTAAAGATCTCCAGGGAAATACCACTGACTGGAGGATTACCGCACGAGAATGTAAGTGTTGCTGATTATCTCCATATTTCAGCACTCTTTCACTTCACTCGCCTGGGCTAGACCCCATTCTGGATAAGTCACAGCCTTGATGCTGTAACATTGGAGTGCTGGGCTCTCCTAATTGACCTGGCTTGCGATCTCAACTGCTAACCCAGTTCTTGAGCTGTCAGCTCCAACTGTACATTAGTTATTCAGGTATATTTAGCTCGAGGATTCCTCAGACTATTATTTTGTCCCATACTTCTCTTAGCCTGGTTCAGCTTGAAGAACCTTCCTGCACCCATGTCAACCCTCCTCCTCCTCATCTCAAAGCCTGCCCCTGGTGTTCTCGGTTTTACAGCAAGTAAAGTTTGTTCCTATTCCATGAAGCGGCAAAGTCCTTGTAGACGAAGCAATATCAACTAAACATCAAATATGAAAGATTCTACATTTCTTTAAAAAAAAAAATCTCCTTTTTGAAACCGGGTAAAATGTGTTTGTTAACATTGGGAACACTCAATTCTTTTTGGCATAACCACAATGACAGTGCACTCACTTCATGACCTCCAAGTAGCCTTTGGCTGCAGCAACATGAAGGGCACTCGCTCCAGTTTTCGGGTGCCGAACATCTTCCACTTTCCCTCGATTTAGCCATTGCCTGGCATCCTGGACCATTCGCTGCTCTTCCTCCTTCCTGGCTACCTCCACATCGATCCCTGAAATCGAGATGTATGAAACTTGTCATTGTCACATCAGCACAAGACCTGGCGCTCCCTCAAAGAGGCCGATTTTGTCAATGGGGGTGCGTTGGAGGCGGGACTGCTGCTTGTCGGGTTTTAGTCCCGCTTCCATCGACTTGTGGCCAACCCACACTATTTTCCCTTGATTGACCTTGTTAAGCCTGCCCAGGAAGAAACAAAGGTAAGTAAACATTTTCTATCACTTTCCACTCACCTCACATACTTACCTCTCCACACTTGCACCCATCACTCACCTCCACAGCGCACTTTTGCACCCTCCGAACCCCCGCAGACCCACTGCTCGCCTCGGTGACCCTGGCGGGGTTTCCCGACGTCGGGAAGCCCGCGCCTCTGTTGGAAAAATGGGGATAATCCACTTAACTGCCTGTTAACAGGCAGTTAAGCGGCTGTAATCCCCTTCCCGCCTCCAGGAGACGGGACCCGGCGCAGGTCGGCTACCCGCCTCCTGGGAAGATGGCACGGAGGTGGGTTGGGGGCGGGATGGGTACCCGCCCCCAGATTCTGCCATTTTCCCAGCAGTCCCGCCTCCGAACCTGCCGCCTCAGGGTTGGCAAGATCGCGCCCAAAGTGTCTGCGAATACATTTTGCACCATGCATCAATTGGTTTCACTGGATATGCTGCCATTTTTGCAATTTTTATCATTTTCTCCCCAATACTTTCTTCCATTTTTCTCAGTTGCTGCTGCCATTTAAATTGCACCACACAGAGTGGTAAGAATGAGAATTCCTTCAGGACTTCCCAAAGCGCTGCATGATTTATGAGAAAGACAAGTTCAGGAGGTGTCAGCATTGGCTCGGTGGTAGCACTCTCGTCTGCAAAGGCAGTCAGTTTTTGAAATAGATTGCTGTGAGACAGTCCGGTAGCAAAGGTTACCAGAACATTGGAGCGCAGGAGGATAGCGCCAGAAATTATCGTGTTTAAATGTCAGCCGAGGCTCACTGGGTAGCACTTTCACCTCTGTCAGGCCAGATGGCTTTTAGTGATGTTGGTTGAGGGATAAATATTGGCCAGGACACAAGGAGAACTCCCCTGCTCTTCTTCACAATAGTGGGATCTTTTACGTCGACCGAAAGGGCAGACGGGGCCTCGGTTTAACGGCTCATCCGAAAGATGGCACTCCCTCAGTACAGCACAGAAGTGCCAGCCTAGATTTTGTGCTCAAGTCTCTGGAGTGGGATTTGAACCCCCCGGCCTTCCGACTCAGAGGTGAGAGTGCTACCCACTGAGACACAGCATGACAAATAGACAGTGAGAGAGAGTAAGAGACAGACACATGATCAGAGAAATATACACAGAATGAGTACATGATGAGGGTGCTAATGATTTGGAGACAGCTGGATATTGGCCCTTTACACCACTAGTGCTGGTACCTGGGAGTGTGTCCTTGTATGCTATCCAGAGACAAACAAGCTTCCAGCACTCAGAGCTAGCTCTCTAACATTACACTCATGGCTTATATGTACGCCAGGAGCTGTTAACTAGTCCAGCAAGGAGGGGGAGTGCAGGGAGGATGACGCAGAGCTCTTTGATGAATCAGGTTGGCTTGGCTCTGCCAGTATCTAGGGTAGGATGCCAACGGTTCACAATGGAGTTCTGCTGCCAGCACACACACAATCTGCAGCCAACATACTGTGAACAACTTAAAACTTTGAAACAATCCCAGATAATCTAATACAAAAGCAAAATACTGCTGGAAATCTGAAATGAAAACGGAAAATGCTGGGAATACTCAGCAGGTCAGGCAGCATCTGTGGAGAGAGAAACAGAGTTAACGTTTCAGGCCAATGACCTTTCATCAGAAGTGGAAAAAGTTAGAGATGTAACAGGTTTTAAGCAAGTACAGAGGCAGGGAAAGGGGGGAGGGGAGGAAAGAACAAAAGGGAAGGTCGGTGATAGGATGGAAGGCAGCAGAGATTAAATGACAAAGGGATGATGGTGCGAGGCAAAATGGGTTGGTAATGGAACAACTAAAGAAATAAAAGATAGGTCTAGAGGAGGTGTAAATGGCAAGGGCAGAATCATTACCAACAGCTGCAGTTGGAAAAAATGGTGGTCATGATCTGAAATTGTTGAACTCAATGTTGAGTCTGGAAGGCTGTAAAGTGTCTAATCGAAAGATGAGGTTCTGTTCCTCGAGCTTACGTTGAGCAAATAATCCTCTCGTGTGGGAGCATGTAAATGAATGAGTACATAGCAAGTAAATGCAAGTATTTTACACTTAAACCACTCTAGGTCAACAGGTTTCATATAACTCCCACCATTCTCCTCTGGAATCAAGCTTGAGGTGAGTAAGTTTAGCTCTGCTGCTGGCTCATTGGCAAAGGTATCGACAGGTGTGGTCAGATTTAGTAACTCTGCTCCATTCAGCGGAGCCTCACACATGCCCTAGCGATCAGTTACTTTTCCACCAGGTGATGGCTCCCTTTGTTTAAATGGATGGGGAGCAACTCTCCCCATTTAAATGGATGGTAAAAGTGATTCTCTCCACTTACTATTTGATCGATTTCCCCTCAATGAGATTTCCTTCATGTACTTGTTTCCCCAACCCGACTGACTGAAAGGCAGAAAGATACCTTAAATTTTTTTTAATGACGATTTAAATGTTTAAAATAAAGCAGCTGAATTTGAGAACAAGACACCCCTTCATTTAGCAGAGGCCCCACCGTCGGTAGCACCTACACTCAAAAAAACAAGGCGTCAGCTGTGTCTCAGTGGTAGCACTCTTGTCTAGGAGTCAGAAGATCGTGAGTTGAAGTCCCACTCCAGAGTCTTGTGCACAAAATCTAGGCTAACACTCCAGTGTAGTACTGAGGGAGTGCTGCACTGTCAGAGGTGCCGTCTTTCAGATGAGACGTTAAACCGAGGCCCGGTCTGGCCTCTCAGGTGGACGTAAAAGATCCCATTACACTATTTCAAAGAAGAACAGAGGAGGTCTCGCCGGTGTCCTGGTTAATATTTATCCCTCAGCCAACATTAAAACAGATTAACAGGTCATTATCTCATTGCTGTTTGTGGAACCTTGCTGTGTGTTTTCTACATTACAACAGTGACTACACTTCAAAAGTACTTCATTGGCTGTAAAGCGCTTTTGGACGTATGGAGGTCACGAAAGGCTAAATATAAATGCAAGTCTTTCTTTCTTTGTGGGGGGCAGGGGGGGGGGGGGGGCCGTAAGGGGAGCCAAACCATGGTAGAGGCACTCGATGCAGAAGGTTTTTCCCACATTCTGCTATTTTTACGACACGAGCCATTAGCGGATCTCCTGTGGCGTTGCACACGGCAAGTCAAATATTGGCCTAGAAATTGCGGTCGGAGGCGTACCTCCGGAGTACGCTTCTGACCTGCTACAATTCCGAAAGTATCTCCTGACGTTCAGGCTGCAGAGAGTTCCGGTCTCAGGCCTCCAGGCGGATGGCAGCGTAAAGGCCCACGGATCCCAGGGACGCAGGCGGTTTGGAAGCATCCCTGGGATCACGTGGGCCCAGTCCATCAATGACAAAGGAGGATTCCATTGCAATCATTTACAAAGCGAATCTGCTAATGATATTCAATGGAATCCCCAAATAATTATACAATGTACAGAAATCTAATAATTATAAATGTACTGAATTGCAATTTTATTCTTAAGTTCCTTCATTGCACCAACCTCAATAAAAAAATTTTTTTTTGATAATTTTAAACATCTTAATCCTGGCCAATATTTGCATCAACTCATTCAAAATGTATGTGCAGCATTTTGTATTTTTAAATGTTTTATTTAAGCCTTATATATACCCTTACGCTGATGAAAGCAGGCCCTGCGCCTCCTTTTACCAGCCATAAGAGATGCGAAGGCGACTGCTGGGCAGTTGTTCGACAAATAGCCCAAATAGCCAGCAATACTCATTTTGCATGCAGTTCGGATGATCTGTCCTTGACAGATTGCAAATTCCGGATTTCGCGCATGCGGAAATCCAGAACTTGCGGGGCCTTTCAAATGGATTACAACAGCGTACTCTGAGAGTACGCCATCACAGAGACCACAATTTCAGGGCCAATGTTTCTCTTACCTATCTCTATTAAAGTCTTTGTTTTGCTGTTTCTCGCACTATATCTCCTCTTCTGTTTCTGTTTCATTCTTTTCTCATAGAATCATAGAATGGTTACAGCACTGAAGGAGGCCATTTGGCCCGTCGAGCCCGTGCCGGCTCTCTGCAAGAGCACTTCAGCTAGTCCCACTCCCCCACCCTTTCCCTGTAGCCCTGCAAATTTTTTTCCTTCAGGTACTTATCCAATTCCCTTTAGAAAGCCACGATTGAGTCTGCCTCCACCACCTTCTCGGGCAGTGCATTCCAGATCCTAACCACTCGCTGCGTAAAAAAGTTTTTCCTCATGTCGCCTTTGGTTCTTCTGCCAATCACCTTAAATCTGTGTCCTCTGGTTCCCGACCCTTCCGCCAATGGGAACTGTTTCTCTATCTACTCTGTCCAGACCCCTCATGATTTTGAACACCTCTATCAAATCTCCTCTCAACCTTCTCTGCTCCAAGGAGAACAACCCCAGCTTCTAACCGCTTTCTCAACCTGCCCTGCCACCTTCAATGATTTGTGCACATATACCCCCAGGTCTCTGTTCATGCACCTCCTTTAGGATTATACCCTTTAGTTCAAATTGCCTCTCCTCGTTCTTCCTACCAAAATGTATCACTTCACACTTTTCTGCATTAAATTTCATCTGCCACGTGTCGCCCATTTCACCAGCCTATGTCTGCTTGAAGTCTATCACTATCCTCCTCACTGTTCACTATACTTCCAACTTTTGTCTCATCTGCAAATTCTGAAATTGTGCCCTGTACACCCACATCCAAGTCATTAATATATATCAAGAAAAGCAGTGATCCCAGTACCGACCCCTGGGGAACACCACTGTATCCCTTCCTCCAGTTTGAAAAACAACCGTTCACCACTACTCTCTGTTTCCTGTCACTTAGCCAATTTCGTATCCATGCTGCCACTGTCCCTTTTATTCCATGGGCTTCAACTTTGCTGGCAAGTCTATTATGTGGCACTTTATCAAACGCCTTTTGGAAGTCCATGTAACCACGTCAACCGCATTGCCCTCATCAACCCTCTCTGTTACCTCATCAAAAACTCAATCAAGTTAGTTAAACATGATTTACCTTTAACAAATCCATGCTGACTTTTCTTAATTACTCCACACTTGTCCAAGTGACTGTTAATTTTGTCCTCGATTCTCATTTCTAAAAGCTTCCCCACCACCGAGGTTAAACTGACTGGCCTGTAGTTGCTGGGTTTATCCTTACACCCTTTTTGAACAAGGGTGCAACATTTGCAATTCTCCAGTCCTCTGGCACCACTCCTGTATCTAAGGAGGATTGGAAGATTATGGCCAGTACCTCCGCAATTTCCACCTCAACTTCCCTCAGCATTCTAGGATTCATCCCATCCGGTCCTGGTGACTTATCTACTTTAAGTACAACCAGCCTTTCTAGTATCTCCTCTTTATCAATTTTTATCCCATTCAGTATCTCCACTACCTCCTCTTTCGCTATGATTTTGGCAGCATCTTCTACCTTGGTGAAGACAGATGCAAATTACTCATTTAGTACCTCAGCCACGCCCTCTGCCTCCATGTGCAGTTCTCCTTTTTTGTCCCTAATTGGCCCCACCCGTCCTCTTACTACCCGTTTACAATTTATATGCCTATAGAAGACTTTTGAATTCTCTTTTATGTTAGCTGCCAATGTATTCTCATACTCTCTCTTTGCCCCTCTTATTTTCTTTTTCACTTCCCCTCCGAACTTCCTATATTCAGCCTGATTCTCACTTGTATTCCCAACCTGACATCTGTCATTCATGCTCTTTTTCTGCTTCATCTTACTCTCTATCTCTTTCTTCATCCACGGAGCTCTGGCTTTGGTTACCCTATCTTTCCCAACTGTACCCGAGCCATCTCCTCTTCAAAGGCAGCCCATTGTTCGATTGCAGTTTTGCCTGCCAATCTTTGATTCCAATTTACCTGGGCCAGATCCGTTCTCAACCTAATGAAATTGGCTTTTCTCCAATTAAGTATTTTTACTCTACATTGCTCCCTGTCCTTTTCCATAGCTAGTCTAAATATTATGATACTATGATCACTGTTCCCTAAATGTTCCCCTACTGACACTTGCTTCACTTGACCCACCTCATTCCCAGATCCAGCAATGCCTCCTTCCTCGTTGGGCCGGAAACGTACTAATCAAGAAAGTTCTCCTACTTCTCTCTCCCCGACACTTCTTTTTGCTTCTCTGTCCTTATTAGTCTTTCTCTCTGTGTTTTTGGTTTCTTTTTATCTTTGCTTTTGGGTCGGAGGTGATGGGTAGGATGGCGTAGCATGACGGGAGAAGAAGCCACTGATGGCCTTAGGCAACATTTTCTGGTGGTGATTTGCTAGGAAAATGTGGCCTCCAGCTCTTGGTGGCTCCTTTCATGTCTTTTTCCCGTATTACTTAAGCATAGAAGCATAGAAGATAGGAGCAGGAGTAGGCCATTCGGCCCCTCGAGCCTGCTCCGCCATTTAATGAGATCATGGCTGATCATCCAAATTCAGTACCCTGTCCCTGCTTTCTCCCCATATCCCCTGATCCCTTTAGCCTTAACAAATATATCTGTCTCCTTCTTGAATATATTTAATGAATTGGCCTCAACTGCCTTCTGTGGTAGAGATTCCACAGGTTCACCACTCTGGGTGAAGAAATTCCTCCTCATCTCAGTCCTAAATGGCTTACCCCTTATCCTTAGACTGTGACCTCTGGTTCTGGACTCCCCCGCCATCGGGAACATCCTTCCTGCATCTAGTCTGTCTAGTCCTGTTAGAATTTTATAAGTTTCAATGAGATCCCCTCACATTCTTCGAAACTCTAGCAAATATAAGCCTAATCGACCCAATCTCTCTTCATACGTCATTCCTGCCATCCCAGGTATCAATCTGGTAAATCTTCGCTGCACTCCCTCCATGGCAAGAACATCCTTCCTCAGATAAGGCGACCAAAACTGCACACAATACTCAAGGTGTGGTCTCACCAAGGACCTGTACAACTGCAGCAAGACATCCTTGCTCCTGTACTCGAATCCTCTCGCTATGAAGGCCAACATACCATTTGCCTTCTGAAACTGCCTGCTGCACCTGCATGCTTACCTTCAGCGACTGGTGCACAAGGACTCCCAGATCTCGTTGCTCTTCCCCTTTTCCCAATCTATTGCCGTTCAGATAATAATCTGTCTTCCTGTTTTTGCCACCAAAATGGATAACCTCGCATTTATCCACATTATACTGCATCTGCCATGCATCTGCCCAATCACCCAACCTGTCCAAATCATACTGGAGTTTCTCTGCATCCTCCTCACAGCACACACGCCCACCCAGCTTTATGTCGTCTGCAAACCTATAGATATTACATCTAGTTCCCTCGTCTAGATCATTAATATATATTGTGAATAGCTGGGGTCCTAGCACCGATCCCTGTGGTACCCCACTAGTCACTGCCTGCTACTCGGAAAAAGACCCGTTTATTCCAACTCTTTGCTTCCTGTCTGCCAACCAGTTCTCTATCCTAATCAGTACCTCACCCCCAATCCCATGTGCTTTAACTTTGCACGCTAATCTCTTATGCGGGACCTTATCGAAAGCCTTCTGAAAGTCCAAATACACCACATCCACTGGTTCTCCCTTATCTATCCTACCAGTTACATCCTCAAAAAATTCCAGTAGATTAGTCAGGCATGATTTCCCTTTTGTAAATCCATGTTGACTTTGTCCAATCCTGTCACTGTTTTCCAAGTGCTCTGCTATTACATCTTTTGTAATGGACTCTAGCGTTTTGCCCACTACCGATGTCAGGCTTACCGGTCTATAATTCCCCGTTTTTTCTCCACCACCTTTTTTAAATAGTGGGGTTACATTAGCTACCCTCCAATCCATGGGAACTGTTCCAGAGTCTATAGAATTTTGAAAGATGACCAGCAATGCATCTACTATTTCTCAGGCCACTTCCTTAAGTACCCTAGGATGTAGTTTATTAGGCCCTGGGAACTTATCGGCCTTCAATCCCGTCAATTTCCCCAACACCATTTCCCTACAAATAGTGATTTCATTCAATTCCTCCCTCTCATTAGACCCTATGTTCCCTGACATCTCTGGGAGTTTATTTGTGTCCTCCTTTGTGAAGACAGAACCAAAGTATGTATTTAATTCGTCAGCCATTTCTTTGTTCACCATTATAAATTCTCCTGATTCTGACTGCAAGGGACCTACACTTGACTTCACCAATCTTTTTCTGTTCACATATCTATAGAAGCTTTTACAGTCAGTTTTTATGTTCCCTGAAAGCTTACTCTCATATTCTATTTTCCCCCTCTTAATTAATCCCTTTGTCCTCCTTTGCTGAATCCTAAACTGCTCCCAATCCTCAGGTTTGCTGCTTTTTCTGGCCAATTTATATGTCCTCTCCTTGGATCTTATGCTATCCCTAATTTCCCTTGTTAGCCACGGTTGAGTCACCTTTTTTGTTTTATTTTTATGCCAGACAGGGATGAACAAATTCTGTAGTTTATCCATGCGATCTTTAAATGTTTGCCATTGCCTATCCACCGTCAACCCTTTAAGTAACATTCCCCAATCCACCCTAGCCAACTTGCGCCTCATACCATCGTAGTTTCCTTTATTTAAATTCAGGACCCTAGTCTCTGAGTCAACTACTTCACTCTCCATCTTAATGAAGAATTCTATCATATTATGATCGCTCCTCCCCAAGGGGCCTCGCACAACAAGATTGCTAATTAATCCTTTCTCATTACATAATACCCAGTCTAAGATGGCCTGATCTCTAGTTGGTTCCTCGACATATTGGTCCAGGAAACCATCCCGTATACACTCTAGGAATTCCTCCTCCACAGTATTGTTACTAATTTGGTTAGCCCAATCTATATGTAGATTAAAGTCACCCATGATAACTGCTGTGCCCTTATTGCACGCGTCTCTAATTTCCCGTTTAACGTCATCCCCAACCTCAGCATTACTGTTTGGGGGTCTGTATACAACTCCCACTAACGTTTTCTGCCCCTTGGTATTTCTCAACTCTACCCATACAGATTCCACATGATCAGAGTTAATATCCTTCTTTACTATTGTGTTAATCTCCTCTTTAACCAGCAATGCTACCCCACCTCCTTTTCCTTTTTGTCTGTCCTTCCTGAATATTGAATACCCCTGGATGTTGAATTCCCAGCCTTGGTCACCCTGGAGCCATGTCTCCATAATCCCAATTATATCATATCCGTTTACATCTATTTGCGCAGCTAATTCATCCACCTTATTACGAATGCTCCTCGCATTAAAGACACAAAGCCTTCAGGCTTGTTTTTTTAACACTCTTAGTCCTTTTAGAATTATTATTTACTGTAGCCCTGTTTGATTTACACCCTTGATTTCTCTGCCTTCCACTTTTGCTTTTCTCCTTCCTGTCTTTTGCTTCTATCCTTGCTTCCCTTTCCTCTGTTTCCCTGCACAGGTTCCCAACCCCCTGCCATTTTAGTTTAAACTCTCCCCAACAGCACTTGCAAACACCCCCCCTAGGACATCGGTCCCGGTCCTGCCCAGGTGCAAACCGTCCAGTTTGTACTGGTCCCACCTCCCCCAGAACCGGTTCCAATGTCCCAGGAATTTGAATCCCTCCCCCTTGCACCATTCCTCTAGCCACGTATTCATCTGAAATATCCTTCTATTTCTACTCTGACTAGCACGTGGCACTGGTAGCAATCCTGAGATTATTACCTTTGAGGTCCTATTTTTAAATTTACCTCCTAATCCCTATATTCAGCTTTTAGGACCTCATCCCGTTTCTTACCTAAATCGTTGGTACCTATATGCACCACGACAACTGGCTGTTCACCCTCCCCCTCCAGAATGCCCTGCAGCCGATCAGAGACATCCTTGACCCTTGCACCAGGGAGGCAACATACCATCCTGGAGTCTCGTTTGCGGCCGCAGAAACGCCTATCTATTCCCCTTACAATAGAAGTGTCCCTGATTTCCCACATAGTGCAGGAGGAGCATGCCACGGGGCTGAGCTGTGCTGCCATGACTTATCCATTAATTAATTTAAATTAACTCAAATCAATACCACAAATTACACTACAATTAAATGATATACTCAAGGGCCCTTGTATACTAGCACTCCCTGCTACACAACAGAGACCTTAGAAACTATAACCACAAAAATTAGAACCTACTAAACTTTATAAACTATTAACCTTAACTGTCAAACTACAGAGTAGTATAAATACTCACCTGGCCGTACTCACCCAATCAGCCGCTTCCTCTTGTCCGCGTCACTTTTTGAATTGTGACGTGGCTCTGGAACGCCGCCGCCGGTCTGTGAGATTGGTAAGCCTCTGAAAAGAAGCCCGCGAAAGTGAGTTTAACTACTCACTGTTGCTGCTCTCTCCGCTCCCGACACTGGCCTCTGCAAAAAAGCCCGCGAAAGTGAGTTTAACTACTCACTGTGCTGCTGCTCTCTCCGCTCCCGACACTGGCCTCTGCAAAAAAGCCCGCGAAAGTGAGTTTAACTACTCACTGTGCTTCTGCTCTCTCTGCTCCCGACACTAGCCTCTGCAAAAAAGCCCGCGAAAGTGAGTTTAACTACTCACTGTGCTGCTGCTCTCGTCCGAAGCGACTGCAAAAAAGCCCGCGAAAGTGAGTTTAACTACTCACTGTGCTGCTGCTCTCTCCGCTCCCGACACTGGCCTCTGCAAAAAAGCCCGCGAAAGTGAGTTTATATACTCACTGTGCTGCTGCTCTCTCCGCTCCAGACACTGGCCTCCCTGCAGTCCCACACTCCCATTGCGGCCCTTTCACCATGGCATTACTCCCTTTCCCTTCCTACCACTTCCTCAGTCCTATCATGACCCTTGCTCACTTCCATTGCTACCACTACCTCTTCCTTTTTGAACTACTACTCAACGCCTGAATCCCCTCGATCCCATCATTCCACTTCACCCTTAACCTCCACTCCCCTCTTGCACTCCCTAAGGGCAAGTGGCCAGAGGCTCCCTCACCCGGTATCTCTCCTATTTCACAAAAGAACTCAACATAAGATAATGAATGTCATTGTTAGCCCATCACTCGTGCATGCACTCTCACCATGTGTGTGTGTGTGTGTCTCGGGTGTCAGTAATTAGAATGTTTACATTTTCTAACCATCAATCTCTCCCTCAAAGGTGTCAGCAACAAGAAGGTTTACATTTTCAAACTGTCAACAAAACACAGGAGATAAAGGTTTTCTTTCAACTTTCTTTTTTGAAAAATTAATTTGTCAGCATGGGAAATGCACTCTGTCTCTCTCAGCTTAATGCGCTTTCTGAAATTTATAGAACACAAACCAAAAGCTGCAAAAGATCTGTAATGAGAACACCCTATTTTCCTCACTCTCTTATATAGGCATGTGCAGACTCATACAAGTGGCACACACGGTCTCTGCATAATTTCTTTTAAAAAACTCTTAATATAAACATTACCTAAAAATAGCCTTTTAATTTTGTTCCTAGCTTTTCTTTGAACAACTGATTGGAAACTGCTAGAAGCTAAAGAAAAATATTCCAGCAGTTCATCTGACTAAATGGCACTGATGAATCCCAAGAATGGATACACTATAAATGTTCAGACCACATAGTCTGCAATCAGCCATCAGTGGCAAATGTGTCCAAGCCCAGGCTTCTGGGAGAAGCTGAGGTCTGCAAGTAAAACTTTAGTGAAGGCATTAAAAGGCACAAAAGACAATTGTGTAAATTGGGTAAATTTAATCATGTTATTGTGAAATATCTTAGAATCATAGAATGGTTACAGCACAGAAGGCGGCCATTCGGCCCGTTGAGCCTATGCCGGCTCTCTGCAAGAGCACTTCAGCTAGTCCCACTCCCCCGCCCTTTCCCCGTAGCCCTACAAATCTTCTTCCCTCAATTCCCTTTTGAAAGCCACGATTGAATTTGCCTCCACCACCCACTTGGGCAGTGCATTCCAGATCCTAATATGTATTTCTTCTAAATTTATTATGCCAATAGTCTGACTAAATTTTCACTGCCCCAGTGGATCCTGCATCCACAGTAAACAGTGATTCAGAGAAACTCCAGTGTTATTTCAGGAAAGGAGTGACTACTAATGTGTTGTGGAAACAGGGTTTTCCTTCTGTCCAGATGAAGTTCGCTGGATCCCAGCCAGTCTGTCACTCACAGGCTTGCACTTTAAATAATGTACTGGATTTGTTAGAAATTGAGATTCAGGCCAGCAGAGCACCTGTCGCAATCAACCCAGCCATAAGATCACTCCTCCCAGATCCAGGCTCAATGCAGTACTGGGTAGCTTCAAGACAAGGCAGATAAACTGAATTTTCAAAGACCTAAATGAAGCATTTAGGATATGCTCATCAGGAAGTACACATGCCTCCACCAATAATCTCTACAGTTTGATGATTCCTAGGTAGAAAGTTCAAAGTAGTTCCACCAGCGAGAATAAACCCACTTTGTATCTCTTTAAAAGCAATGCCGATAGTTGAAACTGTGCTTAGGAACAAAGGGAACTGTGCAATTCACCTACACGGGTACTTTCCGACCCCGAGGACGAGGCCTGCATGTAACCAGGTGCTTCACTGTTGCAGAAATAATTGGCAAGCAGTAGATTCCTCATCACAATCAACATGGTGCAGAGATATGCACCAATGGAAAAAAAGACCATGAGCACCTGAAGGATTCAACGACTTTGCGATTGGGAAGATTTCCCACATTGATCTTGATGAAAGGTCACTCATATCATTGTTGGGGTATAAAACTGCGGACACATTGCCAGCATGAATGGAGAGTTCCCTTCCATCTCATTAGCTGGTCATACGTAGCTTCTCATGTGCCTGGTAAGGACCTGACAATGGCGGACGCTCGAATCACGAGCTCCAGGTTGAAAGGGGCAACAATTCAGATCTGGATACTTGTGTAAACTTGCTTGTTCTGAACCTACCAATAAGTGAAAATCACTGACAGGGAACATTCAACTACAACACGATGAAGTATAGTCTTATTATAGAAGACAGCATGGAAATCTGGCCAGAGCAGAGTAAACTGGCAAGTAGACTGCAATCATACTGGGCTGCGAAAAGTGAATCATCGCGGCAAGATGAATTACTCTCAAGAGGCACAGTCTAGTGACGCTTCCATCCTTGTAACCCAAGATGTCGGTGGAAAGTATGCACTGGACTATCAAGGCATCAGGAAATGAGTGCGCTCAACAGGCCATATGGTGGCCTGGCTGAAGTAAATGCATTGCCGTTGTTGCTCAGAATTGTTACGAGAAAACAATGGCCTGGAAATTGCAGTCGGAGGCTTGCTGCCCGCGTACGTCGCCGAACCGCAAGAAAACTACACACTTATCTGATGGCTCCGGACTCTTGCGGTCCTGGGCCTGCAGGCATACACCTGCGTAAAGGCCCACGCATCCCAGGGGCACATGCAGTTTGCAAGCGTCCCTGGGATCACGTGGGCCAGGCCAACCAATGACAAGGGGGGAATTCCTATTCCTATTAGAAATCACCTAATAAATAAAAGTTCACAACACTGAAATAAAAATAAAAAATCACAGGTTCAAAATTAATTAAAACACCCTTTGAACATTTAAAATAAAAATTGAATTTTTGGAAAAATAAACTTAAACATTTTTAAACGGGACAAAAATAACCTAAACTAATTTTAAGTGCAAGTGAATGTATAAATCACTCAAAAATTTTTTTTATTTTAACCCATACGCTGGTAAAAGGTCTTACACCTGCTTTTACTGGGCATAAGGATTTGGTGGGTATTCGCTGGGCAGTAGTTGGGCAACTAGCCCAACTCTGCGTCAGCGAAAGTGAATTTGTAGCAGATGGATACGATCTGTCAAGGGGAAACTTGACGGATCGCAAGTTCCGGGTTTTCGCGCATGCGCATCGCGTGCGAAGACCCGGAACTTGCGGGGCACTTATGACGGCGCGTACGTACACCGTCATAGGCCCAGTGAAATCCTGGCCAATAAATCCTGTTGATGGAACAATCTGCTCTGCCTGAAAGTTGGTCAGATCCATTCAGATGCAAAGCCACCACTTACCGTATGGTTACAGACTACTTCTAAACATTTCACACAGGTACTATAACTGACTCAGATCATGTCACAAAATATTGTGCAACATCTGAAATCAATATTTGCACAATTAGGATTTGTTCGCAGTACAAGTAGCCCCAATCGTGAGTTGGAGAAAGCAGTGCATATTATAAATAACCTGCTCAGCAAATGTGAAGATCCATACTTAGGTCTCCCAACATATCCCACACTGGCAAAAGGATACAGCCCTTCAGAACTGTTAATGAAGAGATAGTTAAGAGGGACGATCAGTGCTTCCACCATACCTGGTCAGCTACAGAGAAAAGGAGAAATGGTGAGGACACACCAAGTTAGAGATTGCAATTCGCAATACTGAGTGAGGGAGCTACCAAGAATGAACTCTAAATCTGGATAATGGACACTAGACTCAAAGAAGCTAGACATCTAGACACTAGATGTGGTGGACAATTAAACAACTAACGGGAGGAGGAGGCTCCACAAACATCCCCATCCTCAATGAAGGTGGAGCCCAGCGCCAGAGTGCAAAGACAAGGCAAAAGCGTTTGCAACCATCTTCTGCCAGAAGTGTGGAGTGGATGATCCATCTCGGTCTCCACCATCACAGAAACCAGTCTTCAACCAATTCGATATCAAGAAATGGCTGAGTGCACTGGATACAGCAGAGGCTATGGGCCCCGACAACATCCCAGCTGTAGTGCTGAAGACTTGTGCTCTAGCCAAGCTGTTCCTGTACAGCTACAACACTGGCATCTACCTGACAAAGTGGAAAACTGCCCAGGTTTGTCCTGTCCACAAAAAGCAGGACAAATCCAATCCAGCCAATCATCGGCCCAATCAGTCTACTCAATCATCAGCAAAGTGATGGAAGGGGTCAACGACAGTGCTATCAAACACCACTTTCTTACCAATAACCTGCTCCCCAACAACAACTTATATAGCGCCTTTAATGCAATAAAACTTCCCAAAGTGCTTCACAGAAGTGCTGTCAAAAAAGAGACACCAAGCCATATAAGGAGATGTTAGGGTAGATCACCAAAAGCTTGGTTGAAGAGGTAGGTTTTAAGGAGAGTCTTAAAGGAGGATAGAGAAGTAGAGAGGCGGAGAGATTTAGGGAGGGAATTCCAGAGCTGAAGGCACAGCCGCCAATGGTGGAGCATTTCAAATCGGGGTGTTCAAAAGTCCAGAATAGGTGGAGCGCAGAGGTCTAGGGGGATTATAGGGCTGGAGAAGATTACAGAGATAAGGCGGGGCGAGGCCATGGAGGGATTTGAAAACAAGGATGAGAATTTTAAAATCGAGGCTTTGCTTAACTGGGAGCAACACTCAAGAAGCTCAACACCATCCAGGACAAAGCAGCCCGCTTGATTGATACCCCATCCACCGCATTAAACATTCACTTCCTCCACCACCGGCGCACAGTGGCTGCAGTGTGTACCATCTACAAGATGCACTGCAGCAACTCGCCAAGGCTTCTTCAACAGCACCTCCCAAACCCACGACCTCTACCACCTAGAAGGACAAGGGCAGCAGGCGCATGGGAACACCACCACCTCCAAGTTCCCCTCCAAGTCACACACCACCCTGACTTGGAAATATATCGCGTTACTCCATCGTTGCTGGGTCAAAATCTTGCAACTCCCTACCTAACAGCTCTGTGGGAGTACTTTTACCACACGGACTGCAGCGGTTTAATAAGGCGGCTCGCCATCACCTTCTCAAGGGCAATTAGGGATGGGCAATAAATGCAGGCCTTGCCAGTGACGCCCACATCCTGTGAATGAATTTAAAAAAAGTGACACAGAAAACATCCACACCTTGATACTTTGCTACTTGTTGCTGAGACACTCAGGGTTCAGTCAAAATCTGTGCCAGAACCACCAGAAATTGATATGGTTAGAGATTCTCATGTCACTATTGCAGTTACCAAAAGATTTGACTGCACTTCGAAGTAATTAATTGTACACAAAGCACTTGGAAAAAGAACAGTGAGATAGGGTAAGGCTTTATATTAATGCAAGCATTTCTTTCACTTTTGTGTGGCTGCTCCCTGGCACAGAGGCATACGGTCACCACCATCACAGAGAAATTGTGTGCCGACATACCCAGAACCCATTTTACTGAAGTTGCTGCCTGGATTTGCGATGTGCTCAGGTGAGGGGCATGAGGGTATGAAGAGGAGGACATGGTGCAAGCTTGGAACAGTTACTGAATCCAACAGCCCGAGGAGTTGGATTAATGTCAGTTGATTGCTCGCCCGAGAGCTCAGCTGGTACACACATTGAGTAGCTGAGTCGTACAGACCAAAGCAGGTTCCAAGTTCAACCCCGAGTCTGTGTTGAGTTAGCTGATGTCAGCTATGTTAGTTATAGGGATGCTACCAAGGACATCCTTGAGCTGAAAAGAGAAAAAGTGTGTAACTGTGAGTTGAGCGAGGATTGGATCAGACTCACAGTGATGTCCTCTACAATTGAAGTCTTCCAACACTCACTGTCGAGGCTCACACATGAAGAATGGTCACTTGGTCAAGGTACCAAAGGGCATTTGCCATCACGTAACCACACCCCAGCAGGGATCAGTAGTTTCAAGAGGTAAGAGGAGAAAATTGATTAAAGAATGACACCAAGTCAGTGGGAAAGAAAGATGGCTGCCATTTTGCCTGTTTGATATGAACATCCTGGTGAAATCAGCCCATTACTTCTGAGTGATTCTTAATGTTTGAAATCATCACTGTGACATACTAGTCTTCAGTTCAATGGTTCTGAAGAACTTTTATTGTCCCTTTACACCAAACAGTTCCAAAGTCAATCTTTTTGCCCCCAGTTGGGAACGTGCCTCTCAAAGTTCATTTAGATAGATCTTTTTACTGTCTAAATGAGCTTGGAGAGCCACATTCAAATGTGAAGCAGTGACTTTTCACCAATGTGTTGCCTGGTTACACGGAGCTCTTACCTTGCTTTTTAATGACCGCTTTCAGCAGCTTCTCCATAGCTTCGCCTTGGGCAATGTCAATAGGCAGCTCCCCCTCACTGTTCACGGCAGCAACATTCGCCCGCTGCTTAATTAGATACCTACACAAGGAGCAAGCAGATATATTCAGAATCAACTGGATATCAGCTATCCTCCTGCCTAAACTTTGTGCACTTCACAGGGTTGGCTTGAACTGAACTGTAGGTGGGCTCACTCAGGGCACTGACTGGGGTCAGTCTGAGCACTAACTGAGTTCAGCAAGGTCACTGACCTTTCTGAGGACTTGGTTAGGCTGCTGTTAGATGATACTCAACAGTTGGAAGGGCAAGAAGTTTTCAGTTAGGTCTAACACTTAACCAGGAGATCTGATTGTTTAGTGGTTGACAACACTGAATGTCAGCTCTAACATTTCAACTCATCAGTCGCTAGAAAAAAAGAGTCCAAACTGCATACCCATCTCTTTACTGGGGTCCCAATGGCAGGTGGATCTTTAAAAGGTTTTGACACTATCAGTTTCCTTTTTATTGGGTACACTCCTTATAGCTGAGTGAGGTCACAACATTCAAAGAGCTCACTCTTGACAGACATTGTCAGTGCATGGCAAAGGGAGAGCCAAAAAGCCATCTTATCTGAACTTTCTTTTAAAATGTACTGATGGGCTATCTGCTGTTGGTAATAGCAACAAAATGAGCATCAATCGCATTGCTCTTTGCGAGATCCATGTTTGAGGTCCCACTATTCCAGTCAGTCTCTGCCCTTGTGATGGGTGCAGCCCAGTCCAACAGGGCTGGATTAAAAAGGTCTGGAGCATCAGTGCTTCCCACTGACAGACATCTATCTGCAGAGGCGATAGGGAAGATGCTGTGTATAGGGGCCACTGCAGAGTTTAGATCCATAACTAAAGACCACTCCATGTAATTGCATGGGACTGTGTGGGTCTGTTTTTGGCATTCCTAATCTACACTGTCTCATCAAGCAAGCCCAGGTCTTAAAAGTGCTGAGAGGCATAGATAACAAAGATGTGAGCAGAGCATTTAATTTAAGTACAGAACTAAAGGACACCAATTTATAAAAAGGTGCATAAAGATAACCCTCTGAACTACAGGCTGGTGAGCCCGACATCTGTAGTATGTCAAACATTAGAGGACATCCTGAGGGAGGGAAAATGAAACGCCTAGAGAAATAAGAGGGAGTCGGCATCGCTTCATGGGAGGGAGGTCATGTCTGACAAATCTATTAGAGTCCGTTGAGAAGATAACAGACTCAGTAGATAAACAGAACTCAGGAGATGTTAAAATGGATGTGCAAAGTAATAAGGTTGAGGAAGAGGAATAAACAGTGGGAGTATAAATTAAGAAAAAAGAGTCAAACTGGACCCCTCCGGAGGGTCGCTGCCCCAAGCTTGACATGTATGCTCAAGCTGTCAGGAAATGCATCAACGCCAGATTCATCAGCCGCACTCACAAGACAGTCCAGAATGTCACCCGAGCACAACGCAACGCCATCCACGCTCTCAAGACCAACCGCAACATTGTCATCAAACCAGCGGACAAAGGAGGAGCCATCGTCATACAGAACAGAACGGACTATTGTAAAGAAGCATACCGACAACTGGACAACCAGGAACACTACAGACAGCTACCCGCAGATCCGACCAAAGAACACACCCGCCAACTCAATAGACTGATCAAGACCTTCGATCCAGACCTTCAAAACATCCTACGCGCTCTCATCCCACGTACTCACCGCGTGGGAGACTTCTACTGCCTCCCAAAGATACACAAAGCCAACACACCCGGACGTCCTATCGTATCAGGCAATGGAACCCTGTGTGAGAACCTCTCTGGCTACGTCGAGGGCATTCTGAAACCCATCGTACAGGGAACCCCCAGCTTCTGTCGCGACACTACAGACTTCTTACAGAAACTCAGCACCCACGGACCAGTTGAACCAGGAACACTCCTTGCCACGATGGACGTATCGGCACTCTACACCAGTATCCCCCACGATGACGGCATCGCTGCAACAGCCTCAGTACTCAACATCAACAACAGCCAATCTCCAGACGCCATCCTACAACTCATCCGCTTCATCCTTGACCACAATGTCTTCACCTTCGACAACCATTTTTTTACCCAAACACACGGAACAGCCATGGGGACCAAATTCGCACCCCAATACGCCAACATCTTCATGCACAAGTTCGAGCAAGACTTCTTCGCTGCACAGGACCTCCAGCCAACGCTGTACACCAGATACATCGACGACATTTTCTTCCTTTGGACCCATGGCGAAGGATCACTGAAAAGACTACACGATAACATAAACAAGTTCCATCCCACCATCAAACTCACCATGGACTACTCCTCAGAATCGGTCTCATTCCTGGACACACGAATCTCCATCAAAGACGGACACCTCAGCACTTCACTCTACCGCAAGCCCACGGACAACCTCACGATGCTCCACTTCTCCAGCTTCCACCCTAACCATGTTAAAGAAGCCATCCCCTATGGACAAGCCCTGCGAATACACAGGATCTGCTCAGACGAGGAGGAACGCGATGGACACCTACGGACGCTGAAAAACGCCCTCGTAAGAACGGGATATGACGCTCGACTCATCGATCGACAGTTCCGACGGGCCACAGCGAAAAATCGCATAGACCTCCTCAGAAGGCAAACACGGGACACAACCAACAGGGTACCCTACGTCGTCCAGTACTTCCCCGGAGCGGAGAAACTACGACATGTTCTTCGCAGCCTTCAACATGTCATCGATGACGACAAACACCTCGCTAAGGCCATCCCCACGCCTCCACTACTTGCCTTCAAACAGCCGCCTAACCTCAGAAGTACCATCGTTCGCAGCAAATTACCCAGCTTTCAGGATAACAGCGACCACGACACCACACAACCCTGCCATGGCAAACTCTGCAAGACATGCCAGATCATCAACACAGATACCACCATCACACGTGAGGACACTACCCACCAGGTACATGGTACATACTCATGTGACTCGGCCAACGTTGTCTACCTCATACGTTGCAGGAAAGAATGCACCGCGGCATGGTACATCGGCGAGACCATGCAGACACTGAGACAACGTATGAACGAGCACCGCGCAACAATCGCCAGGCAGGATTGTTCCCTCCCAGTCGGGGAACACTTCAGCAGTCAAGGACATTCAGCCTCGGATCTGCGGGTAAGCGTTCTCCAAGGCAACCTTAGAAACACACGACAACGCAAAATCATCGAGCAGAAACTGATAGCCAAGTTCTGCACTCATGAAGACGGTCTCAATCGGGATCTTGGGTTTATGTCACGATACATGACGTGATCCGGACTCGAGTCGTCGTTAGCTTGTTCACAGATGTGATTCCCAGTAAAAAAGTAAAAATTTTCCCAGTAAAAAAGTAAATTTTTTTTTAAAGCTTTTCGTTTTACATACATACGGCAGCTTTTGACACGTTAGAACCCCTGCGACTTCACCTCATTGTCTCAGTTGTATCTTGCTATGTCTTTTGATGTGGTACCTTCCTGGCTGACTTAATTAACTTTATCACACCTCGGCAGATAGTCAGGATGATTTAATTTATTGGTCTGCAATTGTAAAGTACACATGCTTTTTTTTCCATCTATATATGCTCTGACGATTCTGTATCCAATTTACTTCACCTGAGGAAGGAGCGATAGTTCCGAAAGCTTGTGATTTCAAATAAAACTGTTGGACTATAACCTGGTGTTGTGCGACCTCTCAAGTATAAATTAAGCCAGAGTGATAGAGAGTAAGTATCAGGAAATGCTAATTAATTTATTCTGACCCATCTAGAGTACTGTGCAAAATTCTAAACACTTACTCAGTGGGAGATCCTGGCATTAGAGAGGGTGCCGAGAGGGGCAACTAAATAAATTAGTCACCTGCACTATGAAGTAAAGCACTGGAAACTACAAATGTTACACTGGTGGAAAGGGTGGCTCAGATCTGACTTCATTTAGGTATTCAAGATTCTTAGAGATATATATAAGCTGATTCCTAATAATGCTTGGCATAACCACAAAAATCTACAAGAAGCTCAGGAGTGGGAATGCGAATAGTTAGCTTAGATTTAACTACTTTACACAAGGCGGGGAAAGACAGACAGACAGACAGAAAAAGACAGACAGAAAAAGACAGAAAGAAAGACTTGCATTTATATAGCGCCTTTCACGACCACCGGACATCCCAAAGTCCTTACCACCAATCAAGTACTTTTTGAAGTGTAGTCACTGTTGTAATGTAGAAAATGCAGCAGCCAATTTGTGCACAGCAAGCTCCCACAAGCAGCAATGTGATAATGACCAGATCACCTGTTTTAGTGATGTTGTGCGGGATAAATATTGGCCAGGATACCGGGAATCACTCCTTTGTTCTTCTTCAAAATAGTGCCATGGGATTTTTACGTCCACCTTAGAGAGCAGACGGGGCCTCGGTTTAACGTCTCATCCAAAAGACGGCACCTCTGACAGTGCAGCACTCCCTCAGCACTGCACTGGGGTGTCAGCCTAGATTTTTGTGCTTAAGTGTCTGGACTGGGACTTGAACCCACAACCTTCTGACTCAGAGGTGAGGATGCTACCAACTGAGCCACAGCTGACACATAAAGGAGACAGTGGAGGTGGATAATGGGAGCAAATTCAAGAGGGAGTGGGACAGATATCTGGCATAGAAAGTGACCAAGAGGCATGAGAGATGAAGTAGTAATTGGTATTTTTCAAACTAGGTGGCTGCAGATGGACTACAGTAATCTCTTCCAGTTCTGCATATTCCTGTGTTCTTATGGTGGGCAGTCAGGCCAAGCATTCTTATTAATGCTGTCTATAGGGCAACAAGCCAGTGATACATGCCAAACTGCATGGTTTTGGTGGACTGGTCCATGAGCCCAGCCAATGCTGTCATGGGGCGGTCTGACCCAACTCCTGTTCTGTTGCTGCTATAAACTGAATTCACAGGAATTCCCGCATGCGGCATGCAGCCAGGTTCAATCGTTTTAGCTTACAGGAGCAACAAAAACTTGGGTAGGAGACTTAGAACGGCCCACGAGAGGGGAGAAACTGAGAGTCGCGCGGTGGGGGAGTGGAGGAGAATGCCAACATGAACTGGAGGACGTAGAGGAAAATGCCAGCGTGGAGCTGCGGTGGGAAGTGTGGGGAAGAAGAATGTAATTGTGGACTGGCGATGGAGGGCAGTGCCAGCTTGAACTGAGGGGGGAGGGGACAAAGAGTGCCAGGTTGAATGGAGAAGAGTGAAGTGGGAAAGAATGTTTCTGTGCACTGGTGGAGAGAGAAAAATGACTGTTGGGTAACCAAACTACAATTTCCTCAACAGTCACTTATTTTCTTCTGTCTTTCAGGTTAAAAATGATTCAGTTGTGAAGTATAAAACTGCTTAAATTAATCAGAGTGCCTAAATTTTAATATAAAAATTCATAATGTTCCAGCTGAGCAAATTCCCACCCTCTGGTAATACACCAACAGTTCACGCAAAGGAGTGGGCAAGCAGAGTGCAAAAATTATAAACTCACTGCTGAAAACTCTCACCAGAATGGTCAAGACATTTTATTTTTAAAACAGATCTTCCACTATTCCTGGGAGGAAGGCATTTTAAAAGATAATAAAAACAATCCCTTCCCAAATGACAGACAGTAGTTTTCAAAAGAATTGATTAAGCGTTCCCTCTTGTTTAGCCAAAACAAAAATTGCAATGCCAATGTTCATTGTAGAGTCTAAGATACTGGACCAAATAGTGTCAAAAATCTTTTTTTTTTTAAACTGAGGCTTGTGCCTCCAGACAATTCTAGAAAATAAATTGGATGCCTCGAATCTCTTTCAAGCTTTCACATACAGTACTTCTGCTTTTTTTGCTTACAATATGAGTGACGGTATATTGGGTTATCTGCAGCTTACGTTACAAGCCCGTGTCCCACTGCACTTTCGGTGCAATTGCTTGTTTCGGAGTCGTCGGCCTTTTTTGAAGCTATTGGTCAGCTTTTGCTCATTTTTTAGCTTGGCTCGTATGAGTCAAAGTTGAATATTGGAGACGCAAGGTTCTGGAAATTTGTTCAATTGCCCCCGATACTGTATCAATGGGGATGTAGCAGTTCCTATCGACTTGCTGTATCCATACTCACTCTGTGATCTCCGTGAAACCGCAGGAAGCCGCTGCGTGTAACGCTGTCCAGCCCTCATTGTCAGGCTGATTGACATTGGCGCCATGCTCCAGCAGAAAAGTGACCATGTCCAGATTTTCATCGATGCAAGCCTGTCAGAGAGCAGAAGACAACAAAATAGTGAACAATCTCAAGTTGCTGCTCCTCTGCACGATACCCATAGCCACTCTTTTACCGTACCCGCTCGGTTAGGGTCAAACTTTGAAAATTAGTTACTCGAAGATCTCCTGTGGTGTTGCTCATTGTGAGTCACAGGATGTGCTGATATCAACAAAGTGTGACAGGGAAAGTGTTACAGGACAGAAATGTGCACGATATGGACGACTTAATATATTACTGGTGAATCTCCGGTGCTGTTGCTTGCAGCAAGTTGCAGGGTGTAGTGGGTTGGTAAGGATTTGAAGCTTTGGTGGAGAGGGCTAAGGTTTTTATAATATTAATGGAAGGGAGGAAAGAAGGAAGAAAGAATGGCCAGAAGAGGGTGCAGAAAATAAGGGAGCCAGGAGAGAGGGCACAAAATAAATAAGTGAACGCACACACGCACGTTCATTCACACA
Source organism: Squalus acanthias (assembly GCA_030390025.1). Lineage (NCBI taxonomy): Eukaryota > Metazoa > Chordata > Chondrichthyes > Squaliformes > Squalidae > Squalus > Squalus acanthias. Next base: position 56,740,535 of record CM059434.1, on the reverse strand, counting down.
GACATACACTTAAATAACGAAATTAACTGAACTGGAAGAGAAGGGCATCAATTAACTGGAACTATATATAATTGAATTAAATACAAGATCATTAGATCAAGAGCCAGAGCAGCAGGGGCTAGGTGAGCAGTGGGACCCGTTTTATTTCATTATATGTAGAGGATCGTTCAGGAATCCAGAGTGGTAGGAAGAGCAATTTAATAACATTGAGTGGCGGTTTTATTTAATAATTTTCGACAATGCTAGTTGGCAGCCAGGGCTGATGAAAGTGGCCAGAGATCCCAGTTACATTTTTGAGCTGGGGGCGGGAAGCAGAGGTGAGTGGGTTCTGGAGCAGAAGCGGTGGCTGAAAATGCAATTTTATTTTTATATATATATTTTGAGAAGGGTGGGGGCCCAATTTTTCTAAAGAACTACAGTCAGAGGGCTTCAGGAATAGGCCAAGGATGACAGCAGTGTGCCATAGGCAAAGCAGGACAGAGGTTGAGCTGGCCAGCTGGGATTGCCAACTTTGGGTTGACGTAGTCCTGGAGATTTGATCATGTGACATTTGATCACATGGCATTCGATCACGTGACATTTGACCACTGTTTACAAATGTTACTCCAAGCCCCCCAAAAAAAATCTTTGACAGTTTGTTTTATAGTCAGATAAAAAACATAACTTATATAAATTAAAGACCATAAAGAATAGAAAGATTTAAGCATAAGTAATACTTAAATAAAAACTACTTCTATGCAATGTTCCCTTTAAGCTGCGCAGCCACGCAGCTGTCTGGAGCTCCCGCGTAGCCGGCTCACTGGCTTTTAAATTCAAAAACCGCGCATGCGCGAGCTGCACGGCCCCAAAAAGAATTAGAGGGGACATTGCTTCTGTGATGTTTCTACAGTATACACTGCCGTGAGAAATACCAAGTAAATACCACTGATTCAACAAAAACATCATCGATATAAGTAACTTCTAACTAAAGTCTTCATATAATTTTATGACTTTTTACAATACACAGCAAGTTATAAAAATTATAAATAAAGCCAATACCAAAACTAATTCAATTCACTGACTCCCACACCCCACCGTTGAAGCCCAGCTTCAGGGTTGTGAGGGTCACTCCTCAGGGAGCAGCACCAAAGCTGCCCGACTCCCAGAACAAAAGACATACAACAGCGCACATCACAGGCTAATATGAACTGTCCCTCACTCCAGATTGTGTTGCGCTCTCTCACTCCCTCCCCCAGTTTGTGCTCCTCTCCGTCTCCAGTTTGTGTTCATCTCTCTCTATCTCCCTCCCTCAGTTTGTGTTTCTCTCCCTCCCTCCCCCAGTTTCTGTTGCTCTCTCTCCCTCCCTAGTTCATTTCTCTCTCTTTCAGTTTATGTTTCTCGCTCTCCCTCCCCCAGTTGGTGTTTTTCTCCCTGCGTGCTTTTCTTTCTCTCCCTCTGTGTGTTTCTTTCCTCCACCAGCACCCCACCCCCAGATTGTGTTTCTCTCTCTCTCCCTCGCTGTGTGTCTTTCTCTACCTCCCTCTCCCAGTGTGTGTTTCTCTACCTCCCTCTCCTAGTTTCTCTCTAAGGAATCAGAGTTTCCAGGTGATTTTCATTGGCCCCGATGCCGTCATCCTCACAACTGGCAATGAAGTGGTGAGTTTCTAATAGTGAGGGCAAGGGGATCAGCAGGGCTCAGACAACGTGGTTTGGTTGCAAGCCACGACAGCTGGCGTACGCTGCAGGAGCAAACCACACATACAAGGACCGTTTTTCCCCCGAGTTGCCAATAGGCGTTCGGGAGATCAACGCCCATTACGGTAGAGGAGGATTGGGAACGCCACGGGCAGCAGAACAGGGCCAGAGCCCCATTTGTAGTTTAAATTTAGGCTGGTGGCCTTTGGGAGTGGCGGTTTTACTTAATAATTTGCGACAAGAATCATCCAATGGGGTAACGAAGAGTCTTCTCACTTTCCAATTGGTGTGGGAAGGCGGGGTGCCGTGAGGATGGGTGCTTTGGGTGACCCATGGCGGGAGTGTGGGGGGCCGGACAGTTGGAGGCAGCTCATCGAGTGATGAAACCTCCAGGAATATATTCAACAAGAGTTGACAACCCGATCTGTGGGAGGCAGAAGATGGGAGCGAGGAGCACAACACCCTCACCTAGCGATCGAAAGCCCGCAATTTCAGCATGACAAGCAAAATGTTTACATCCTCCATTATAAATGTTGACAATAGCTTTACTCAAAATAGTGATACAGTAATTAAGGGTAATGTGGCAGTCACAAGGCTTTTACTATATTATATTTACACACGCAAAAACGTTCAGACTTCCTCCATTCCCCCTCACTCTGCTAAAGGTGCTGGCTCTTGCTGCAATAAAGCTTCATTGGCAGAGGCAGCCTCCTGGACCACACATAAGTTGACAATCTTCACATATGATCCGAGAAAATGAATGTTGACTGGCTACTTCACCAGAGAGGACGTCAGAGACAAATCCAACCCTATCCTTACATAATGTCCGCACGTGCACCCTGCTTGGTTTGTACAGCTCAGCACCGCACCATTTGTTACATCTTTTGTAGAATACATGAAGTTAGGTGAGAAATCCTGCAAAAAAGGATAGGAGGCTATTGCATAGCACAATGGGGGAGGGGAGGGAAGAAGGGGGTGGGGGAGGAAATCATGGTGGGGTGGAGAAGGGGAGGGCTGAGTCAGAGATACTCCCACTGAACTGTAAAAGCAGCAGGAAAGCTCACAAATTATAAGCCGTAACCAAGGCAATATAGCAACAAACAGCAAAACAGCATAATCCCCTTCTATCAGGAAGCTCCATCGGAACAGGATTCCCGAAACAGATATGCATCTGGAAAAATTTCAGCAATTCCATTTTCTTAAAGTGGCTGTGAGTGTGTGTCTTGGTTTGTCTGCTTTTGCGTGGGGGCTGGGGGGGCAGGAAACAGCATCAGGGTACTGATTGAAAAGTAGCAATGGCATCAATGGGATTATTGAAATAACTGGCTCCCTGCAGCTGGAAACATCAATGTGAGTCCAGCAGTGTGGGCCTGTCCATGTCAAACAGGGAGAGATATTTGGGTTCTAACCTGTCCTTACCTGTTTGTATGTTCGAATCACAAAAAGTTACCATGCAGGTACAACAAGCAATTAAGAAAGCAAATGGTAGGTTGGCCTTTATTGCAAGGGGGAATGAGTATAAGAGTAAGGAAGTCTTGCTGCAAATTTTATTTTATTCATTCATCGAATCATAGAATGGTTACAGCATAGAAGAGGCGGCCATTCCACACGGTCGAACCTGTGCCGACTCTCAGCTAGTCCCACTCCCTTGCCCTTTCCCCCTAGCCCAGCAATTTATTTTTGCTTCAGCTACTTATCCAACTCCCTTTTGAAAGATAAGATTGAGTCTGCCTCCGCCACCCTTTCAGGCAGTGCATTCCAGATCTTAACCACTCGCTGCGTAAAAATGTTTTTTCTTACGTCACCTTTGGTTCTTCTGCCAATCTCCTTAAATCTGTGTCCTCTGGTTCTCGACCCTTCTGCCAATGGGGACAGTTTCTCTCTACCTACCCTGTCCAGACCCCTCATAATTTTGAGCACCTCTATCAAATCTCCTCTCAATCTTCTCTGCTCCAAGGAGAACAACCCCAGCTTCTCCAGTCTATCCACGTAACTGAAGTCCCTGATTCCTGGAATCATTCTCACAAATCGTTTCTGCACCTTCTCTAAGGCCTTCACATCCTTCCTAAAGTGTGATGCCCAGAATTGGACACAATACTCCAGTTGGGGCTGAACCAGTGTTTTATACAGGATCATAATTTCCACACTTTTATACTCTATACATCTATTTATGAAGCCCAGGATCCCGTAAGCCTTTTTAACTGCTTTCTCAACCTGCCCTGCCACCTTCAACAACGATTTGTGCACACATACCCCCCAGGTCTCTCTGTTTGTGCACTCCCTTCAGGATTGTACCCTTTAGTTTATATGTCCTCTCCTCATTCTTTGTACCAAAATGCATCACTTCACACTTTTCTGTGTTAAATTTCATCTGCCACGTGTCTGCCCATTTCACCAGCCTGTCTATGTCTTCTTGAAGTCTTATCACTATCCTCCTCACTGTTCACTATACTTCCAAGTTTTGTGTCATCTGCAAATTTTGAAATTGTGCCCTGTACACCCACGTCCAAGTCATTAATATATATCAAGAAAAGTAGTGGTCCTAGAACCGACCCCTGGGGAACACCACTGTATACCTTCCTCCAGTCTGAAAAACAACCGTTCACCACTACTCTCTGTTTCCTGTCACTTAGCCAATTTCGTATCCAGGCTGCCACTGTCCCTTTTATTCCATGGGCTTCAATTTTGCTGGCAAGCCTATTATGTGGCACTTTGTTGAACGCCTTTTGGAAATCCATGTACACTACGTCAACTGCATTACCCTCATCAACCCTCACTGTTGCCTCATCAAAAAACTCGATCAAATTGGTTAAACACGATTTGCCTTTAACAAATCCGTGCTGGCTTTCCTGAATGAATCCACCCCTATCCAAGTGACTGTTGATTTTGTTCCTGATTACTGTTTCTAAAAGCTTCCCCACTACCGAGGTTAAACTGACTGGTCTGCAGTTGCTGGGTTTATCTTTACACCCTTTTTTGAACAATGGTGTAATATTTGCAATTCTCCAGTACTCTGGCACCACCCCCGTATCTATGGAGGATTGGAATATTATGGCCAGTACCTCCGCAATTTCCGCCCTCACTTCCCTCAGCATCCTAGGATGCATCCCATACGCTCCTGGTGATTTATCTACTTTAAGTACAGCCAGCCTTTCTAATACCTCTTCTTTATCAATTTTTATCCCATCAAGTGTCTCCAGTACCTCCTCCTTCACTATGTCTATGGCAGCATCCTCTTCCTTGGTGAAGACAGATGCAAAGTAATCATTTAGTACCTCAGCTATACCCTCTGCCTGCATGCATAGATCTCCTTTATGGTCCCTAATCGGCCCCACCCCTCCTCTTACTGGGATGTGGGCGTCATTGGCAAGGCCAGCATTTATTGCCCATCCCTAATTGCCCTCTAGAAGGTGGTGGTGAGCCATCTTCTTGAACTGCTGTAGTCCTTGCGGTGAAGGTACTTCCACAATGCTGTTAGGGAGGGAGTTCCAGGATTTTGACTCAGCCAATCAAGTGGGTTACTTTGTCCTGGATGGTTTTGAGCTTCTTGAGTGTTGTTGGAGCTGCACTCATCCAGGCAAGTGGAGAGTATTCCATCACACTCCTGACTTGTGCATTGTAGATGGTGGAGTCAGGAGGTGAGACAATCGCCACAGAATACCCAGCCTCTGACCTGCTCTTGTGACTACAGTATTTATGTGGCTGGTACAATTAGGTTTCTGGTCAATCGTGACCCCCCAGGATGTTGATGGTGGGGGATTCGGCGATGGTAATGCCGTTGAATGTCAAGGGGCGGTGGTTAGACTCTCTCTTGTTGGAGATAGTTACTGCCTGGCACTTAAGTGGCAAATAACATTCGTGCCACCCATCAGCCCAAGCCTGAATGTCATCCAGGTCTTGCTGCATGCGGGCATGGACTGCTTCATTATCTGAGGAGTTGCGAATGAAACTGAACACTGTGCAATCATCAGCGAACATCCCCACTTCTGACCTTATGATGGAGGGAAGGCCATTGATGAAGCAGCTGAAGATAGTTGGGCCTAGGACACTGCCCTGAGGAATTCCTGCAGCAACGTCCTGGGGCTGAGATGATTGGCCTCCAAGATCCACAACCATCTTCCTATGTGCTAGTTATGACTCCAGCCAGTGGAGAGTTTTCCTACCGATTCCCATTGACATTGGTCTGGAGCGGAGTGGTCCTGGCGGAACCCAAACTGGGCATCGGTGAGCTAGTTATTGGTGAGTAAGTGCTGCTTAAGAGCACTGTCGACGACACCTTCCATCACTTTGCTGATGATTGAGAGTAGACTGATGGGGTGGTAATTGGCTGGGTTGGGACAGCTTAGCTAGAGGCACGGCTAGTTCTGGAACACAAGTTTTCAGCATGACAGCCGGATGTTGTCGGGGCCCACAGCCTTTGCTGTATCCAGTGCGCTCAGCCATTCCATGATATAGAAACATACATAGAAACATAGAAACATAGAAACTAGGAGCAGGAGTAGGCCATTCGGCCCGTCGAGCCTGCTCCACCATTCAATACGATCATGGCTGATCATCCAAATCCAGTACCCTGTCCCTGCTTTCTCACACAGAATCCCCATCGAGCCTGCACCGACACATATCCCACCCTATCCCTGTAACCCCACATATTTAATCCCCCCCTAACACTAAGGGTCAATTTATCATAGCCAAATCAACCTAACCCACACATTTTTGGACTGTGGGAGGAAACCGGAGCACCCGGAGGAAACCCACGCAGACACGGGGAGAATGTGTAAACTCCACACAGACAGTCTTATCACGTGGCTTAAATCGAATTTGCTGAAGACTGGCTTCTGTGATGGTGGGGACCTCAGGAGGCGGTCAAGATGGATCATCCACTCGGCACTTCTGGCTGAAGATGGTTGCAAATGCTTCAGCCTTGTCTTTTGCACCCATATGCTCGGCTCCGCCATTATTGAGGATGGGAATGTTATAAGCTTCCTCCTCCCATTAGTTGGATAATTGTCCACCACCATTCACGACTGGATGTGGCAGTACTACAGAGCTTTTATCTAATCCATTGGTTGTGGGATTGCTTAGTTATGTCTTTAGCATGCTGCTTCTGCTTTTTAGCATGCATGTAGTCCTGCGTTGCAGCTTTCCCAGGTTGGCACCTCATTTTTAGGTACGTCTGGTGCTGCTCCTGGCATGCTCTTCTACACTCCTCATTGAACCAGAGTTGGTCCCCTGGCTTGATGGTAATGGTAGTGAGGGATATGCTGGGCCATGAGGTTACAGATTATGGTAGAATACAATTCTGCTGCTGCTGATGGCCTATAGCGCCTCATGGATGCCCAGTTTTGAGCTGCTAGATCTGTTCTGAATCTATCCCATTTAGCACAGTGGTAGTGCCATACAACACGATGGAGGGTGTCCTGAGCGTGAAGATGGGACTTTGTCTCCACAAGGACTGTGCGGTGGTCACTGCTACCAATACGATCATGGACAGATGCATCTGTGACAGGTAGATTGGTGAGGATGAGGTCAAGTAGGTTTTTCTCTCGTGTTGGTTCTCTCACCATCTGCCGCAGGCCCAGTCTGGCAGCTATGTCCTTCAGGACTTGGCCAGCTTAGTTAGTAGTGGTGCTACTGAGCCAGTCTTGGTGATGGGCATTGAAGTTCCACACCCAGAGTACATTCTGTGCCCTTGCTACCCTCAGTGCTTCTTCCAAGTGGTGTTCAACATGGAGGAATACGGATTCATCAGCTGAGGAAGGGCAGTAGGTGGTAATCAGCAGGTGGCTTCCTTGCCCATGCTTGACCTGAAGCCATGAGACTTCATGGGGTCCAGAGTCAATGTTGACTACTCCCAGGGCCATTCCTTCCCGACTGTATACCACTGTGCCACCACCTCTGGTGGGTCTGTCCTGCCGGTGGGACAGGACATACCCAGGGATGGTGATGGAGGTGTCTGGGACATTGGCTGAAAGGTATGATTCCATGAGTATGACGATGTCAGGCTGTTGCTTGACTAGTCTGTGGGATAGCTCTTCCAATTTTGGCACAAGTCCCCAGATGTTAGTGAGGAGGACTTTGCAGGGTCGACTGGGCTGGATGTGCCGTTGTCGTGTCTGAAGCCGGTGCCGAGGTTGATGCTGGATAGTCCGTCTGGTTTTATTCTTATTTTTGCTTTTCGTAGCAGCTGATTGGCTTGCTAAGGCAGTTAAGAGTCAACCACATTGCTGTGGGTCTGGAGTCACATATAGGTCAGACCAGGTAAGGACGGCAGTTTCCTTCCCTAAAGGATTTTAGTGAACCAGATGGGTTTTTACAACAATCTGGTCACCATTACTGATTAGCTTTTTATTCCTCTGGGTCATTAGTCCAGGCCTCTGGATTACTAGTCCAGTAACATAACAACTATGCTACCGTACCGTATTATATCGGGCTTCGGTGAGACCATATCCAGAATACTGTATACAGTGTTGGTCTCCTTACCTAAAGAAGGATACACTTGCTTTAGACAGGGTATAACAAAGGTTCACTAGATTGATTCCTGGGATGAGAAGGTTGTCCTATGAGGAGAGATTGAGTAGAATGGGCCTATATTCTCTGAAGTTTAGAAGAATGGGAGATGATCTCATTGAAATGTACAAAATTCTTACAGAGCTTGACAGGGTAGTTGCTGAGAGGCTATTTCCCCTGGTTTCATCGTCTCAGGAGAAGGGATTGGCCATTTAGGACTGAGATGAGGAGAAATTTCTTCACTCAGAGGGTGGTGAATCTTTGGAATTCTCTTCCCCAAAATGCTGTGGCTGCTTAGTCATTGAGTATATTCAAGACTGAGATCGATAGATTTTTGAACACTAAGGGCAGAATTTTCACCGGCCCGTGGAGGCGGGTTTGGAGGCGTGTGGGGTGGGAAAATAGCAGATTCGGGGGTCCCGAACCCATCCCACCCCCCAAGCCAGTTTCATAGGAGGCGGGTACCCGACCTTTGCTGGGAGCCGCCTCCCCGAGGCGGGAAGGGGATTAGTGACAATTAACTGCATGTTAACAGGTAGTTAACAGGCAGTTTGTTGCCTAATCCCTATTTTTAGCCCTGAAGTGTGGGCTACCCGACGGCTCCAAACCACGCCGTTTTAGCGAGGCGGACCGTGGGTCTGCAGGGGTTGGAGGGGTCGATATGTCCGGTGGGCAGGTGAATGATGGGTGCATGTGTGCAGAGGTAAGTGTGTAAGGTAAGTGTAAAGTGTGGAAAAAAGTTTTACTTACCTTAACTTCCTCCTGCAGGTGTCAGCCCTTCAGGTCTCAGGAGTCAGAAATCTCACTGGCACAGAAAGCAGAATGGCCACGGAGCTGTCAAAAGCTGCAGTCTCTGCTTTCTGTGCTGAATTGATTTCTAACTGAGTCTAAGTACAGGGACTCACGTTAGAAATCATATTGTCAGTGTTTGACAGCTTCACAGAGCTGTCAAACGCTGAAATTTCATCTGTCAAAAGCTCTTGACAGATGAAATTTCAATGGCTGACGTCACCTGTATCCAAGGGACCCTTGATTGGCCTGCTAAGCCCGCTAGGCGGGCTTAACAAGGTCAATCAAGGGAAAATACAGTGGGTTGGCCACAAGTCGATGGAGGCGGGACTACAACCCAAAAAGTGGGAGTCCCGCCTCCATCACGTCCCCATTGACAAAATCCAGCCCATAGTGAATCAAGGGTTATGGGGATAGTGTGGGAAAGTGGAATTGGGGTAGTGGAATTGGGGTAGAAGATCAACCATGATCTTATTGAATTGAGTTCTTATGTTCTAAAGCCTTTCTTGATTAATTCCCCACTTTTCTCTCCTGCTATCCTGAAGGCAGTGCCTTACACTGGGATGCAAACTTCACCTCACTTAACTGTAAGAGAATGTCTCAGCCCTGTAATCGCAGACTGCTGGAGAGAATCCTGTGTATTGCATGCTACCCGGTAACCTGTAGCAACAGAGTTGTCCAACGTCAGGGCAAACCACAAAGTTGTAATACCACATGGGGGTTAAAAATTATAAAGATGTATAGAATCATGGAATGATACAGCCCTTCAAGTATTTATCAAATTCCCCTTTGAAGGTTATTATTGAATCAGCTTCCACCACCCTTTTAGGCAATGCATTCCAGATCATAACAACTTGCTGCATAAAAAAATTTCTCCTCAGCTTGCCTCTGGTTCTTTTCCAAATTACCTTAAATCTGTGTCATAACAACAGAAAACGCTGGAAAAACTCAGCAGGCCAGGCAGCATCCGTGGAGAGAGAAACAGAGTTAACGTTTCAGGTCGAAGACCTTTCGTCAGAACTGGAAAAAAGCAGGAAATGAAATAGATTTTAAAGCAAGTTTAGGGCTGGGAAAAGGGGGAGGGGATGAAAGAACAAAAGGGAAGGTTAGTGATAGGATAGAAAGCAGGAGAGATTAAGCGCTCTGGTTACCGACCCTTCTGCCACAGGATACGGTTTATTTACTCTATCAAAACCCTTCATGAATTTGAACACTCTTATTAAATCTCCCCTTAAAATTCTCTGCTCTATGCAGAACAACTCCAGCTTCTCTAGTCTCTCTACATAACTGAAGTCCTGCATCCCTGGTACCATTCTAGTAAATCTCTTCTGCACCCTCTCTAAGGCCTTGACATCCTTCCTAAAGTGTGGTGCCCAGAATTGGACACAATACTCCAGCTGGGGCCTAACCAATGATTTATAAAGGTTCAGCATAACTTCCTTGCTTTTGTATTCTATGCCTCTTTTTATAAAGCCAATGATCTCTTATGTTTTTTTAACAGCCTTCTCAACCTGTCCTGCCACCTTCAAAGATTTGTGTACGTACACCCCCAGGTCTCTCTGTTCCTGTACCCCCTTTAAAATTGTACCATTTAGTTAATATTGCCTGTCCTCATTCTTCCTACCAAAATGATCACTTCACAGTTCTCTGCGTTAAATTGATTCTGCCATGTGTCTGCCCATTTCACCAGTTTGTCTATGTCCTACTTAAGTCTGTTACTAACCTCCTCAAAGTTTACTAAATTTCTGAGTTTTGTGTCATCTGCAAACTTTGAAATTATGCCCTGTATACACTAGTCCAGGTCATTAATGTACATCAAAAAGAGCAGAGGTCCTAATAACGACCCCTGGGGGACACCGCTATACATCTCTCCAGTCTGAAAATCAACTGTTCACCAATACTCTCTGTTTTCTGTCTCTTAGCCAATTTTGTATCCATGCTGCCACTGCCCCTTAATCCCATGGGCTTTAATTTTGCTCACAAGTCTATTGTGTGGTTCTGTATTAAACGCCTTTTAAAAGTCAATGTACACAAAATCAGCCACACTACCCTCGTCAACTCTCTCCATTACTTCATCAAAGAACTCAATCAATGTAGAGCAATGTGATACACCACTTTACATGAAGGGAATGGGGGGGGGGGGCGGCGCGGAAGGATAAATGGAGGGGGAATTAAAGGCATAGTTAAGGTTTTTAGGAGGATTTTTAAAGACAGAGAGAAAGGCATAAAGGCAAAGAGAATTCCAGAGGGCAAGCAGTGACCGAAATATCAGCCTCTGATAGTGGAATAGAGGAGTGACAAACAAGTGGTAATCCAGAGTCAGAAAGTGTATAAGAACATAAGAAATAAGAGCAGGAATAGGCCATTCGGCCCATCAAGCCTGCTCCGCCATTCAATAAGATCATGGCTGATCTTCTACTTCAGCTCCAGCTTCCCGCCCAATCCCCATATCCTTTGATTCCCTTAGTATCCAAACATCTAGCGATCTCTGTCTTGAATATAACTCAACGACTGAACATCCACAGCCCTCCGGGGTAGGGAATTCCGAGATTCACAACCCTTTGAGTGAAGAAATTTCGCCTCATCTCAGTCTAAATGGCCGACCCCTTATTCTGAGACTGTGACCCCTAATTCTAGATTCCCCAGCCAGGGGAAACATCCTCCCAGCATCTATCCTGTCAAACCCTCTAAGTATTTTATATGTTTCAATGAGATCACCTCTCATTCTTCTAAATTCTAGGGAATATAGGCTTAGTTTACACAATCTCTCCTCATAGGACAATCCCCTCATCCCAGGAATCAGTTCAGTGAACCTTCATTGTACTCCCTCGAAGGCAAGTATAATCTTCCTTAGGTAAGGTGACCAAAACTGTACACAGTATTCCAGGTGTGGTCTCACCAAGGACCTATATAATTGCAGTAAGACTTCTTTACACTTATACTCCAAACCCTTTGTAATAAAGGCTGACATACCATTTGCTTTCCCAATTGCTTGCTGTACCTGCTGTGATTTGTGCACAAGGACATCCAGGTCTCTGAATATCAACATTTCCCAGTCTCTCACCTTTTAAAAAATATTCTGCTTTTCTATTTTTCCTACCGAAGTGGATAACTTCATATTTCTCCACATTATATTCCATCTGCCACCTTCTTGCCCACTCACTTAGCCTGTCTGTATCCCTTTGCAGGCCGGCACATGTGGCTGCTGAAGCTCACTTACATGAGGTGGAGTGATTCCACAAAGGGACTTGAAGGCAAGGGTGAGGAGGTTAAGGGCATAGAGAACCGATGGGTTTTTGGGAAGGACAAAGATGATTGATGTAAAAGTGAAGACTGAGGCTTGGATTAACTGAAGTTTGTGAAAGATGGAGGCAGTAAGGATAACGTCGAGAAGTTCATACTCATAATTATGAAAGCATGGGCCAGAGGTTCAGCACAGATGGGAAAGGCAGGGCACAAGCAGGGAATGTTTCAGAACTGGATGAAGGTCCTGGAGGAGATGGTGTATGCGCATAACATTATCCCTCAATGCACCAGTTGGTGCAATTCCTAACATGGATGATTCAGTCACAGGTAGAACTGGACGAGTCCACAATGCAGGGCAGTCCTGGAGGTTTAAGTGTAAAGGGGCTGAGCTATGAGAAAAGGTTAGAGAAGGTCAAGCTCTACAGTCTAAAAGGAATGCACTTAAGGGAGGAGGGGGTTCATTGAGGTTTGTAGAAGATTAAATGGTATGTAGATTAATGAACCCAGAATATTACTTCAAGGTGATTCAGATACAAGTGAAAAGTAAATTCAAATTTGTTCTTGAAAAAAATCTTACACTCGAAAGGTTGATAAATATTTGGAATAATCTACCAGATAATGTGGAGGAGTCAAAAAACATTAGAGGAGCTCAAAATGCTGTTGAATGTTCAGTTGAATGAACTAGAGCACTTGGACAAGCTTGATGGGCCAAATGGCATTTTCTCATCTTTGTCTTTAATATTCCGTCGTCACTTCTACTGAACACTAGAAATACATGTCCAAAAAAGGCAAGAGTAACCAAATTAGGCAGAAATGATGGAGTGATGTCATAGGCCTCAATTTCTATCATTTCCAACGTGGCTAAGGTGGTAATGATGATACGCAATGCCCATGTACAACTGGTGCCCAGCATTGCTAGGGCCAGATGAGGCCTTTTAAAAATGGCCGATCAAAGAGACTGCAGTCAAGCGCGAGACAATCGATTTGCAGTCCCCTACCACTTGGAAAACAGTGACAGGATTGGACAAAGTCAACATGGATTTACAAAAGGTAAATCATGCTTGACTAATCTACTGGAATTTTTTGAGGATGTAACTGGTAGAATAGATAAGGGAGAACCAGTGGATGTGGTGTATTTGGACTTTCAGAAGGCTTTTGATAAGGTCCCGCATAAGAGATTAGCGTGCAAAGTTAAAGCACATGGGATTGGGGGTAAGGTACTGACTTGGATAGAGAACTGGTTGGCAGACAGGAAGCAAAGAGTTGGAATAAACGGGTCTTTTGCCAAGTGGCAGGCAGTGACTAGTGGGGTACCACAGGGATCGGTGCTGGGACCCCAGTTATTCACAATATATATTAATGATCTAGATGAGGGAATTAGATGTAATATCTCAAGGTTTGCAGACGACACAAAGCTGGGTGGGCATGTGTGTTGTGAGGAGGATGCAGAGAAACTCCAGTATGATTTGGACAAGTTGGGTGATTGGGCAGATGCATGGCAGATGCAGTATAATGTGGATAAATGCGATGTTATCCACTTTGGTGGCAAAAACAGGAAGGCAGATTATTATCTGAACGGCAATAGATTGGGAAAAGGGGAAGTGCAACGAGACCTGGGAGCCCTTGTGCACCAGTCGTTGAAGGTAAGCATGCAGGTGCAGCAGGCGGTTCATAGCGAGAGGATTCGAGTACAGGAGCAAGGATGTCTTGCTGCAGTTGTACAGGTCCTTGGTGAGACCACACCTTGAGTATTGTGTGCAGTTTTGGTCGCCTTATCTGAGGAAGGATGTTCTTGCCATGGAGGGAGTGCAGCGAAGATTCACCAGACTAATACCTGGGATGGCAGGAATGACGTATGAAGAGAGATTGGGACGATTGGGCTTGTATTCGCTGGAGTTTAGAAGAATGAGAGGGGATCTCATTGAAACTTATAAAATTATAACAGGACTAGACAGACTTGATGCAGGAAGGATGTTCCCGATGGCGGGGGAGTCCAGAACCAGGGGTCACAGTCTAAGGATAAGGGGCAAGCCATTTAGGACTGAGATGAGGAGGAATTTCTTCACCCAGAGAGTGGTGAACCTGTGGAATTCTCTACCACAGAAGGCAGTTGAGGCCAATTCATTAAATATATTCAAGAAGGAGTTAGATATATTTCTTAAGGCTAAAGGGATCAAAGGATATGGGGAGTAAGCAGGGACAGGGTACTGAACTTGGATGATCAGCCATGATCTCATTGAATGGTGGAGCAGGCTCGAGGGGCCGAATGGCCTACTCCTACTCCTATCTTCTATGTTTCTATGTTTACCAGCACTTTGTGTGGGATCTGTCAAAGGCCAGACAGCTTTTCCTGACTTCGTTCGTTTGAGCTGCTGCAAGCGCCACAGTCCTGTAGCAGCAGGGATTCCCTGTACCCTCTCCTGATTGGCTCCCCAGCAGAGGCTAAAACCACGTCGCGGGCCAAGCCAAAACTACTCATATTACACAGGAAACTTCGGGTCAGTGGTATATTTATTGGGTGAGCAGAAGTCCCAGCTGACCCCTGCATAGCAGTCACAGAGAAAAGCCTTCCCCCCAATCTACAAACTTGCATACATTACCATCTCAAAAGAGACAGATGTCATGTAATCTTTTCACAAATGGATACGGGCAATGACATATGATAGAAACCAGCTTGGCCATATGATCTCCACAGAAAAGTAGTCATTATTGGAGAGTTTCATATATTGGCTACCCTTGGTCACCAAGACAAAGAAACTCCTTTACAAAGAAACAGCTAATCTAAAGCCAATGTTTAGACATTACTCTGCCCATCTAAAGTCATGACAGATAATTTCTAGTTTGAGCCATGATGGATTTCTGCTCCAGTAGTTGGTACTAACCTCACTCAACTTAGATACCAACTCCAGCCCTGACTGCAGCACCCAAAAGATGGCTGCAGAAACAAAGAGGCCGCACCCATCTTCCCTGTGCTGTATGCCAACAGGCCGAGAGAAGGTTTCTCCATCGAACCAGCACTGCCACTCCAGAGGAGGCTGTTGCTATCCAGCCTGCACTTCAAGCCCACAGAAGCACACTCCCAATCCTGTGTGCTGTGAGGGGGAGTCTCTCTCATACGGCCTGTGCCGCAGGCCCAGGCAGCACATTGTGCACTTGGCAGGGTTTTTTTGTTGGAGTTTTGCCCTGAAATTAGAGCACAACAGAAAGAAAGTATACGACCCCCTCCCACCCTCACAATTTTGGCAGAGTTCTCTCTGGCTATCTACTAAGTCCAAAATCAGACTGTGGGGAGAGGATCATGACTTCAGGAATCTCCCCAATTACGAAAATTCTTCAAAATCCTTAATGCCTAATGCCTCCGAATAAGTCACAGAAACTGAAAAAAGCACTTTTATATTGAATATATACTTTTGGTGTTCAGTTTAAATTTTAGAAATTTATGGACAACCAACTCAAAAACCAGACTATTCGGTCCCAAACAGCTGGGTGACAGCCTTACCGCCTGTGACTGTGCAGACTGCAGCTCTGGGACAGTTTAACATCCCAGTTCCGAGGCTGCAGGTCAGTCATTCTCTCTCTTTCTCTGCACACAGCACATCGACAGAACGTGCCAATACAGAGAAGATCCTGGTCAAACTATCACTGGGGGGGGGATGGAACACTTCAGTACATATACCTCACAGAGGGGCTGACAGGAGTTTGTACAAAATTAATAACTAAAAACAGCACAAATTGGTTATATATAGAACTGCGAGGGGTCGTGGGATACAGATTTTTCCCACAAGTGCCCTCTGACTTATTAAATCAAGAATAACAAACGCTTTTGGCTAGGTTTCCATCAGTCACTGGAGCAGCAAGAAAATCCCTTTGCTAACTTGTTCCGAGATTATTAAACCACATCTCTTCAATTCTACAGCACACGATTTCTCAGTAACCAACCACCGCTCCTCCCCAGTTTGCCAACAGCGTTCGCCATGTTCTGCATTACTGACAAGCGGCTTTGCAACTGGAAAGCACGACAGTGTCCAATTCCTGGAATCAACTGCAAACTTACACACACGGAAACCGGTAACCCTGAGGATTGGGAGCAGTTTAGGATTCAACAAAGGAGGACAAAGGGATTAATTAAGAAGAGGAAAATAGAATATGAAAGTAAGCTTGCAGGGAACATAAAAACTGACTGTAAGAGCTTTTATAGATATGTGAAGAGAAAAAGATTAGTGAAATCAAGTGTAGGTCCCTTGCAGTCAGAAGTAGGGGAAGTTATAATGGGGAACAAAGAAATGGCAGACCAATTAAATGCATATTTTGGTTCTGTCTTCACAAAGGAGGACACAAATAACCTCCCAGAGATGTCAGAGAACATAGGGTCTGATGAAAGGGAGGAACTGAAAGAAATCAGTATTTGCAGGGAAATGGCGTTAGGGAAATTGACGGGATTGAAGGCCGATAAATCCCCAGGGCCTGATAATCTACATCCTAGGGTACTTAAGGAAGTGGCCCTAGAAATAGTAGATGCATTGCTGATCATCTTCCAACATTCGATGGAATCTGGAACTGTACCCATGGATTGGAGGGTAGCTAATGTTACCCCACTATTCAAAAAGGGTGGTAGAGAGAAAGCGGGGAAATACAGACCTGTAAGCCTGACATCGGTAGTGGGGAAAATGCTAGAGTCCATTATAAAGGATGTAATAGCTGAGCACTTGAAAAACAGTGACAGGATCGGACAAAGTCAACATGGATTTACAAAAGGTAAATCATGCTTGACTAATCTACTGGAATTTTTTGAGGATGTAACTGGGAAAATAGATAAGGGAGAACCAGTAGATGCGGTGTATTTGGACTTTCAAAAGGCTTTCGATAAGGTCCCGCATAAGAGATTAGCGTGTAAAGTTAAGGCACATGGGATTGGGGGCAAGGTATTGACTTGGATAGAGAACTGGTTGGTGGACAGAAAGCAGAGAGTAGGAATTGATGGGTCTTTTTCCGAGTGGCAGGCAGTGACCAGTGGGGTACCGCAGGGTTCGGTCCTTGGACCCCAGCTATTCACAATATACATTAATGATCTGGATAAGGGAACTAAATGTAATATCTCCAAGTTTGCAGATGACACAAAGCTGGGTGGGCGTGTGTGCTCCGAGGAGGATACTGAGAAACTCCAGGATGATTTGGACAGGTTGGGTGAGTGGGCAGAAGCGTGGCAGATGCAATAGAACGTGGATAAATGTGAGGTTATCCACTTTGGTGTCAAAAACAGAAAGGCAGACTATTATCTGAATGGCAATAGATTGGGAGAAGGGGAAGTGCAACGAGACCTGGGTGTCCTTGTGCACCAGTCGCTGAAAGTAAGCATGCAGGTGCAGCAGGCGGTGAAGAAGGCAAATGGTATGTTGGCCTTCATAGCGAAAGGGTTTGAGTATAGGAACAGGGATGTCCTGCTGCAGTTGTACAGGGCCTTGGTGAGACCACACCTTGAGTACTGTGTGCAGTTTTGGTCACCTTATCGGAGGAAGGATGTTCTTGCCATGGAAGGAGTTCAGCGAAGATTCACAAGGCTGATACCTGGGATGGCAGGAATGACATATGAGGAGAGATTGGGTCGATTGGGCTTATACTCGCTGGAGTATAGAAGAATGAGAGGGGATCTCATCGAAACATATAAAGTTCTGACAGGTCTGGACAAATTAGATGCAGGAAGAATGTTCCCGATGGTCGGAGAGTCCAGAACCAGGGGTCATAATCTAAGGATAAGGGGTAAGCCATTTAGGACAGAAATGAGGAAGAATTTCTTCATCCAGAGAGTGGTGAACCTGTGGAATTCTCTACCACAGAAGGTAGTTGAGGCCAAGTCATTAAATATATTCAAGAATGAGTTAGATATATTTCTTAAATCTAAAGGTATCAAGGGATATGGGGAGAAGGCAGGTACAGGGTACTGAGTTTGGATGATCAGCCATGATCTCATCGAATGGCGGAGCAGGCTCGAGGGGCCGAATGGCCTACTCCTGCTCCTATCTTCTATGTTTCTATGTTAGAGGCGCTATATAAATTCAAGTTGTTGCTGTAAATATTCCATGATCCCCAAAGGTAAGCAAGCAAAACTGCAGAATTAAATCTCCATGAGGTTACATTATTAGAAAAAAAAAACATCCGAGAGGGGACCTCCTCCCTGTGTTGTCTTCATGGTATTTATGAGGGGAATGCTTCAGCTACCCTCCCCAGGTGATATTCCTGTTCATCCCGTTCCCTCGCATCACAGGGCTCAGTCCCCTGAAAGCATCAGCACTCAGTCTAACCGCAAGTCAACGCAATGAAGATAGAAATGAATGATACACAAAGGCTGGGCAATGTGGAGCTTTAAACATAAACCCAGAGGAGACAGGGAGGGGGAGGGGAAACGGACACATTCAATCTGTCACCATGGCCCCTGTTCAAATTAGCACCACCGTGAAACTGCTCCCCACGGGGAGCTCTGGTTTTACTGCCTCCAATTCAGAACACAGAAAATGGGACAGAATATACACTGCGCTGCAAATGATTTTGAACCCGATGTGACCTGTGCAGCTCTGTAGAAGCACTGGTCTCAGTTCAGGCCCCAGCAGGCGAGAGCCCTCCTCCTCCAAAAAAAAAAGCTGAACAAAAGGGAAAAGAAGCTAATTCCTTTTAGCTGGCTCGCTGCAATGACTTGGAAAGGATTCGAGGCAGACTGGAGAGGAATGCACTGCAGGGAAAATTAGACATTGTGCACCAGCTGGGATCTGAACACTAACAACCAGCATTGGCCTTCTTCCCCGAGTCATCTCCGACAGCCAATCGCCTCCGGGAAATACACAAACACAGACACAGCCTCTCTTCTCCCCCTGCCCCTCCAGTTAGTGCTCCACACTATACGCTCCCCCCTCCTCTCCGTGCTCCAGACAGTGCCCACAACCCTGCATCTCCTTTCTCCCCATGCTCCTGATGCGCCGTCCCATCAGCTAATGCTCCACACTGTACACCCTCTCCCTCCCATGGTCCACATCTCATACCCCCTTCCCCGCCCCCCAGCTGGTGCTGAACACTGGGGCTTCACACCACACTGTACTGCTTGGAGAATTGCCAAAACTGAGTCTGGGATGAAAGATCAGTGGCTGGATTGCAACCTCGTGGGGCATTAAGATGCCAGGCAGCCCCCTCCGCTCACTGCAGTTTACTTCACAATTAACCCTCTGACACTCTCAGATTTTTTTCCCCATTGAATTCAGGCAACAAAATAAATTGGCAAAATCAGCAGTGGGCAGATCCCAGCTTTTTCATGTCAAAAATAAAACTGAAATAGTTCATAATGAAAAAAAAATTGGGTTTAATCAGCAAAATAAATTTTGGGAGAAACAAATCTAAATCCTTGGAAATAATGGCCCTGAATTTGTGGTCGGTGTGTTGGCGTGCTCTCAGATTACGACGTCATACCGCCTTTACAATGGACCGCAAGTTTGGGATTTCCGCATGCACTAAATCCCAAACTTGCGATCTGTCAAGTTCCGACAGCACATCGGCTTCGTTGCACGTTTCACCTCCTCATTCAAATCAACGTGCTGGCGAAAAGTTGGGCTAATTGCCCACCTACTGAGCATTAATTAACCTGAAAATGTTTACATCTTGGTGCAAACAGGCACAGGAAGCCTGTTGCACAGCGTAAGGGGAGGGGGGGATGAGAAAATTGTATGACAAACCTGTTCCAAACATTGCTGCGGTCACACAAAAAGAAAATTTGTTTCCAGCAGATTAGGTTATTCATACAGAAAGAAAGGGATTGTGTCCATTATCCCAGCTGTGTTTTGCTTTTAGAAATAGTGGTAACATCTTATCTTGATTATTGATTAGAAAATAGCTTGAGAAAATTGAATGGGACTAATATCACCGCTACGTTTTATTAATGGATAATTGTTTTATGAGGTGAGCCATGCTGGGAGAGAGAATCAAAATTCCCCCCTTTTGGAAGTCCGATGGGATCGGACTGGGCCGCCTTACCCGACCAGCGGTTGAAGGATGCTCGCTTGGGAAATGAGTTGCTCCCAGCCAAAGCTCTCTGTGCATTTATGGCATAGTCTGAGTAACTACTTATTTCTATTCAGTAACAGAAGTTGTGATCCTTAGAATCAGTGAGAATGATAGAAACAACATAAGGGGATTGACTGAAAAGAAGTAAAACGCGTTCCACATATACTGTAACTGTGTGTTTCAAACATGCATTCTGTGAAACAAAGAAGTAAAATTAAAAAGAAATCTTACAGTGAACATTAAAAAGAAGCAAAGACTTTAAAACAACAGAAACTGGTTGAGTAAAAGTAAAGAATTGAGCACTGAGTACTATTCATTTCTGTAGCCTTTAAAATGAGTTGTGGGTAAATCAGCAATCTCCTCGGTTTCCTGATTGGCTAAGAGTCAGGAAGTGAAAGGAGCACCGGCCCAGGTGATCCCGGGTTCACAGATGCACAACGGTGCGCCCCTGGGATCCGGGGGGGCACTACGCTGCGCACAACTCTGCAGCGTTTGAAAGCAACTTCTCGAAGTGGGGGGGGAGGGGGAGGATCACACAAGGTAAGTACGGATTTCGTTCGGCTGTCGGCGGCGTACTCCTTAGCTACGCCGCCGACCGCGAATTCAGGGCCATTAAATACTTGCAGCTGTCTTCGGGGAGGTATAATGCTAAATGAAGTTGACAGACATCATAAGCTACGTCCTCAGCATTTTCACACTCAAGGAATTTCCTTCAGCTGTGTGTACATGCTACAGGTGACTCGAGGTGTGCCCTGTGCCAATGCTGCTCATTGGTACGCTTAGATCATATAACGTTCCTGATGTCAGAACAAGGAACAGCAGTTGCGCATGTCACATCAGAACTGTAGCGTACTGATGTCGACAGTTCCAGATATTAACGGGCTTAACTGTCAAACGAGAATCTTATTTACAACCAATACCCTGGGCTCGTATTAAGAGCTGATTTAAAAAAAATTAAACTTATCTAAGACACCAGAGACTCTGAACCACACAACTCCCAATCCAGAGAGGAAACGGAATTAGTTGGTCCCCACTCACCCCTGAATATTCCGGATCTGACACCAAAGACCCCTTTAGCTGATAACTAGGGGGTGGGGCGCAAGGTTGGACAGATTATAAATAAAGCGGTCGCTGAATGACTGGATGGCTGTTGAGTCGCTGTCTTCAGAAAACTCTATTGTCCATTATTACACTGTTCAAATAGCTCAGACACAAGAAAGCAATAATTGCCAAGGTCAAAGTGCTCAGTGCGTGAGACTAGGCCAAGAATTTGGGAAGGTTCCAGGAGCTGAATTTATGGCCCCTGCTTTCCAGTTAAACCATAAAAGAAACAACATTCCTCTTCAGCACAGAGGGGCCAAACCCCAAATTACAAGGATGAGGAGGTGCCAGAGAGAGGAAGGATTCATCTAAGCTCAAGGCATGAATCAGATCTCCCTGAAAACTCAGTTTACTGTTGGCTGCTGGGGTGGTATGGTCTTCAATGGGTACAAGACACACACCAGTGCAGTGGGTATAATACCTAGACTGGGGAGAGTATCATACCCACTGCATAATATGAATGAGTTACTCTTAATGATTGTCTCAATTTGGGAGCGTGTGTGAAAAATGAAACTTTGCATTTGAAATTCTGCATTGCTTGTTTATTTTTGTAACATGCTTTGAATGGTTGGGGACAATTGAATCCTTTTTAGTTATGTGTCTGTGATGGAGAGTACAAAAACAAGACCAGAAGAAAAGGGATGGGTGGTGGGGGCATTGACTTAAAGGAGGGAAATCGTGGAAAGCCTCTACCATCATTGGAGTAAGTGGGGTAGATTCTCAACTTGGAGCCTGGGTAGTAAACTGGCATTGTGGATCAGCTGCCCACGATAGAAACCGCAATGTCGGGCAACCGATCTGCAATGCCAGTTCATCTGTTGAACATTGGGAATGTCTCGCACAATGGACCTCGGCCCCTCACTTAGATTTCTAATATTAAAAAATCCATTCGATTCACTTCATTGCCTTCATTAGCCTGATGAAAAAGTTCACATTGATCAAAGAAAGGTCGACCACAAACAGTCTAACATGGTAACAAACAGCCATTACAGGCAAGGTCAGCACATACAGGACCATCTCTGCAGAGAAAGTCACAGTGCCACAATCTCAGTAAGTACACCAAGGCTGATGCTGCGCTGTGATGGCCATTGAAGCATTCAGACTGACCTCGGAGTATATCCAGCACCGTGACTCCACACAGCCAAGTGCACGCAGGAAATAATGACGCCATATGTCACCTTCCTAGGAGCAAAGCCTGCACTGGCGAGGAGGTCAGTGAGTCCCAGTTCTGATCAGGCAAAGACGAGTAGAGAGAGGAGAGAAGAGGAACATATGGCCCAGAAATTGATCTCGCTCTGTTCCCGCGGGGGTAAGCCTTCCCCGCGATGTCTCACCTCGCTTATGCTTTTTCTGATCCAGCTCGCACGAACTTGATGTTCCAGACATCAGCTGTGCTGGGCTTGCGTATCCCAGCGGCGTAGTGAATTCGTGCGAGCTGTGGGATCACGTGACTAAGTTAGAGCCAATGGCAGCACACCATCTTCCATTCATAAGTCTCACAGCATGGCTGTGAGACTTATGAATCTTACACCCCCCCAAAATAACAGCTAAACCTCAATTAAATTTAAAAAAAAAACCATCACATTAATAAAATAAGTATAGTTAATTAAATTAACCATTTTAAATAAAAAATTAAATTTTTGAAAAAATTTAAAATCTTTTAAAAAGTTATAAAAATAAACTTACCTGTCTTTAAAGTCTATAAAAAAGATATACCTGTAAAAAAAAATTCAAAAAAATACTTAATTCACTACTTACCTTCTTAAAAGCGGGTCTTACTCCTCCTTTTTACATTTCCAAAATCTTCCCTACTTACCTGCGCGTCCAAAGCATGAAGTGCACAGCGTGCGCGCAGCCTGTAGCGCGCACGCGATGCACCCAGGCCCCGCCCCCTTTTCGGAAGAGCAATTGCCGGTTTTCAGCGCATGCGCAGGGCATGCAGAAAACCGGCAATTGGAGTGGGAATACGCGAGAGTATGCAGTGCGTACTCTCGCGTCCCGGGATCAATTTTCGGCCCATTGTGTTATCCTTGGCTCAGTGGTCACACTCTCACCTCTGAGTTAGCAGTTTGTGAGCTCAAGTCCGACTCCCAAGACTTCAGCACATAATCCAGGCTGACAGTACTGAGGAACTGCTGCACTGTTGGACGTGTCATCTTTCAATTGAGACATTTGCCCTCTTAAGGTGGATGTAAAAGATCCATGGCCCTGTTCGAAAGAGCTGGGGAGTTCTCCTTGCAGTCTGGCCAATATTTATCCCTCAACCAACACTTAAAACAGATGATTTCGTCATTTATTTCATTGCTGTTTGTGGGACATTGCTGTGGACAAATTGGCTGCCGCATGTCCTACATTACAACAGTGACTACAATTCGGGGGTATAAAGCGCTTTGGGATATCTGTTGTGAAAGTCATGACGGATGGGTGAGCAGGCAACCAACAGGGCGAGATAAAGATTGAGGGACAACCTCTACCTCTTTCAGTGACGTGTTATTATTTCAGCTTTTCACTCTTTGTTTGAAGAGACGTAGATGGCTGCCGGACACGTAATGCACCATGGGAACCGAAGATAAATGCAAAATTTGACCGAGGATTTCCTGCTGTACCCCACACGGTCGCTACTGACACTCTCACAGTCCCAGCGACACTCTCACAACTGTACCCCACACTGTCCCTATTGACACACTCACAACTGTAACTCACACTGTCCCAGCGACACTCTCACAACTGTAACTCACACTGTCCCAGCGACACTCTCACAACTGTACCCCACACTGTCCCTATTGACACACTCACAACTGTAACTCACACTGTCCCAGTGACACTCTCACAACTGTACCCCACACTGTCCCTATTGACACTCTCACAACTGTACCTCACACTGTCCCAGTGACACTCACAACTGTAACTCACTGTCCCAGTGACACTCACAACTGTAACTCACTGTCCCAGCGACACACTCACAACTGTAACTCACACTGTCCCAGCGACACACTCACAACTGTAACTCACACTGTCCCAGCGACACACTCACAACTGTAACTCACACTGTCCCAGTGACACTCTCACAACTGTAACTCACACTGTCCCAGTGACACTCTCACAACTGTACCCCACACTGTCCCAGTGACACTCTCACAACTGTACCCCACACTGTCCCAGTGACACTCTCACAACTGTAACTCACACTGTCCCTATTGACACTCTCACAACTGTACCCCATACTGTCCCAGCAGCAAACCACCCCAGACCCAGGCAGAGAGGACAAGTGCGTGGGGGCAATGAATTGCATACAGTCAGTGTGGAAGGATGCAGCCAGCTGCACTCAGCAAGGCCTATTAGCATGCCTGTATGTGGATCGGAAGGGAGAGTTGATGGATAATGAAAGGCTGCCCAGGCTCAAGCTAGCATCATTTTCATCAACTGCTGAAACTCAGTCCCAGAAAAGACATTTATTGGAGCTAAACCAAGTTTAAAAAAAGAGTTCCAGATCCTCAGTCAGACTAAGCAAAATCTCCAGTTGCTGGGATAACAACCTCGAGCCACTGACTCACTGGGTAAATGCACTGCCTGCTGTAGATGTAAACCACCCAGACTGGAATGGTTCAGGGTTTGATCTTTGGTCTATGCCGTGTTAACTAATCTCAGCCAGTAGGGGCACTGCAGTTGGCCTCAGCACCTCTGAGCTAAGGTTGCTCACCACCTGGCAACTCTAAACAAGGCTCTCTATGTTAAATACCCTACCAATGCTCACGATCTAGGCTCGTACATCAAGAATGGCGGTTTGGGCGAGGTACCAGAAGGCACACGGCATCCATGGAGCTGTATCCATCAAGATTCCGGACCTTCCAGAAGAGCAGGAGGGGAGAACATTGTATGTTCATGGCCCGGCTCCGAGCTGGGATTTTAGCTGCAGCGTCTGAGCCCTGCAACAAAATCTCTCCTGGCTGTACAAGTGCAGACCGTACTGTCTGATGGGGTTATACAATCATGTTCACATTTAATAGTATCAAATGTGCATTTCATTCAGACACAGACAGGCTGTCATAACCCAGGATACAGCGCCAAGTACCAATTCTCACACAGCTAACAGATTCCTGTTTAAGCAGAACATTCCCGTAACTCCGCTCACTGAGATCACCTGCTCATCTGAAAGAGTTTGATTTTATTCCAAACGCGCAGGGGAAGCCGAGATGTTACACTCTTGAGGCACGCTACACACTGCCAGAAAAAGCATCAGCTCTGGAATTGAGTGTTTGTTTCTGGGAATGTTCTGGAAGGTGTTGCCAGCACTGTCAGCCGTATGACAAAGTATACCGCTGCACTCCATCCTGTGTTTGATGTTTAGAAAGGTTGCTGATGCAAAACAGAATCCGGAGGCTCTCCACGTGAGTGAGAGAGAGAGAGAGAGAGAGAGAGAGAGAGCACACGCGAGAGCAAGCGCATCAGAAAGCGAGAGTGGACAGTAAAAGAGAGAGAGAAAAGAGGAAAACCAGGTGCAGAAAAGGCCAGAGTCAGAGGTATAGAGAGTTTGGGTGGTGGTGGGGAGGTTATAGGAGGAGGTTACAGGAGAAGGTTACAGAGATAGGGCGAGGCCATGAGGGGTTTAGACACAAGGATGAGAATTTTAAATTGGAGACACTGGGGAACAGATGTAGGTCAACGAGGACAGCTAGGACGAGCGAGTGGGACTAGGTGCTGAATACAACATGGGCAGCAGATCTAAAGCGTAAGAATTAGAGGCCATCTAGGAGAGCATTGGAATAGTTGAGTTTAAGAGGTAACAAAGGCCTGGATGAGGATTCAGCAGTCGATGGGTTAGGCAGTCTTTTTGATGGAGAAGATATGGGGTCAGAACACTGAGGTTGCTAACAGTCTGGTGCAGTGTGCAGCAGTGGCCAGGAGGGGAATTGATTCGGTGGCAAGAGCATGCAGTTTGTGGCATGAGCCAAAGACAACGGCTTCAGTCTTCCCAATGTTTAACAGGAGGAAATTGCAGCTCATCCAAGACTGGATGTGCGCAGATGCAGTGGAGGGGCTGAAAGAAATGGCAGTGAGGTCGAGTTGGGTGTTGTCAAAGAAAATATGGAAGCTGACCCCATGTCTGCCAATGACATCAACAAGAGGCTCTTGTAGATGAGGAAATGGAGAAAACCAAGGATAGACGCTTGGGTGATTCCAAAGGTAACGGTGCTGGAGAGGGAAGAGGAAATCATTGCTATGGGTGCTCTGGCTACGATCAAATAGATAAGAGTGGAACCAAGCAATGTCAGTCCCATTGAGCTGGACAGTAGAGAGGCGCTGGAGGACGATGGTGTGGTTGACCATGTCAAAGGCTGCAGAGAGGTCGAGAAGGATGAGGAGGGATAGTGCACCACGGTCACATTCACAAAGGATGTTACTTGGGACTTTGATCAAGTTCATTTCATGCTGTGGCAGAAACCTGACTGGAGAGATTTCAACAGGGAGTTGCGGGAAAGGTTCAGCACAGATTTAAGAGGCAGCATCACTTATAAGGGCGAAGAGGTCAGATGGTACTGGAAATACAGAATGGAAAGCATTGGGTGACAGACAGAGGGAAATTAAGTCGGAAAGCAGAGAAGCTGGGAGGGGCGAGGGCAGAGGGATAGGACAAGGGAAAGAAAGGGGGAGTTAGGTCTCTGCCTGGAGGTTGCTGAGGGAAGCGAACGTTTGATTGACAGCTCAATAACCTATTGGTGAGTTGCAGTGGGACAGGCCTGTCTTCCCCATACTGCACCCTCATTCACCAGAATGTCGCAGGAAACTGATCACGATTGAAGGCTGCAGGACAGAAGGACACAAGGAATACTGAAGACAGGGTGGTGAGGGCAGTGGCTGACATCCCGCTGACTGGCAAAATATTATTGACACCCCCTGGCACTTCAGCATCCAGCCTCAAATATAGAGCAATATTTCCCATTCCTAATATAGCCTGCACCTTGGAACAAAGCAGAGAGAGATGGAGAAGGGGGGGGGAAAATACAACAGGAAGGAGCTTTGCCTTTCCCACACCAAATGCTCCCTTATCCTCAGAGAACACAAAAAAGGCAAGGTATGTTTGCGTCTTGTGACTGGTGCAGGAGACCTTATTATAGGATAGCACTGTCAGTGCAATGTAAACCTACGGGGAATGCACTTCTCACAGTCAGCTGAGGCACATACAGCATCCCTATAAAGGGATTGGAGCTGCCCCTGCCAGTGAGCAGCATATCGCCCAGCATTTACAAACGATCATATCCCAACATCTGACAGAATACACATTTGGGGAGGGGGCCACTAAACTGCCAGCAGCCACTGCTACTACTGGTGAGGAAAGTTCTTTCGCGAAGAAAAATTAAAGCTACCTAACTTAGCATTTTTTTTAAAAAAAGCTACTTTTATGCCTGAGCCTCTCCAACCTCCACTCAGAACCAGTACTGATCAAAGCTGGGTGGAAGCACTGCCCTCCCATTCTCCTCACTTGCAGCTACCTGGGCTGATGTTAGGAATTCTACACCCAGCTTGCGCTCCATCCCTCTGGGCCGCAGCTTACTGGTACTCAGATCATGAGCCATACAAATCACAGAGGCCAGACGCACTGGGGGTCATACATCCCATCGTGCTTGTGCCAGTGCTAACTCTACAGCTGGAGCTGCTTACTCTCAACTCTTTTATGTTCTTCCATTTATAATCTCTTTTTAAATGATACAATCTCTGTTGCAATCGCCACTGATGATAAAACATTCTGGGGGCTAAATTCGGTTGATTTGCGCTCCCGTTAGCGCCCTCTTCCCTCTCGGTGCGCTACCTGGGAAAATCGGCCGCGGGGGCGCTACCCAATTTTTACCCCTCTATGTTCTAATGACACACTGTGGATGAAAAAATTAATGTTTCCCTGCTACTGATCGACCAACCTCTGGAAACTATCCTTCACTATTTACCTTCTCAAAACCTTTTACAATTTTGAAAACCTTCATTTGTATCACCCCCACCCCCTTTAACCTTCTCCGTTTCAGTGAAACAAACTATTGCACAAGCCCCTTTCAGAGCTAGAACCTCTTGGTCCTCATATCATTGTACCCTTTCCACGGCTCCAAAATGCTTTATGTAATGAATGGAGAGCTCAGAACTACACACACACCTACACACACACACACACACACCTACACACACACACACACACTTCAAAGTTTGCGATCAGGCACCAGGGCAGCAATTGCCTTCTCCAGTCCTGTTCATTCTTCCATTCACCGTCAAGTTATATTCTGGGTTTACCTTATCTCGGACATTAAGAACATAACAAATAGGAGCAGGAGTAGGCCATTCGGCCCTTCGAGCCTGCTCCGCCATTCAATAAGATCATGGCTGATCTTCGACCTCAACTCCACCTTCTCACACTATCCCCATATCTCTTGATTCCCTTACTATCTAAAAATCTATCGATCTCTGCCTTGAATATAGTCAACAACTGAGCATCCACATCCCTCTGGGGCAGAGAATTCCAAAGATTCACAACCCTTTTGAGTGAAGAGATTTCTCGTCATCTCAGTCCTAAGTGGCGGACCCCTTACTCTGAGACTGTGACCCTCAGTTCTGGACTCCCCAGCCAGGGGAAACATCCTCCCTGCATCTACCCTGTCCAGCCCTGTAAGAATTTTGTATGTTTCAATGAGATCACCTCTCATTCTTCTAAATTCTAGGGAATATAGGCCTAGACTCCTCAATCTCTCCTCATAGGACAACACCACTCCATCCTAGAAATCAGTCTGGTGAACCTTTGTTGCACTCCCTCTAAGGCAAGTATTATCCTTCCTTAGGTAAGGAGACCAAAACTGTACACAATATTCCAGGTGTGGTCGCACCAAGGCCCTATATTATTGCAGTGAGACTTCTTTACTCTTATAGTCCAAACCATTTGCAATAAAGGCTAACATACCATTTGCTTTCCTAATTGCTTGTTGTACCTGCATGTTAACTTTCAGTGATTGGTGTCCAAGGACACCCAGGTCCCTCTGAACAACAACAATTCCCAATCTCAAACCATTTAAAAAATACTCTGCTTTTCTATTTGTCCTACCAAAGTGGATAACTTTGCATTTCTCCACATTATATTCCATCTGCCACGTTTTTGCCCATTCACTTAACCTGTCCATATCACTTTGCAGCCTCTTTGTACCCTCCTCACAACTTACTTTCCCACCTAGCTTTATATCATCAGCAAACTTGGATATATTACACTTGTTCCCCTCATCTGAGTCATTGATCTAGATTGTAAATAGCACTGATCCTTGCGGTATCCCACAAGTTACAGCCTGCCAACCCGAAAATGACTCGTTTATTCCTACTCTCTGTTTTCTGTCCGTTAACCAATCCTCAATTCATGCTAATATATTACCCCCAATCCCATGAGTAATAATTTTGTGTAATAGCCTCTTGTGTGGTACCTTACTGAATGCTTTTAGAAAATCCAAAACCACCACATCCACTGGTTCCCTCTTATCTACCCTGCTAGTTACAACCTCAAAATACTATTAGATTTGTCAAACACGATTTCCCTTTCTTAAATCCGTGTTGACTCTGCCCGATCATATTATGATTTAAGTGCCCTATTAATAGATTCTAACATTTTCCCTACTACTGATGTTAGGCGAGATGGCCTATAGTTCCCCGTTTTCTCTCGCTCTCCTTTCTTGAATAGCGGGGTTACATTTGCTACCTTCCAAACTGCGGGGGCCGTTCTAGAATCAAGGGAATTTTGAAAGATCAAAACCAATGCATCCACTATCTCGGCAGCCACCTCTTTTAAAACCCTAGGATGTAGGTCATTAGGTCCAGGGGATTTGTCGACTTTTAGTCCCATTAATTTCTCCAGTACTAATTCTTTACAAATACTAATTTTTAAAGTCCCTCATTCTCACTAGACCCTTGGTTCCCCAATATTTTTAGAATGTTTTTTGTGTCTTCTTCCAAGAAGACAGATACAAAGTATTTGTTTAATGTCTCTGCCATTGTCTTATTCCCCATTATAATTTCTCCTGCCTCTGTCTGTAAGGGGCCCACGTTTACTTTCACTTATCTCTTCCTTTTTATATAACTATAGCAGCTTTTACAATCTGTTTTTATGTCTCTTGCTAGTTTACTCTCATTCTATTTTCTCTCTCTTCATCAATTTCTTGGTCCCCCTTTGCTGAATTCCAAAATCCTCCCAATCCTCAGGCTTACTATTTTTGGCAACATTATAAGACTCTTCCTTTAATCTAATACTATCTTTACCTTCTCTTGTTAGCCACAGTTGGACCATTTTTCCTGTGGGGATTTTATTCCTTAAGGGATTATATTTTCTTTGTGAATTGTGAATTTAAAAAAATGTTTGCCATTGCTTATCTACTGTCCTATCTTTCAATCTAGTTTCCCAACCTACCTTAGCCAATGTGCCTCTCATACCTACATAGTTTGCTTTGTTCAGTAGTTTCAGACTTAACTAAACCACTCTCAAACTCAACATAAAATTCTATCGTATTATGATCACTGCTCCCCAGAGGCTCCTTTACTACAAGGTTATTAATTAACCCTGTCTCACTGTACAATACTAGATCTAAAATAGCCTGTTCCCTAGTTGGTACAAACTCTTGGTCAAACAAGTAGGTTTTAAGGAGCATCTTAAAGGGAGGAGAGAGAGGTAGAGGTAAATATTTTCATGTACCTCACAAATAAAACACTGAACATAAAACAAGATTTGCCATGGTGATATTTTATGCAGAATATATAGATTTGTGGGAAGCACTAAAACTAAACTCGCTAACCTTAAGTTTGTTACTCCATCTCTGCACATGTACCATTCTATAGGTGAGTGAGTTCAAGGAACCAATGGGCTTCTAGACCTCTGGCAATGCTGCTGTGACTGGCTGTACGGGGTGTGGCCACAGAGGAAAAAAATGTCTGAGGAGCAATTCCAACCCAAACCCATTATATTAAAATCAGGAAATGCTCAGATCCTTGTGATCCAACCTTTGCCTCACAACAGCATTTACTGCAGTGCTGCTTAGAGAATCCTAGCAGTTTACAGCACAGGAGGAGGCCATTGATCCACTGCACCTGTGCCAGCTCTCTGAAAGAGCTATCTATCCACTTAGTCCCAAGTCCACTACCCTTTTATTCTGGATTCAGCCTCCACTACTGTTTCTGGTCAGGAATTCAATGTCTTATGCAAAAAAAAATTCTAACCTCTCTTAGATCTTAAATCTATGGTCCTTAGATACTTTCTCACTGACTAGAAAGAAATATCTTTTCCCACCTTATCATATCAAACCCCTCATAATTGTGAGCACCTCGAACAGATCTCCTCTTGAGCTTCCCTGCTCCAATGAAAAGAGCCTAAGTTTCTCTAATCTTTCATTACTAAAGCCCCTCACCCTGGCCTCATTTTCTGCACCTTCTCCATGACGTCCTCCCGAAAGTAAAGCACCCAAAACTGGACACACGATTCAGTATGTGGCCTACCAATTAATTGCTTGGGTTTAGTATTACCTCTGCTTTTGTATTCTATGGCCCTGTTTATAAAACCCAAGATCCATTGTGCTCTTTTTATAGATTTAATAACTCATCGTTCCACTTTTAAAGATTTGTGCATCTGATCCCCAAAGTCGTTTTACTTCACTACTCCTTTTAAAGTTTGACATTTAGTGGATATGTGCTCTCCTTATTCAAAATGTATCACTTCTCTATATTAAATTTCACTTGACTATTTGGTCAATCGACTAACCTGTTATGGGAAATAATCGAAGTAAGGTAACGTACATAATCCACACATTCACACCCCATTATTATATCAAGAGATTTACAAACCACAGAAAGGTACTTGTTTCAGGGATTATTTTCAATGATTTTATCCTCCCCTCTGCCTTGGATCTCCCAGCACATGTCTGTTCCAGCTTTCGGCCAAAGCCAGTCTGTATCCCCAAGGCAAGTGGTGTAAGGGGCTGTCTGGCAACTCTACCTCCTGCTGATCACTTTGGGCTTGATTTTCATTGACCCATGGAGGCGGGTTTGGAGGCGTGTGAGGGGTTAAAGTTGCAGATTCGGGGGTCCCGACCCCATCCCGCCCCCAACCCGCCTCCATGCCAGTTTCGCTGGAGGCGGGTACCCGACCTGTGCTGGGACCCGCCTCCCCGAGGCGGGAAGGGGATTAGTGACAATTAACTGCCCGTTAACAGGTAGTTAACAGGCAGTTTTTTGCCTAATCCCTATTTTAAAAGCTGAAATGTGGGCTTCCCGACAGGTGGCAACCACGCCAAGTTAGCGAGGCGGACCGTGGGTCTGCAGGGGTTGGAGGGGTCGATATGTCCGGTGGGCAGGTGAGTGATGGGTGCATGTGTGCAGAGGTAAGTGTGTAAGGTAAGTGTAAAGTGTGGGAAAAAGTTTTACTTACCTTAACTTCCTCCTGCAGATGTCAGCCCTTCAGGTCTCGGAGTCAGAAATCTCACCGGCACAGAAAGCACAATGGCCGTGGTGCTGTCAAAAACTGCAGCCTTCTGCTTTCTGTGCTGGAATGATTCCTAACTCAGCCTGAGAGGAAGGACTCAAGTTAGAAGACAGATTGTCAGTGTTTGAAAGCTTCACAGAGCTGTCAAACGCTGATATTTCATCTGTTAAAAGCTCTTGACAGATGAAATGTCAATCTGTGACGTCACCTGTTGCCGGGTGGCCCTTAATTGGCCTGCTGAGCCCACTGGGCGGGCTCAACAAGGTCAATCAAGTGAAAATGCAGTGGGTTGGCCACAAGTCGATGGAGGCGGGACTGCAACCCAAAAAGTGGGAGTCCCGCCTCCATCACGTCCCCAGTATCAAAATCCAGCCCTTTATCTCTGTAATCACAACTGCTATCAGGGGCCTGAACCCTGTCACTCTGGTTAATCAACAGGTTAAAGAATAAGCATTCAAGAAGCTCGACACCATCCAGGAAAAAGCAGCCCGCTTGATTGGCACCCCATCCACCACCTTAAACATTCACTCCCTCCACCACCGGCGTAGCGTGTCTGCTGTGTGTACCATCTAGAAGATGCACTTTGAAACTCGCCAAGGCTTCTTCGACAGTACCTCCCAAACCCGCGACCTCTACCACCTAGAAGGACAAGGTCAGCAGGTGCATGGGAACACCACCACCTCCAAGTTCCCCTCCAAGTCACACACCATCCTGACTTGGAAATATATCGCTGTTCCTTCATCGTTGCAGGGTCAAAATCCTGGAACTCCCTCCCTAACAGCACTGTGGGAGTACCTTCACCACACGGAATGCAGCAACTCAAGAACGTGGCTCACCACCACCTTCTCAAGGACAATTAGGGATGGGCAATAAATACTGGCCTTGCCAGTGACAACCACATACCATGAATGAATGTTTAAATAAATCTATATATGGGTGAGATTTAAAATCCAGAATTCACTGTAATTGGCACTAGTTGGTTCCATTGCATCCTCTTTCCGATTGAACTACATTGACTGCACATAAAGAGGAATCAGTTCACAGCGACACGCCCCATGTGAGATCCTGTTAAATATCACTAGACCTGACAGTCACAGTCCTATTCTCCAAATCCTACCCTCACAGTTCAATCTTGCTCAAGTCCCACGGAGATGTTAACAGGAGCCTTCTTGGTCGCAAGTGTCAGTGGCTCAGTGGTAGTGCTCTCGCCTTGGAGTCAGAAGGCTGTGGGTCAAATCCCACTCGAGAAAATAGAGCACATAATCTAGGCTGTCACTCCAGTGCAGTGCTGAGGGAGTGCTGCAATGTTGGAGGTGCTGTCTTTCAGGTGAGATGTTAAACCGAGGTCCTATCTGCCCTCTCTGGTGTACGTAAAAGATCCCATGGCACTATTTGAAGAACAACAGAGGGGTTCTCCCCGGTGTCCTGGCCAACATTTATCCCTCAACCAACACCACTAAAACAGATTATCTGGTCATTACCTTGCTGTGTGTAAACTGCCACGTTTTCCACATTACAACAGTGACTACACTTCAAAAGTACATCACTGGCTGTAAAGTGCTTTGGGATGCCGTGAGGTTGTGAAAGGTGCGATATAAAATGAAAGTTCGTCCTTTCTTTTAGATGGGACTGAGTATCTAACATCACCGTGCTACTCAATGTTGTGTTATAAACTGTATCTCCACAGATGTTTAATCCAGTTTCAAGTTCAACAACTTCTCGCAGACAGCCCTTTCCTGAAGAAGTTTTCAACACTCAATGTTTAAATAAAAGGGATCAATCATCCCTCTATTTTTCGAACAATGGTTTGCATTTATATCGTGTCTTTAATGTAGAAAAATATCCTAAGGCACTTCGCAGAGGCATAATCAGATAAAAATTGACGCCAAGCCAAAGGCGGCAATAATAATATGAAAAGCTTGGTAAAAGAGGATGCTTTTAAGGAGATTCTTAAAGGAGGAGAGAGAGGCAGAGAGGTGAAGGTATTTAGGGAGGGAATTCTAGAGCATGGAGCTCAGACAGTTGAAGGCATGCTGCCAATGGTGGGGCAAAGGGAGCTGGGGTTGCACAAGGGACCAGATTCAAAGGGGGTGAAATTCATTATCGCCCAGGAATGGGCTCTAACTTCTGAAAAGTTTGAGTTTTAGCGCCAGGCGCTGATGAATCTCTCTACACGCTAAATTAAGTGTTAGCGCTCAAAGAAAGGACTGGAGCGCTAAATCAAGCACTAATGACCTAGCTCAGTGGCACTAGACTCAAAGTGCTCAGCAATTTCAGGTGCAGTCTAATCGCTACTCATCATTGCCACAGGCTCTTTCCAGTTCTTAAAAGGAGGCTCAGAACCTCATTTTCAGCATTGCTACTTCTGCAGCTATCTCAGCAAGCATCAGAAGGTCAAGGAGAAGGAACCGGACCACTGAAGGAGGTGTCATTATGGAAGATCAATGGCCCAGGGAGAGAGCTCGCAGATTCTGCGATCAGGCATTGGAGGCGTTGGTCTTCGCTGTGGAGAGATAGAGGGCGGTGCTGTACCCGGCAAGTGGCAGGAGGCCCTCGTCGCAAGTCTTCCGCACCTTGTGGAGGGAGGTAGCCCAGCACGTCTCGGGTAGCACTGTGGTCCCCAGGACCCACACACAGTGCAGGAAGAAATTTAACGACCTCACTCAGGTGGTCAGGGTGAGTCAATGCTTCAACAAATGCTACATACCACCTTCTGAGCCACAGTTTGCACACACTGCTCAAAGCACCACACCCCCCAGCACTCACCCACCAACAATCTCCACCTACCAACACTCACACCCACATCTCACACCATGCACACAATGACAGCTATTCAACTAGACACTAACGGGAGGCACTAACCAACTGAATTTCGCCCTCAGAGTATTCTGGGGGGGGGGGGGGGGGGGGGGGGGGGGGATGGGGAAGGTTGGGCTGTAGGAGGTTACAGAGATAGGGAGAGGCATGGCCCTGAAGGGATTTAAACACCAGGAAGAGAATTTTAATTTGGAGACGATAATGGACCGGGAGGCAATACAGGTCAGCAAGGACAAGGGTGATAGGTGAAGAGGACTCGGTGTAGGATAGGATATGTGCAGCAGAGTTTTAGATGAGTTCCAGTTTATGGAGGGTGGAGGATGGGAAGCCATCCAGGAGAGCATTGGAATAATCAAGTCTGGAGGTGACAAAAGCATGGACAAGAGTTTCAGCAGCAGCTAGGCTGAGAAAGGGATGTAGTCGGGCGATGTTACAAAGGTGGAAGTAGGTTGTGTTTGTGATGGAGAGGATAGCGTCAAAGCTCAGCTAGCCATTGAGTAGAATGATGTGGTTATGAACAGTCTGGTTTAGCCTGAGACAGTGACTGGCGAAAGAGAAGGAATTGCTGGAGGGGACCGAAGGTAATGGCTTCAGCCTTCCCAATGTTCAACTGGAGGAAATTGCGATTGGATGTTGGACAAACAGACCGACAACACAGAGGGTCATGTGAGATGGTGGAGAAGTAAAGCTGGATGTTTTCAGTGCACAACATGTGGAAAGTATGTACCTCTGGATAGAGGATACAGATGGGGTGACATCGCTACACATTTAACACTAAAGCCTTGTGATAGATGTGGTTGCAATGCCATTTCCAGCCTGTTCACATTGCTCCCAATGTTCAAGTGAGGCAATTTTTGTCTCTCGTGTGTGCAGAGTCTGTGGTGGATCGGAGTGTGGCATCACTGCACAACATACTGTTTTGGGATGGAATATGCACAGAAGCCCAAACTCAAGCATTTGGCGGCATACATTTTCTCTGCCATATCCCAAAATGGGAGTGTTTGCAGGCAAAATGTCCTATCTTGAACGCCAGATAGAAGATCCCTCTCGAGAGCTGACATACTTCAGACCCAGTCAGAGTAAACAGGTCAGGGCACAGAGAGAACCCAGGAGTGCTAGCACTTGAAATTCTACGCTCTCCTTATCTCTCTAAACAGAGCGAATGCAGACACATGCTCTTCAGCTCAATAGTTTTCTATCCATTTTATAAACAGTTCACCTCCCACAGTCCTGAACCATCATATTTTCCAACAAAGGCAGTATGTTGCACAATGACATAATTCCAGCCGGGCCCTGCGTTAGGGAGTCACACCACATTAAAGACTTCAAAAAGCATTGTAAAATCAGTTCTAGAAAGTATTCTACTCAAACAATAGCAGCAATTGTTTACAAGTTTTTCTGCAGGGGGTCTCCCCATGTAAATAATGACCCAGTCCTTAGTGTCCCCCACATTTATTAGGACCCTACTTATAAAGATTGACGCAATCCGCACTTGCAAATTATGGCACACTCCCAGAAAATACTGAAACAATCCTAGGGACATTCTACAAATAAGGCCACCCTCCTGGTGACACTTGTCCTAACTTCCAAAAGACAGACTCAGCTACCCAAAGAAATTTGTTTTAAAATTTATATCAACAGATGTAATGCTGTTAATTCATCAAATATAGAGATTTCATGGCAGTCATGAATCTAATCACGAGGTTAGAGTTTTAACATTCCTCTTAACCCCAGCGTGCTGTAATTACAGACTGAAACATTCCTTTTTCACCTTGGCATGTTGTACAGGATCAACTATTCCCTCTAACCCCAGTGTGTTGTAATTACAGGTTCAAACATTGCCCTCTAACCCCAGTGTGCTGTAATTACAGGTTCAAACATTGCCCTCTAACCCCAGTGTGCTGTAATTACAGGTTCAAACATTGCCCTCTAACCCCAGTGTGTTGTAATTACAGGTTCAAACATTGCCTTCTAACCCCAGTGTGTTGTAATTACAGGTTCAAACATTGCCCTCTAACCCCAGTGTGCTGTAATTACAGGTTCAAACATTGCCCTCTAACCCCAGTGTGCTGTAATTACAGGTTCAAACATTGCCCTCTAACCCCAGTGTGCTGTAATTACAGGTTACAACATTGCCCTCTAACCCCAGCGCTCTGTAATTACAGGCCCAAATATTACCCGCACCCTGGTGCACTGCAATTACAGGAATAAATATTAGCTCTCGCCCTGATGTGCTGCAATTATAATCTAGAATCACTCTCCACTGTAATTTTTGATTTGTTCCCTATTGGTTTCAATTAAGTGCAAGGTTCCTAGTGTGACTTATTACACAAAGATTGGAATGCACCCGCAATCATTAAAGAGCTATTCCTAATCTCGGGATCAGTTTGATCTGGTTCACTATTACTAATCTCGGGATCAGTTTGATCTGGTTTATTACTAATCACGGGTTCAGTTCGATCTGGTTCACTATTACTAATCTCGGGTTCAGTTCGATCTGGTTCACTATTACTAACCACGGGTTCAGTTTGATCTGGTTCACTATTACTAATCTCGGGTTCAGTTTGATCTGGTTCACTATTACTAATCACGGGCTCAGTTTGATCTGGTTCACTATTACTAATCACGGGCTCAGTTTGATCTGGTTCACTATTACTAATCTCGGGATCAGTTTGATCTGGTTCACTATTACTAATCTCGGGATCAGTTTGATCTGGTTCACTATTACTAATCTCGAGATCAGTTTGATCAGGTTCACTATTATTAATCTCGGGTTCAGTTTGATCTGTTTCACTATTACTAATCTCGGGTTCAGTTTGATCTGTTTCACTATTACTAATCTCGGGTTCAGTTCGATCTGGTTCACTATTACTAATCTCAGGATCAGTTCGATCTGGTTCACTATTACTAATCTCGAGATCAGTTCGATCTGGTTCACTATTACTAATCTCGAGATCTGTTCGATCTGGTTCACTATTATTAATCTCGAGATCAGTTTAATCTGGTTCACTATTACTAATCTCGGGTTCAGTTTAATCTGGTTCACTATTACTAATCTCGGGATCAGTTTAATCTGGTTCACTATTACTAATCTCGGGATCAGTTTAATCTGGTTCACTATTACTAATCTCGGGTTCAGTTCGATCTGGTTCACTATTACTAATCTCGGGTTCAGTTCGATCTGGTTCACTATTACTAATCTCGGGATCAGTTTAATCTGGTTCACCATTACTAATCTCGGGTTCAGTTTGATCTGGTTCACTATTACTAATCTCGGGTTCAGTTCGATCTGGTTCACTATTATCTGGTTCACTATTACTAATCTCGGGATCAGTTTGATCTGGTTCACTATTACTAATCTCGAGATCAGTTTGATCAGGTTCACTATTATTAATCTCGGGTTCAGTTTGATCTGTTTCACTATTACTAATCTCGGGTTCAGTTCGATCTGGTTCACTATTACTAATCTCGGGTTCAGTTCGATCTGGTTCACTATTACTAATCTCAGGATCAGTTCGATCTGGTTCACTATTACTAATCTCGAGATCAGTTCGATCTGGTTCACTATTACTAATCTCGAGATCTGTTCGATCTGGTTCACTATTATTAATCTCGAGATCAGTTTAATCTGGTTCACTATTACTAATCTCGGGATCAGTTCGATCTGGTTCACTATTACTAATCTCGGGTTCAGTTCGATCTGGTTCACTATTACTAATCTCGGGTTCAGTTCGATCTGGTTCACTATTACTAATCTCGGGTTCAGTTTAATCTGGTTCACTATTACTAATCTCGGGATCAGTTTAATCTGGTTCACTATTACTAATCTCGGGATCAGTTTAATCTGGTTCACTATTACTAATCTCGGGATCAGTTCGATCTGGTTCACTATTACTAATCTCGGGTTCAGTTCGATCTGGTTCACTATTACTAATCTCGGGTTCAGTTTAATCTGGTTCACTATTACTAATCTCGGGATCAGTTTAATCTGGTTCACCATTACTAATCTCGGGTTCAGTTTGATCTGGTTCACTATTACTAATCTCGGGTTCAGTTCGATCTGGTTCACTATTATCTGGTTCACTATTACTAATCTCGGGATCAGTTTGATCTGGTTCACTATTACTAATCTCAGGTTGGGTTTGTTGTTCTAGTGTCTAAGTTTCTTCCATTGGCTATTCTTGCACAGGCACTAACCTTTCAGATATGTTGATGAAATTCTTCAATGACTTCTCAACCTGCTCTTACAAGATAGATCTTAACTCTTTATTCCAATACAGGGCAATGGCTGGGTTCCTCATTATTTTGCTTAGGTACATGCATCCTCACTGCATCTCCTGGTAGCAGTACTGTAATGTTAAACGACAAGATCCTTGGGCCAACTGCATCTTTGGCTTACTTTTGTTGTACTTGACCTGTTGCGAAACTCCTTTGGAGTTTTCTGTTTGTGCAGCTGTTGTGAGTTGGGAAGTGTTCTCATTCTACAGTCCATCACGAATAGTACAGACGATACTATCCCATCTCCAGGCATCTTACGCTACTCAAGTCGGGCTAGCTGTGCAGCTTTAATCTTTTGCTTTCTTCAAGTTTTTTTTTTGTAATTTGAACAGTTTTCTCAGCATTCCCACTGGATGTTGGTAACAACGTTCTGGGTTTGAATCCGTAAGCTTTACTCAATGTTTTGGACTCCATGCTTGCAAACTGGGGTTCATTATCTGAAACTACTTCATCTGGGATACCATATCACAGTGTGCACACACACATTTAAACTCTTAGTGCTGGTTAAATTAGAGTTAGAAAAAAAAAGTGAAAAGTCGCCTACGACAGTTAACCACTAGCCTCTTGTGGCTAATTGGGAATCCTGATGTGACTAATTGCATTTCTCATTAGTAAATAAAAAGTGATAGACACTGGACGTGTGATTTTAATACTCATCTGCCCGTGTATGCATGTGTACTTTAACCTTTTTGTGTGTTTGTTGGTAAAATGGTAAGAGGAAAAGCAGAGTATGTGAGTTACTATTGATCGTTGAGTGCGTTACTTCCTTGGTTATTAAATGGTGGTAGGTGTTTGTTAAGTAAATATATACATGAAGTACATTTAGCTGAATTATGTGCATATACACAAGGAGTTTTCTACTAAAATGAGGGCATGTAGCTAAAACAGTGTTGCCACAGCCGCACTTGCGCGTAGTCAGAAATATCTATTAAACAACACTGGTCTACGATGATTAAATATCAATTATAATGTAATCTATATTTATTGGTCCCAACTTTGTTTGGAATATCATGTGCTTTTATCATCTCTTTGCACACATTCTTTCTGTACCACATCTGCACGACCTGCTGACCTACCAGGTCAGAATAAGACACTATTTGCTAACCTTTAGATTTTTCAGTTCCTTGGGGGTTCTGCTGTATTTTTACCAAGCTAAGTTTTCTCAGGCTGGCAGGCATGAGCACTTACTTTTGAAGACAAGCCCCTCTTTGATAGTCCACTCACCTTGGAAGTCCCAAGACTGTTACACCTCAGGATTACACTGTGTATTTGGATATTAACATTTCTAACAACTGATTCCGCTCAGTTTCAGTTATCATCTCACAAAGTCTTGCTTGCGATACTGAGAGACACAACACCATACACAAGGTTATTTGATCACCTTTCTCATCTCGAATCATAGAAACTTACAGCACAGAAGGAGGCCATTTGGCCCATTGTGCTTGTTCTGGCTCTTTGAAAGAGCAGTCGTGCTTAGTGCCACACCCCCGCTTTTTGTCCGTAACCCTGTCAGTTCCTCATTCTCAAGAACCTGTCCAACTCCCTTTTAAAATTATTTATAGAATCAGCTTCCACCACCTTTTCAGGTCGAGCATTTCAGATCCAGACAACTCTCAGAGTGAAAAAAATTCCCTCATCTCCCCTCTAGATCTTTTGCCAATGATTTTAAATCTATGACCTCTGGTTAATGAACCACTCGCCAGAGGGAATAATTTTTCTCTATCAAAATCTCTCATCATCTTGAAAACCTCTATTAGGTCACCTCTTAACCTCCTCTGTTCCAAGGAGAACAGTCCTAACTTTTCCAACCTCTCCTCATAACTGAAGTCCTTCATCCCTGGTAACATCCTGGTGAACCTCTTCTGTAACCTTTCTAAGGCCTTCACATCTTTCCTGAAGTGTGGTGCCCAGAATTGTCCACAATAATCTAGCTGAGGCCTAACCAGCGATTTATAAAGATCTACCATGACCTCTTTGCATTTATATTCTACACCTGTTTATAAACCCAAGTAACCCAGATGCTTTTTTAAGCACCTCATCAACTTGCCCAGCCACCTTGAAGGATTTTTGTCTGCAGCCTTTGACACGGTTAACCACACCATCCTCCTCCAACGCCTCTCCTCCGTCGTCCAGCTGGGTGGGACTGCCCTCGCCTGGTTCCATTCTCATCTATCCAATCGTAGCCAGAGAATCACCTGCAATGGCTTTTCTTCCCACTCCCACACCGTTATGTCTGGAGTCCCCCAAGGATCTATCCTTGGCCCCCCCCCACTATTTCTCATCTCAAAAAAAAAGGGAAAAAAATGCCCCTCGGCGACATCATCTGAAAACACAGCGTCAGTTTCCACATGTACGCTGACGACACCCAGCTCTACCTCACCACCACCTCTCTCGACCCCTCCGCTGTCTCTAAATTGTCAGACTGCTTGTCCGACATCCAGTACTGGATGAGCAGAAATTTTCTCCATCTAAATATTGGGAAGACTGAAGCCATTGTCTACAGTCCCCAACACAAACTCTGTTCCCTAGCCACCGACGCCATCCCTCTCCCTGGCAATTGTCTGAGGCTGAACCAGACTGTTTGCAACCTTGGTGTTGTATTTGACCCCGAGATAAGCTTCTGACCACATATCCGCAC
Source organism: Squalus acanthias (assembly GCA_030390025.1). NCBI lineage: Eukaryota > Metazoa > Chordata > Chondrichthyes > Squaliformes > Squalidae > Squalus > Squalus acanthias. Next base: position 56,697,960 of record CM059434.1, on the reverse strand, counting down.
AGTCACCAAGACCTCCGTAGTATTTGCTGCTGACGCCCTCACCCATGCTTTTGTTACCTCTAGGCTTAACTATTCCAAAGCTCTCCTGGCCGGCCTCCCATCTTCCATGCTCCATAATCTTGAGCTCATCCAAAACTCTGCTGCCTGTATCCTAACTCGCACCAAGTCCCGTTCACTTCATCACCCCTACAGTGGCTCCTGGTCCGGCAACACCTCAATTTTAAAATCATCATCCTGGTTTTCAAATTCCTCCACGGCCTTGACCCACCTTATCTCTGTAATCTCCTCCAGCCCTACAACCAATGTTCCCTTTAAGTTGTGCGGTCGAAGCGCGCTCTGGACCTCCCGCGGAGCTGGCTCATCAGCTTTTCAATGGGAAAAACCGCGCAGGTGCAGTATTTTGAGTGGGCCACCAGCTCCTTAAAGGAGCCGCACATCCAAAAATAAATTAAAGGGAACATTGCCTACAACCCTCCGAGATCTCTGCGCTTCTCCAATTCTGGCCTTTTGCACATCCTCTATTTTTCAGCTTTCAGCTGCCTAGGCCCTAAACTCCGGAATTTCCTCCTTAAACCTCTCCGCTTCTCTCCTCTCTTTCGTCCTTTAAAACGCTCCTTAAAACCGACCTCTTTGACCAAGCTTTTGGTCATCTGGCCTAATTTCTCCTTATATGGCTCGGTGTCAAATTTTGTTTTATAACACTCCTGTGAAGCGCCTTGGGACATTTTACTACGTTAAAGGCGCTAGGTAAATGCAAGTTGTTGTTGTGTATATGGACAGCAAAGTCTCTGTGCTCATCTACACTTTTCAGGTAGGTAGTTTGACTCAGTACTTCACAATGTACAGCTCTGTACCTTTCTTGTATTCTCCTGTCACAAACTGTATTTTTGCAGCTCGTGTATCATGCACTGTAGTCTTGGTGGGGTTTCATGAAGTGGCATCTTTATTGTTGTCTTCAGGTTCACAGTCACTCTACACCAGAAATGTCTTGCATGGACTATTGGTGGAACTTTCTGCACCCAAGTACTGCAGCTATAGTTCTTTCTTCCATTTGGGCATACCTGTACTGAATTGGTACAAATGCTCATGAGGCGCACACACAATGGTTGTTCCTCCTGTCGTAGCACTGCACCTATTCCTAAACTGGAAGCATCGATGCTAATCCTCGCTGGTGTGATCCCTGCCTTGGCTTCTTCTAGACTTGACTATTCCAATGCTCTCCTGGCCGACCTCCCATTTTCCACCCTCCATAAACTTGAGCTCATCCAAACTCTGCTACCCGTATCCTAATTCGCACCAAGTCCTGTTCACCCATCACCCTTGTGATCACTGACCTACATTGGCCCCTGGTCCAACAACGCTTCGATTTAAAAATTCTCATCCTGGTGTTAAAATCCCTCCCCATCTCCAATCTCCTCCAGCCCAACAACCCTCCGAGATCTCTGCGTTCCTCCAATTCTGGCCTCTTGAGCATCCCCAATTTTAATCGCTCCACCATCGGTGGCCGTGCCTTCAGCTGCCTGGAAGCTCTGGAATCCCCTCCCTAAAACTCCCTGCCTCTCTCCTCCTTTAAGACACTGCTTAAAACTTACCTCTTTGGCTAAGCTTTTATTCACCTGTCCTAATATCTCCTTATGTGGCTCGGTGTCAAATTTTGATTGATATCGCTCCTGTGAAGTGCCTTGGAACATTTTACTACGTTAAAGGCGCTGTATAAATGCAAGTTGTTGTTGTTGTCTGGTCACGTATATTACTTCAGCCCCGGGGATTCGGTCACCAGGTGTAGCAGCTCATGGAAACGCCCACCATACTCATTAGTCCAATCTCATGCGGTCCTCTTAAAGTAGCTTTTTTAGCGGTGTTGAAATGTGATAATTTAGACAGGATCTTCCTTAAACATTAACCACACCAAGGTACTGCCTTAGTGCAAGTCTTTTTTGTTGCATTATTTTTCTCACGTGTTTGATTGCTTCCACCTTTTTCTCGGTGGCTTGAAGTGTATAAGTGTGTGTCTGATGCAACTGCCTTCTTGTACTTTGAACTTACATGTATTCCTTGATAGCTTATCACTGTGTTTTCTTCCTTGTTGTAGGACTTTCTCGGACCTTTAGTCATATTTCTGTCCATTCCCTCCCCAAATCAGGATGCATCTTTCACTCCTTCACGGTCAGCTAGCATCTCTGATGTTATGTATTGAAAAATGTTAGGAGCAGAGGTGACTCCGAAGGGCATCCTGATAGACACGTATCTGCCAAAAGGATGAAATGTGCACAATTTTGACGAGGCTTCATCCAATTTCACTTGGCACTAGCCACAATTCACAGTGTGTGCTGAAGATCTTGGAATTTGATAACCATGACATTGCTTCCTCTATTTTCTGCATTGGATAATGTTCTTGTTCTGTGGTTTCTTTTAAATCTTTAGGAGCAAGGTATATTCTCACTTATTCACAGTTTGGCTTGACTACTGTCATTATAATACTGACCCACTGTCTTGGTTGTTTGACTTCATTTATTACACCAAGGGTTTCCATTCTCTCGAGCTCATCACGAACTTTATCACGGAGTGTGATTGGCACTTTGCTAAATGGAGGCTTGACTGGTTCAATTTGACTTTAGTTGTATACTCTGCTTTCCTGCTATGCATCCTGAGCCTTTAAATACATCTGTGTGTACTTCTGTGTCCCGGTTAGGCATTCATTGTAATTGGCTGCGTCAATTATTTTGATCAATCCTTACTGTTGGAATGCTCACAGGTGAAGGACTGACTGGGTGTATTCACAAGTTGAAATTCCACACTTTGATATTTGTCTTTATAGTCACACACTATGTTACATTTTCCTGCAGGCTTGATGTTGTGGCCAGAGTTCATCACTAACTTTACATTAGGTTTGCTCAATTTGTGCCAAGCTTTTTGTTAACTGACTGAGGCCCTACAATACATTGAGTGTCTGTGTCTAGTCTAAAACAAGCAATTCTGTCATTTACATCGAGGTCAAACATAGAAAAATAGGAGCAGGAGTAGGCCATTCGGCCGTTCGAGCCTGCTCCGCCATTCAATATGATCATGGCTGATCCTCTACCTCAATAGCTTATTCCTGCTCTCTCCCCATACCCCTTGATGCCTTTTGTGTCTAGAAATCTATCTATCTCCTTCTTAAATATATTCAGTGACTTGGCCTCCACAGCCTTCTGTGGTAGAGAATTCCACAGGTTCACCACCTCTGAGTGAAGAAATTTCTCCTCATCTCAGTCCTAAATGTCCTACCCCGTATCCTGAGACTGTGACCCCTCGTTCGAGACCTCCCAGCCAGGGGAAACATCCTCCCTGCATCCAGTCTGTCTAGCCCTGTCAGAATTTTATACGTTTCAATGAGATCCCCTCTCATTCCTAGAAGTAAAGGGCATTAAGGGTTACGGGGAGCGGGCAGGAATTTGGACATGAGTCTAGGTTCGGATCGGTCATGGCCCTGTGGGTAGTGGAGCAGGCCCAGGGACTGTGTAGCCTGATTCTGCTCCTATTTCGTGTGTGCAATTCTGTTAGATGCAGGAGATGGTTCTGTGATAGATAGTAGATTGGCGGTTAGGATCAGATCAGCCATGATCTTATTGAATGGCGGAGCAGGCTCGAGGGGCCGATTGGCCTACTCCTGCTCCTATTTCTTATGTTCTTATGTTCTTCTTCTAAACTCTAGTGAATACAGGCCTAGTCGACCCAATCTCTCCTCATATGACAGTCCTGCCATCCCAGGAATCAGTCTGGTGAACCTTCGCTGCACTCCCTCTATGGCAAGTATATCCTTTCTTAGGTAAGGAGAGCAAACTGCACACAGTACTCCAGGTGTGGTCTCACCAAGGCCCTGTGTAACTGTAATAAGACATCCTTGCTCCTGTACTCAAATCCTCTTGCAATGAAGGCCAGGTTGACTGCCCATTCAACATCGTCTCCTGTCTGAATCACATCCATAAAAAATCATTCTCACTCCCAGACCGCTCTTCTACTCTATGAACTTTCCAGTTATTTTTTGCTTATCTGAGGAGAATGGTTCTGCTTTCTTGACTAAAGCAAAAAAGATTTTACATCGCATATAGGCTGGGCCATACACAGGGCATTTTTTCCTCCCGTGCGAGTTACCATAGTACTTACAATCCTTTGATCTGTAGTTTAGCAGCTTGATCTGAACTTTTCCCCCAAATGTATGAAGTGATAAATCTCTTCCACTCAGTACTTATAGCACCGCTAGTATTGCATGGGTATACTGGTCGCAGTTTGCTGAATTCAGTTGTTCTGGAAATATTAACTGCTTTCTGTACATCTAGACTTTAGATTAACTTTAATCTCTCCTGCCTTCCATCTAGAGCCATCTTTTGTTTCTTAACTTGTCCCATTACCATCTCCTTTTGTCTTGCACCATCTCTTAATGTCTCTTAATCTCTTCTGCCTTCCATCCGATCACAGACCTTCCCTTTTGTTCTTTCCTCCCCTCCCCCCTTTCCCTGCCCCTGCACTTGCTTAAAAACCTGTTCGATCTCCAGCTTTTTCCAGTCTGACGAAGGGTCATCGACCTGAAACGTTAACTCTGTTTCTCTCTCCACAGATGCTGCCGGACCTGCTGAGTATTTCCAGCATTTTCTGTTTTTATTTCAGATTTCCAGCATCTGCAGTATTTTGCTTTTGCTCACTATTCTGTTTGCTTCGCTGATTGCTGCCCTGCAGTGACTGGACATGTTGGTGCCCAGTCCGACCATCATTCCAGATCTTCCAGCCTTTCCCATTGCTAGTTCACCACCATTCATGAAGTATACCCCGATTTTTTTTTCATCCAGTGTACAACAGTTTGAACTTATCGATTGAAATTCATCTGCCATTATTCTGCCCACTTGCAAATTTTGCCTAGTTCCTGGGTTGCTTCATCGGACTTGACTCACTAACTTCACCTACTTTCGTGTCATCTCTGGCCGGGAGCTGCTCCACCACTTCCAGCCACACCGTATTTGCATTGGGTTACTATGTTGCAATCCTATTGGCTGGCAAAGCACGCATTAATGGCTGTTCAAAGCCTTTTACAGTGTTACGACTTTACAGTGGCATCACCATAAATGCAAATGAGGAACATTCCAGTCTGTCTCATGCAGGAATTTGCCCCGTGCTGTCAATCCCTCACGTCTTTCTACAATTCATTTATTGCTCTACCAATCAGTTCCAATGGAGCAAAGTTCCAGGAATAGCTTTTAACGTCTGATCCTTACCAACATTTAGAGATATAGAAGAAAGAAAAAGAACTTGTGCTTGTATTACACCTTATCATTTCTTTCAGAAACATTCGAAGTCACTTCAAAGGATAACAAATTACTCTGAAGTGCCATCACGGTTATGTAGTCAAATATGGGGAACCATTCTACTCGCAGCAAAATCGCACAACTGCAATGAGATAAGTGGGCAATTAATCTTTTTTTTTGGCAATGCTGGTTGAGAATGTAAAGTTGGCCAGGACATCAGGAAATGTCTGTGCCCTTCATCAAATACAGCCATTTAGTATCCACTTGAACTAGCAGTAAAAGCAGATGAGAGTTTGGTTTAGCATCTTATCTGAAGGACAACACCTCTGACAATGCAGTACTCCCTCAGTCTGTCGCTGAAGCGTCAGCTTCAATTAGGTTTGTCCTGGACTGGGGCTTGAAATCAAAACCTTCACAAAGACATGGCCCAGTGTGGAATTCAACCTTCCACGCCAGAAGGCCCCAGGTTTGATCTCTGGTCTGTGCTGATAATATTTAGGGCTGGGGGAGGGCTACAGTTTGCCTCAGTGCCCCGCGTTTAAGGAGCGGAAAATCCACAAGGGCTCCTGCTCCTTTTTCTGATCACTAACCAATGGTGTTCGTCGGAAAGTGCACGTGTGGACAAATGGTAAAGAAAGGGGAAAAAGGTCAGCCTCAGGTGTGCTGCCCTCCATGGTCAGCAAGCCTGCCACCACGCACTGTGTAGGCTCGCACATAAAAACTGACTGTTTCAGAGAGGCGACCAGTTGCTGTGGAACTGTACCCCAGCGAGCTCAAGCACCTTCAGGAGAACTGGGGGGGGGGGGGGGGGGGGGGGGGGGGCGGGGAAGAGACAATAGAATGCAGCCAGCGGTATTACCGTTGTTTATATTTGAGTGCACAACACATCAAGATAAAAGACATTTTGGTTACATTAGGAAAGATTAATGACATAAACCAAAAACAATTGCTAGCTGCGGCTGTAAATTAGAGGGCGCACTGGTTCCTGCCGGGTACCAGATCGACGTATGCTACCGTCTCAGCCTGGCTCTGCACTGCCTTTTATAGAAATCAATTATCCTTTTATAACATACACAAAGCTTGCGAGATAACCTGATCAGGGCTGCCAAAAAACGACCCTCTGATGCACCCCATGCACACAATTCTCTGCTAATGAATTTTCCAATAAACCTCCTGCAACAGCATCACTGAGGAGCTCGGAGAATGTCACTCTGGCATCTCAGTTCAGCTATGTACCCTAACGCTGTCACAGGACCAGCAACAGCACTTAAACATTAAAATGCCATACTCACTACGCACTATAGAAAATAACAGGAGGCCAAGGCGAGAGGGAAAGGCTGTAGTCTCATATCTGAACAAATATAAACTACAAAAGCTGGGGCCAGGACATCAGAAGCCCGCAATTAGATTCCAGCCGGTATCGCATTCCTATGTACCCAATATTCTATATACACTAGTAGATCTCCCGTGGCATTGCTCATTGAGAGTCATCTCACCTGGTGATCTTTGTTTCCTTCATTTTGTTGCCGTGGTGATTGTGTCTCAGTCCCTCCACCTTGTGCATCTGAAGATTCATTCTCTTGCTTTATCTCATTCCCTCTCTCTTACTATCTTTCTTCCATTTTTCTTTGTGTGGGCCTCACCCAAGTATTTTCACCATCATAGTTGTGTGCACGTTCTTTTGTTCTTCTAATGCCTTTCTATTGCTTCACTGTAATGGTCGTTTATACCATCTCACAGTTAGTTCTCTGTTAAGCAGTTTGCAATCATTTAACAAATGTCCAGCGTCCAGACTCTGACATGGGACAGAAATGGCGGGGTGACGTGACTTGGCCGATGTGCCAATGCAGGTAGTTTGACGTCAGCCAGTAAAGACCGTGGTAAGGGCAAGGTGTCAGGAGGCACCGGGCACATCATAGCTGTGGCCCAAAGCCATCAGCAACCATGGTGACATACCAAGCACAATGGATGTGGTCCTTGAAAGCCAGGCTCTGAACTGGCATTTGACTTAGGCAGTCAAAGGCAATTACTATGAATTTTGGTCTTGATTTTTGTTAGCCAAAGATGGCTTGACTATGCTAACGTTGATTGAATGCAGAGGCATTGGGTTGTACCTGTTTTATAGTGTCTTTGATAGCTGGCTGGACAAAGTGTTAAGTTCGAACTTTCAGATGTATCAAACTGGGGAGGGGGGCAAACATCCTGTAAAATTAACAAAAAACAGCTAACCATTTAACATAGTTAAGGGAAATGTAGTTTTTTTGTGAATGGGGTTAGTTTCAATACACCTTTCAAGGATTTGTAGAATATTTCCGGTGGTGATTTTACCTCAGATGTCAGTCCACAGTCTACAGCTAACAGAGATACTGGGCTAGTTTGACATACAAGAGGGTGCCCATTTTCAAGGTTCAATGGCCATTCAAAAATAGCTCAGGAGAAGCGTGTTCAATGCTTTGATTTATATAGTGAAGGATAGTAAAGTTTGCAAATTACTGCAACATATACAGTTTCCCACCGAACACTGTTCATTTACCTATTCAATGTAAAATTGTAGCCTGAGCCTCAGTCTGAGAGAGTGTATATTCAATCCGATGACAGTGAGAATCACTTGTTTGCACGTAGTACATTCTAGTACGTTGGTGTAAATGAGATGGGGTTCTCCATTTGATCCCTGGGTCTTGCAATGGTTTACTGGATTGTCGGGAATGCCAAGTCTACTTATGGGAATGATCAGGGATGCTGAACCAAAGTAGAATATCAAGCATAAAGCCCATAAAAACATAACACCATAATACACAGCTATACGTTAAATATTTTATATAACACAGCCCACGTTATACATGGATACACTATCTATTTTATATTATATATAGCACATTACACACCAATTCCCAGTGAAATGTATTTTATAATACAGATCATTTATATATTGATAGTGTATTTTATATTATAACACAGCCCATGTTATATACCAATACACTGTCAATTTTATAATGTAATACAGCCTGTGCATTATATATATTGATAAATGGTGTATTTTATATTTTAACACAGCCTGTGTTATATGGTATGCTTGTACTTTAGATCCTACATTCTCCACAACCCCTAAAGGTATACATTCCTAATCATATTGGTGCTCTCGACATCAGCTAATAGCTACTTCAGAAAAAGTTGAAATTTTACAATATTTTGATGTTTTATATAAAAGACACAACTGCTGGTCATCCTAAAATTAGTTCCCGGAGGGGGATTTTGTTCTCAGTAATTTTCCATTGGAGAGTGGAACTTACAAGCAAGTCCTGGCCTGATCGGGGAATGGCTAGTCCTGAATTTAGTCATAAAAAATTCGAGACATTGCTTTGGGCCACAGCTATGACATGCCACAGATGTGCCCGGTACCTCTGGCACCTTGCCCTTACCACGGTCTTGTGCTTTCAGTGACAGTCTTTACCAGCGGGCGTCAAACTACTTGCATTGGCACATCAGCCAAGTAACTTCACCCCGCCAGTTCTGTTCCATGTCAGATTCTGGACACTGGACATTCATTGAATGATTGCAAACTGCTTAACAGAGAACTAACTGTGATTGTAGACTGCTCGTCCGAGTCTCCAACCAATACTAATGGGCGAGAGAAGCTCCAGGAGCTCGAGGCTTGGGCCTCCAATGGAAAACGTTGTTAGAGGCATTCCCAGCACAGACAAAGCTATTGTATAGATAAGGTTGATCAATTTCTTGTAAATTTTTATGTCTTTATTACATTACGAACCTTATTTCCAGATTAAGTGGAGAACCCAAAATGATGGCTGAAAAGCCTTTGGTGCACCTTTTTTATTTTCAACAGCTCCTGACTGCCCATTTTTGATTCATAGGCTTTATTCACAACAGGCAGTTTATTTTATCTTGCTTGCTATTTGCTGATCGGTACGCTCGTTACCTGCTCAGTTCTGATCGGTTATTATTTTATGAAATAAAAACCTTGAGCCAACTGAGCGCAATTGGTAACGATACTTTAGTATCAAATTTGACGCCAGAGTGTAACACAGAAAGAATAACGGACTTGTTTTATTATTTATGAATGGGACTCTAGTAATATTGTTTGCTGGCAAGTCCGATGACGCACTGATTTATAAAGGCAGAGCCATTAGAACATGTGGAGAAGATGCTGCTGCTAATGGTGCAGCTCGGTCCCTTTAAACCACAAGATCTAGCTGTTATTAAAGAAAGAGCATCAAGTGATTGTTCAGTGAGGAAACTACTTGGTGGGGGGGGGGGGGGGGGGGGGAGGGGTTAATTTCTCTTCAGGGTGTAAATGGAAAATTAGGTTAAAATGTCTGTTATTCTTTTTTTAATATAGTATGATCGTTAGTTATTTTTTAAATAGGTCGATAGATTTTTGTAAGGTAAGGGTATCAAGAGATAAATGGAGTTGAGGTACAGATCAGCCATGATCTGATTGTATGGGGAACAGGCTCGAGAGCAAATTTTTGTCCTAACTCTCTTCAAAATGTCCAGATTGCAGAGGAAGCGAGATAATTCAGGTTGCAAGTAGGTAGAAGGTCTATATTGCTACAGAGGAGGATGTGGTTTTACTAGTGTTGGAAGGGTTATCTAAGATGTTAGAAAGGGGTGGTCATATTATGAGAGGGGGTCTTTGGGTATTGGGAGTAGTGGGAGGTAGTTCTAGGGTTTCTATGTGATGGGGTGCTGGTGGGAAAACTAGGATGATGGTGGTGGGATATCAGAAGATTGGGGATGGCGTTGGGTGTGGAAGTACTGGGAGATGGATCCTGGTGGATTTGAACAGTGGAAGGGGAGGTTACGGGGGCTTCTGACATCTGTTACATTGTCCTATTCATGCTGTGACTGGGAACTTGGTACAATTCTTTACAGTGCTTCTACTTTCTTAGTAAAAGTGCAGTACGTGTTTTAGGAATTTAAAGCTGGACCATTGTCATGAAGGCAGCAGTAGGGGCTTTTGCCACTGGTGGATGGAGAAGGGGTGAAAGGCATAACCGATCATGGAGGGACCAGTGGGATGGTAGGAGAGTGTGTTCATATGCGGGGTGGGGTGGTATGGGTGTTCAGGTGGGAGGCAATAGGAGGAAGTGGTGAGTAACATGGTGGAATTGGGCAAGAAAGCATGGGTGTTCAGTGGTGAAAGGTGGTCAGAGAAAGCGGGGAGGGGAAAGGTATGGGCACATGAGGTGGGCTGGGGTGACAGCAGGAGGGAGAGAAGAAGGGCAAAGGAGAATGGAGGCTGGGCGCTTTCAATTCTTCTCCCTTCCCCAGGCTTTAAACTAGTTTTGTTGTGGGAGCCCATTACCTAAAAGATTTATCCATTATATAGAGGTGTCATCAAAATCAGGGAAAGTCTATGAGGAAATCCCGCACATCAAAAACCACGATCCTGGCTGTATCCAGGAATTGGCTTTTGAACTGTGGGGGAGGTATTCCCTAAGTGGTTTCCCCATGGCTTTTGGAAAGTCTCGAGTTTAAAAAGAAATTTGTTTATGGGATGTGGGCGTTGCTGGCAAGGCCAGCATTTATTGCCCATCCCTAATTGCCCTTGAGAATATGGTGGTGAGCCGCTTCTTGAACCGCTGCAGTCCGTGTGGTGAGGGTACTCCCACAGTGCTGTTAGGTAGGGAGTTGCAGGATTTTGACCCAGCGATGATGAAGGATCGGCGATATATTTCCAAGTCAGGATGGTGTGTGACTTGGAGGGGAACTTGGAGGTGGTGGTGCTCCCATGCGCCTGCTGCCCTTGTCCTTCTAGGTGGAAGAGGTCGCGGGTTTGGGACCTTGGCGAGTTGCTGCAGTGCATCTTGTAGATGGTACACACTGCAGCCATGGTATGCCGGTGGTGGAGGGAGTGAATGTTTAAGTTGGTGGATGGGGTGCCAATCAAGCGGGCAGCTTTGTCCTGGATGGTGTCGAGCTTCGAGTGTTGTTGGAGCTGCACTCATCCAGGCAAGTGGAGCGTATTCCATCACACTCCTTACTTGTGCCTTGTAGATGGTGCAAAGGCTTTGGGGAGTCAGGAGGTGAGACACTCGCCGCAGAATACCTAGCCTCTGAACTGCTCTTGTTGCCACAGTATTTACGTGGCTGGTCCAGTTAAGTTTCTGGTCAATGGTGACCCCCAGGATGTTGATGGTGGGGGATTCGGCGATGGTAATGCTGTTGAATGTCAAGGGGCGTTGGTTAGACTCTCGCTTGTTGGAGGTAGTCATTGCCTGGCACTTCTGTGGTGCGAATGTTACCTGCCACTTATCAGCCCAAGCCTGAACGTCGTCCAGGTCTTGTTGCATGCGGGCATGGACTGCTTCATTATCTGAGGAGTTGTGAATGGCCCTGAACACTGTGCAGTCATCAGCGAACATCCCATTACTGACCTTATGTTGGAGGGAAGGTCACTGATGAAGCAGCTGAAGATGGTTGGGCCTAGGACACGGCACTGAGGAACTCCTGCAGCAATGTCCTGGGGCATTGGTGATGATTGGGGGGGTGGGGGGTGCAAATATTTGAGTCTTCCCCAAGATTAGGGAAAGCTGACTGAAAGGTCCTAGCCCAGCATTTCAGGGGCCAGTTTACAGTGAAGGTCAGTAACAGCTTTTGAAATGCAGAGTTAAAGCCAGGACAACATGAGGCAAGAGGAAAGTGACAGTACAAAAGGGTAAAAGGAAAAGGCTCCATTGGGTTTGTATAGGGCCAAATTAAGTTGAAGTGGGCAAAGGCTATTTTAGGGACGGTGTATGTTATGGGCCAGACCAGATTAATCAGGAGATTGGGCAAAAAGACGAACTCTATGGGGCTGGGTCGGGAGGAAGGAAAGGGCCATCTGAGGGAGGCCGGACTCGGTTCAGGACTGCTTTAGGCGCCTGGAAAAGCAGCCAGTGGAAGAAGGGGGCAAAAGAGAGGGAATTATCAGGCGTTGTTAGTAAGCCTCAGGCAGGTAGCACTGTGGAGAAAAACATCAAGTGCTACCTGCCTTCGAGATGGAACTAGGAAGACTCATTTGGAGGTAAGTATAATACAGGCAATTTTAACAGCAAGACAGAATTAGCATGATAGGAAGTGGCTAAACAGGCAGTGCGTGCATACACAAGGCTTTTATTACACCTTTCTTTTCAAGCATCTCGCACATTTTGGCCATCATACCTGATATACATAGTATTTGTTTTATTCTTTCAAAGGATGTGGGCATCGCTGGCAAAGCCAGCATTTATTACCTATCCCTAATTGTCCTTGAAAAGGTGTGGTGAGCCACCTCCTTGAACCGCTGCAGTCCGTGTGGTGAAGATACTCCCACAGTGCTATTCGGTAGGAAGTTCCAGGATTTTGACCCAGCGACGATGAAGGAACGGCGATTTATTTCTGAGTCAGGATGGTGTGACTTGGAGGGGAACTTGCAGGTGGTGCTGTTCCCATGCGCTTGCTGCCTTGTCCTTCTAGGTGGTGGAGGTCACCGTTTTAGGAGGTGCTATCGAAGAAGCCTTGGCGAGTTGCTGCAGTGCATCTTGGAGATGGTACACACTGCAGCCACATTGCGTCGTTGGTGGATGTTTAGGTTGGTGGATAGGGTGCCGATCAAGGGGGCTGCTTTGTCCTGGATAATATCGAGCTTCTTGAGTGTTGTTGGAGCTGGACTCATCCAGGCAAGTGGAGAGTATTCCATCACATTCCTGACTTGTGCCTTGTAGATGGTGGAAAGGCTTTGGGGAGTCAGGAGGGGAGTCACTTGCCATAGAACACCAAGCATCTGACCTGCTCTTGTAGCCACAATATTTATGTGGCTGGTCCAGTTAGGTTAATGGTCAATGGTGACCCCCCAGCATGTTGATGGTGGGGGATTTGGTGATGGTAATGCATTTGAATGTCAATGGGAAGTGGTTAGACTCTCTCTTGTTGGAGATGGTCATTGCCTGGCACTGTGTGGCGCAAATATTACTTGCCACTTATCTGCCCAAGCCTACAATTTGTCCAGGTCTTGCTGCATATGGGCATGGACTGCTTCATTATCTGAGGAATTGCAAATGTAAACACTGCAATCATCAGCAAACATCCCATCTTCTGACCTTATGATGGAGGGACGGTCATTGATGAAGCAGCTGAAGATGGTTGGACCTAGGACACCAATCTTCAAGGGTTAAGTTAGGAGAAATTACACAAATTAGAGTTGTATTCCCTAGAATTTAGAAGCTTAACGGGTGATCTGATCGAAGTTTTCAAGATATTAAGGGGAACAGATAGGGTAGAGAGAAACTATTTCCGCTGGTTGGGGGGGTTTCAAGGACTGGGGAAGCATAGTCTAAAAATTAGAGCCAGACCTTTCAGGAGTGAAATTAGGAAACACACAAAGGGTGGTAGAAGTTTGGAACTCTCTTCCACAAACAGCAATTGATGCTAGATCAATTGTTAATTTTAAATCTGGGATTGATGGATTTTTGTTAACCAAGGGTATTAAGGGATATGGGCCAAAGGCGGGTATATGGAGTGAGGTTGCAGATCAGCCCTGATCTCACTGAATGGTGGAACAGGCTCGAGGGGTTGAATGGCCTACTCCTGTTCTTATATTCCTACCCTGAGGAACTCCTGTAGTGATGTCCTGAGACTGAAATGATTGGCCTCCAACAACCACAACCATCTTCCTTTGTGCTAGGTATGTCTCCAGCCAGTGGAAAGTTATTCCCCTGATCCCCATTCACTTCAATTTTACTCGGGTTCCTTGATGCCACACTCTGTCAAATGCTGCCTTGATGCCAAGGGCAGTCACTCTCACCTCACCTCTGGAATTCAGCTTTTATCCGTGTTTGGACAAAAGCTGTAATGAGGTCTGGAGCAGAATGGTCCTGGCAGAACCCAAACGGTTATTGTTAAGTAAGTGCCACTTGATAGCACTGTCAATGACACATTCCATCACTTTACTGATGATTGAGAGTAGGCTGATGGGGCGGTAATTGGCCGGATTGGAGTTGTCCTGCTTTTCGTGGACAGGACATATCTGCCAATGTTTCACTTTGTCGGGTAGATGCCACTGTTGTTGCTGTTGTAGCTGTACAAGCACAGCTTTGCGAGAGGCACGGTTAGTTTTGGAGCACAAGTCTTCAGCACTACAGTCGAGATGTTGTCGGGGGGCCCATAACCTTTGCTGTATCTAGTGCAATCAGCCATTTCTTGATTTCACATGGAGTGAATCGAATTAGCTGAAGACTGGTATCTGTGATGGTGGGGACCTCAGGAGGAGGTGGCTGAGATGGATCATCCACTTCGCACTTCTGGTTGAAGATGGTTACAAACGCTTCAGCCTTGTCTTTTGCACCCACATGCTCGGCTCTGCCATCATTGAGGATGGGAATGTTCATAAGCTTCCTCCTCCCATTAGTTGGTTAATTGTCCACCACCATTCACAACTGGATGTGGCAGGACTGTAGAGCTTTGATCTGATCCATTGGTTGTGGGATTGCTTAGTTCTGTCTATAGCATTCTGCTTCTGCTGTTTAGCATGCATGTAGTCCTGTGTTGTAGCTTCACCAGGTTGGCATCTAATTTTCAGGTACACCTGGTGCTGCTCCTGGCATGCTCTTCTACATTGAGTGAGGGATATGCCAGGCCATGAGGTTAGAGATTGTGGTGGAATACAATTCAGCTACTGCTGATGGCTCACAGCATCTCATGGATGGCCAGTTTTGAGCTGCTAGATCTGTTCTGAATCTATCCCATTTAGCACAGTGGTAGTGCTACACAACATGATGGAGGGTGTCCTCAGTGTGAAAGACGGAACTTCAGCTCCACGAGAACTGTGCAGTAGTCACTCCTACCAATACTGTCATGGACAGATGCATCTGCGACAGGTAGATTGGCGAGGACAAAGTCAAGTAGGTTTTTCCCTCGTGTTGGTTCTCTCACCACCTGCCGCAAACACAGTCTGGCAGCTATGTCATGTTAGGAAGTTTCCTCTATGAGATCATGGTTAATGGCAGCAGAACATTTACACTTGTGATGGCTCAAATTTCATTTTAATAAAACAGCAAGTCATAACTAGCGATAGGAGAGAAAGGAGGGAGAGAGAGAACAGGGAACTACAGGCCAGTTAGCCTGACATCAGTTGTCAGGAAAATGCTGGAATCCATTATTAAGGAAGTGGTAACAGGGCATTTAGAAAATCATAAGATTAGGCAGAGTCAACATGGTTTTATGAAAGTGAAATCGTGTTTAACAAATTGATTAGAGTTTTTTGAGGATGGAACTAGCAGGGTAGATAAAGGGGAATCCGTGGATGTAGTATATTTGGATTTCCAAAAGGCATTCGATAAGGTGCCACATAAAAGGTTGTTACGCAAGATAAGGGCTCATGGGGTTGGGGGTAATATAGTAGCATGGATAGAGGATTGGCTAATGGACAGAAAACAGAGAGTAGGACTAAACGGGTCATTTTCAGGTTGGCAGGCTGTAACTAGTGGGGTGTCGCAAGGATCAATGCTTGGGCCTCAGCTATTTACAATCTATATTAATGACTTAGATGAAGGGACAGTGTGTAATGTATCCAAGTTTGCTGACGATACAAAGCTGGATGGGAAAGTAAGCTGTGAGGAGGAGGACACAAAGAGCCTGCAAAGGGATATAGACAGGTTAAGTGAGTGGGCAATAAGGTGGCAGATGGAGTATAATGTGGGAAAATGTGAAGTTATTCACTTTGGTAGGAAGAATAGAAACAGAATATTTTTTAAATGGTGAGAAACTATTAAATGTTGGTATTGAGAGAGATTTAGGTGTCCTTATACAGGAAACACAGAAAATTAGCATGTAGGCACAGCAAGCAATTGGGAAGGCAAATGGCATGTTAACCTTTATTGCAAGGGGGTTGGAGTACAAGATTAAGGAAGTCTTACTACAATTGTACAGGGCCTTGGTGAGACCACACCTGGAGTACTGTGCAGTTTTGGTCTCCTTATCTGAGGAAGGATATACTTGTCTTAGAGGAGGTGCAACGAAGGTTCACTAGTTTGATTCCTGGGACGAGAGGGTTGTCCTATGAGGAGAGATTGAGTAGATTGGGCCTATACTCTCTCGATTTTAGAAGAATGAGAGTTGATCTCATTAAAACATAAAAGATTCTGAGGGAGACTGACAGAGTAGCTGCTGAGAGGTTGTTTCGGCTGGCTGGAGAGTCTTGAACTAGGGGGCATAGTCTCAGGATAAGGGGTCGGCCATTTAAGACTTAGATGAGGAGGAATTTCTTCACTCATAGGGTTGTGAATCTTTAGAATTCTCTACCCCAAAGAGCTGTGGATGCTGAAACGTTGATAGACAACATACGAATCAAACATGGGAACAGTAGGTTGATAAAGAATCAACAAAAAAACTAGACATGTATGAAAGGAACCAATCCTGCATGATTAGTCAACAAAATCTACCAATAAAAAAAGGCAAACTGATGGAAGCACTCAAAATCATTTGAAAATCCGATCATCGGCCATCTTACTTTCTCCAATAAACTTGAAGAAGGTTGCTGCCACAATAAAGAAATAAACAATTACATTTACTTGAAAATGCTTAAACATGCCCTTAAAATAATATTCTCTTTATGTAACTAACACTATTTTCCAGGAACCAATGGAAAACACTTCACTGTTTCTGGGAAGATCTCTTGCAAACTTTCTGCAACAGTGTAACCTCTTGACTGACCAAGAGCAATGCTACAGGAGATCTGTTAAAATATATATATATTACATAGAAGTAGACAGCACAGAAACAGGCCATTCAGCCCAACAGGTCTATGCTGGTCTTTATGCTCCACATGAGTTTCCTCCCACCTTACTTCATCTCACCCTATCAACATATCCTTCTATTCCATTCTCCCTCAGATACTTATCTAGCTTCCCTTTAAATGCATCTATGCTATTCACCTTGACCAATCCATGTGGAAGCGAGTTCCACATTCTCACTCCTCCCTGAGTAAAGAAGTCTCTCCTGAATTTTTTATTGGATTTATTAGTGATTATCTTATATTCATGGCCCCTATATTTCGACTCCCCCCACAAGTGGAAACATAGTCTCTACATCTACCCCGTCGAACCCTTTCTTAATTTTAAAGCCCTCTCTCAGGTCACCCCTCAGCCTTTTTCGAGAGACAAGAGCCCCAGCCTCTTCAGTCCCTCTTAGTTCTGGTAGCATCCTTGTAAAGCTGTTCGCATGGCTATATCTCCTATCCATACCAAGATTTTTAAAAGTCTTGCATCAGACACGCATCTATTGCATCAAACCATTCAGAGATTTTACATCTTAAAATGTCACACCTCTGGGCAAAAATTAGTGATTGGCTGAAATAACGACTTAGCAGTTTAACCAGCAAATATCCTACTGACTAAATGCAAACAATGCAAAAGCAGTTAGATTTAGTCAGGGTGAAACTAGAACTAGGGGGCATAATCTTAGAATAAGGGGCTTCTCTTTCAAAACTGAGATGAGGAGAAACTTCTTCACTCAGAGGGTGGTAGGTCTGTGGAATTTGCTGCCCCAGGAAGCTGTGGAAGCTACATCATTAAATACATTTAAAACAGAAATAGATAGTTTCCTAGAGGTAAAGGGAATTAGGGGTTACGGGGAGCGGGCAGGAAATTGGACATGAGGCTGAGTTCGGATCGGTCAGGGCCCTGTGGGTGGCGGAGCGGACCCAGGGGCTGAGTGGCCGGGTCCTGCTCCTATTCTTGTGTTCTTTAGATTTCAGGTTAGGATCAGATCAGCCATGATCTTATTGAATGGCGGAGCAGGCTCGAAGGGCCGATTGGCCTACTCCTGCTCCTATTTCTTATGTTCTTATGTAATTAGTGAAGAACAAATAAGCAGCAGAAAATTGCTCAAATCATTCCTTTTCTTTTTAAAAAAAAGCTGCCAATTCCAAACTGGCAAGTAATAAGAAGTGACCAATCAATTCACTCCAAAATTTCTGTTTAGTTGGCTTGAGCCACCATCTTGAATCTTTTTCTCCACCCCCATGTTAAAATTTACTGATTAGAAACAACAGTTGTACCATTAAAAAAAAATTATGAATAACCTTCTTACTCATACTTGAAATCCCTTGAAAACGTTTTTCTGGGAGAGCCTAAGGATTAATTTGGAGTACTTGGCTCCAACTTCAATTAATGAGTTGGGCTTTGTTGACTGTTCCGATGCAAATGCCTTGTTCCTCCAGATTGCCTGCAGTCTATGTCAATCACAGCAGGCCCCTCCCCGATTCATAAAACATAATTTTGACTCCAAAATACAGCTAAAGATCCCTTCCTTGAGTCTAATGACGACCACTTGGGACAACTTACAGTCAAATAATAGACTGACATTTCCTCTTTAAGACAGGGTCAGGTGACTCACATTGGAATGTCTACCATTTAACTCAAGAAGTTGCTAAATTCTCTGCAAGGCTGTATGTTGTAAAAGTAAACTCAAATGCTCTTCACTTTCTTCTTATAAATAAAACTGTTGAAAAACTTACACAAGCCTCGGCCTAGCTGTAATTATATGGTGTCAGAAGTGAAGTAAACTATGCCGCTATCTGTGGAGTACAGAATTTCTCAGTATATCTAAGTTTGATCCACCATAAAGTTTGAACTTCAGCCAGCCTTCGCCGAGCTCAGCTAGGAAAGAAAGATCTTCATGTTTCAGGGCTGCATCAAAGCTTCACAAAGTGGACGGTGATGTATCGACCAGCATTCTTGTTTATGGTAATGAAGCATGAAGCAGAGCAGATTTTAAAAGTCCCACTCCAGAAACTTGACACACACAATCTAGGCTGACACTCTGGTGCAGCACTGCGGGAGTGCTGCACTGTCAGTGGCATCGTCTTTCAGATGGGTCTGCCCTACAGGTGGACTTAAAAGATCCCATGGCACTACTTCAAAGAAGAGCAGGAGAGTTCTCTCCAGTGTCCTGGTCAATATTTATCCCTGAATCAACATTGCTAAAACAGATTATCTGGTCATTATCACATTGCTGTTTGTGGGGCCTTGCTGTGCGCAAATTGGCTGCTGCGTTTCCTACATTGGAACAGTAACTACACTTCAAAACTGCTTCACTGGTTGTAAAGTGCTTTGGGAAGTCCTGAGGTTGTGAAAGGCGCTATATAAATGCAAATTCTTTCGGGTTTTCTTTTGCACTTAAGTTGAAAAATCTGAAAAATCACAATGAACACGGATGCAAAAATATGAGCAGAATACTTCGTTCCAGCACACAACTTGATTTATGAAAGGACAACGCTTCTGCCCCCCGCACCACATCACAGAAACTGTTGAATCATTTGTCCGAAATCTCTATAAACTGGCTGAATGCTACACTTGGCCAATTGTTGAGCAATTTCAGGGCTGAATAGTAATTGGCATTGCTGACAAAGACCAGTCACAGAAGTTGCAAATGAGGTCAGATCCAACGCTCGACAAAGCCATTCAAATGGTGCGGCGTCCAGAGCTGGTAAAATGCCAGGTGGCAGGTCAGAAATAGGAAAGAGCAAGGCGAGTTTGCACAAAAATTGTGGCTTATTCACTGGGAAATGTAAAAAAAATGGAATAATCCTCACAAGCAGAAAGCTTCACAAAGCAGAAAGTTTATGTCGGGTACAGTGGTTATGGGGCTGGGCTGGTAACCCAGAAAGTTTTGTGGCCACATTGGATGCAGAAGTGAGCCTATAAAGACTGTGCTTAAGACAACGCTAACATTTAGAGCATGAATACATCTTGTTCATTCTATTCCTACTACTTCCTAAAGTGGAAGAGGAAAAAAAAAAGGAAGAAGCTACTGAATTTGGAAATGGTAATATGTGTAACTATAAAGAGCAAAATTAGATCTTTTGAATGAAGCCATGAAACAGGAAAGATTCATTTCCCTACACTATAAGATATACACAAACTGGTTGGAGCACATTTATTTTCCTCATTGGATACTTCATCTGGGTCTTGGCCGACAGCACTGCATCAACACAGCAATATCCAGCAAAATCCAGATGAGGCATCCAATAAAAAATAGATAGCAAGGGAGAGAAATAGAG
>CM059434.1:56607931-56676932 GCA_030390025.1 Squalus acanthias | reverse complement strand
GAGAGGTCCCAGCGGATTGGAAAACCGCAAATGTAACACCCCTATTTAAGAAAGGAGGGAGACAGAAAGCAGGAAACTATAGACCAGTTAGCCGAATATCTGTCGTTGGGAAAATGCTGAAGTCCTTCATTAAGGAAGCAGTAGCAAGGCATTTGGAAAATCATAATGCAGTCAAGCAGAGTCAACATGGTTTTATGAAAGGGAAATCATGTTTAGCAAACTTGCTGGAGTTCTTTGAGGATGTAATGAGCAGGGTGGACAAAGGTGAATCAGTGGATGTGATGTATTTGGATTTTCAGAAAGCATTCGATAAGGTGCCACATAAAAGGTTACTGCATAAGATAAGAGCTCACGGAATTGGGGGTAATATATTAGCATGGATAGAGAATTGGCTAACTAACAGAAAGCAGAGAGTCGGGATAAATGGGTCATTTTCCGGTTGGCAAACGGTAACTAGTGGGATGCCACTGGATTTGGTGCTGGGGCCCCAACTATTTACAATCTACATTAATGACTTGGATGAAGGGACCGAGTGTAATGTAGCCAAATTTGCTGATGATACAAAGATGGGTGGGAAAGCAAGTTGTGCAGAGGACTCAAAGAATCTGCAAAGGGATATAGACAGGCTAAGTGAGTGGGCAAACATTTGGCAGATGGAGTATAATGTGGGAAAGTGCGAGGTTATCCACTTTGGCAGGAAAAATAAAAAAGCCAATTATTATTTAAATGGAGAGAGATTACAAAATGCTACAGTTCAGAGGGACCTGGGGGTCCTTGTGCATGAAACACAAAAAGTTAGCATGCAGGTACAGCAAGTAATCAAAAAGGCAAATGGAGTGTTGGCCTTTATTGCAAAGGGGCTGGAGTATAAAAGCAGGGAAGTCCTGCTACAACTGTACAGGGTATTGGTGAGACCACACCTTGAGTACTGCGTACAGTTTTGGTCTCTTTATTTAAGGAAGGATATACTTGTATTGGAGGCAGTTCAGAGACGATTCATTAGGTTAATTCCAGAGATGAGGGGGTTGACTTACGAGGAAAGGTCGAGCAGGTTGGGCCTATACTCATTGGAATTTAGAAGAATGAGAGGTGATCTTATTGAAACATATAAGATACTGAGGGGCACGACAAGGTAGATGCAGAGAGGATGTATCGCCGGTGGGGAAATCTAGAACTCAGGGGCACAGTTTTAGAATAAAGGGTCGCCCTTTTAGAACTGAGATGAGATGGAATTTCTTCTCTCAGAGGGTCGCAAATCTGTGGAATTCTCTGCCCCATTGAATACATTTAAGGTGTAGATAGACAAATTTTTGCAAGGTAAGGGAGTGAAGGGTTATGGGGAGCGGGCGGGGAAGTGGTTTTGAGCCCAAGATCAGCCATGATCTTATTGAATGGCGGAGCAGGCTCAAGGGGTCAAGTGGCCTACTCCTGCTCCAATTTCTTATGAGAGAAAGAAAAAGCAAGAGAGATGAAAAGAGTGGGACCTCCAGCCCATTCTACACCTGAAAACATCTTCACAGCACCACCGCAATTCTGATTCAGAATTGATGCAAGCAATGAAGAAGGGAGAGCTTGATGTGACTCAAGCTGCATGTGAAGTAATTTCTTCTTCACTGACTCACACAAATCTTGTGTTTCATTATAAACACACTCTAGAGTTACTAAGTAACTCACAGTATTGTTCCATAACTGCCACATATATTTACAATATTCGACTGGGTTAACAAAATAAGAATAATCACCATGGATTGGAGTCAGGAGTGGGGTCAGGACCCGAGGATGTGGATTTGAAACTTAACCGAGGTGAAAATTCAGTGAGGCCCAGGTCGGAGTACACAGCTCACGGCGACCCTCTCAGAGCAGCACTCCCATTGACCTGCGCTTTGAGAAGATGATCTGTGGTGTCGGGACCCACACAAAATAGAGACAGAGAGAAAAAAAAACACACACAAATACACTGAAGCATACGGTGGACGAACCACTGTCAAAGCTAGGATAATGTCAATTTAGAGGGAAACAAATAAAAGGGCACTCAGGGAGGCATCCAGCGAGACTGATCCTGAGGCTCAGAAGCTGCTCAGTGCAGCACAATGTGAGGGTGAGTCCAAGATCCCACTTCTGGAAACATGAATGACTGCTCATCCTCCCAGAGATAGAATATGTTCCACCAATATCTGATTTCCGGGAAAAAAACCACTGAATACCGCAGGAACCTCCGGTCCAGCCTTCAGCTCACCGCCTGAATTTTCAGAGTTTAATCGAATTCCTGCTGAGTTTACAAGATTGAACAATATTCCGCCTCCATCTAAATATAATGTAAAAACTCCGGCCTCACTCCACAACACAGAAGGTGCCAAGGCAGGGAGTGGTGACCCAACCTGAATTGCAGAGGGAGACTGCAGATTCAAGGAAAAATTCCCGAAGGCTCCCCGCAAAGCTCAGTCGGTTAAGGCAGTGAATACGTGACTCGCAGCCTCAGGTTCTATTGCTATTCCCTCGACCGAGTCATTTTCATGCAGGGTGCTGAGAGAGGTACGACAATGTCACTGATTTGTGGGGTGGGTGGTACGGGGAGGTGGGTTTACTGATACCTGAACACTGTCCAGTGACTCTTGCTGGGAATTGTATATTATGTCGATGTTGAGCAAGGACAGAATGCAACACATCAGTGACGACCCCCACAGTCCAATAGCCAGCCACATGAAGAATGAATAAGGTACTGGACAGTGGCTACAATCATAGGATCTCCTCAGCAGGAGGGGCAAAACACAGGAAATTCCCATGTTGGTATGAGCAGTGCCTTCAGCGGTTGTGGAGCAGACTGAGATCCACCAATCACAGCAAAACTAACAAAATGATTTGCTTATTTTCTAAGAGAATTTTGTTCCCACTAAAAGGAGAAAACACATTCTAAATGTTCCATCAGCATACACGGGCAATACTGCCACATAGAATGGAAGGAAATCTCTCCTTACAATAGCTCTCAGCGTCCCCATACAATAACCCCGTGTCCTCACACTGACCCCGTACAATAACCCCGTGTCCACACACTGACCCCGTACAATAACCCCGTGTCCTCACACTGACCCCATACAATAACCCCGTGTCCTCACACTGACCCCGTACAATAACCCCGTGTCCTCACACTGACCCCGTACAATAACCCCGTGTCCTCACACTGACCCCGTACAATAACCCCGTGTCCTCACACTGACCCCGTACAATAACCCCGTGTCCTCACACTGACCCCGTACAATAACCCCGTGTCCTCACACTGACCCCGTACAATAACCCCGTAACCTCACACTGACCCCGTACAAAAAACCCGTGTACTCAGTGACCCCGTACAATAACCCCGTGTCCTCACACTGACCCCGTACAAAAACACCGTGTCCTCACACTGACGCGTAAAATAACCCCGTGTCCTCACACTGACCCCGTACAATAACCCCGTGTCCTCACACTGACCCCGTACAATATCCCCGTGTCCTCACACTGACCCCGTACAATAACCCCGTGTCCTCACACTGACCCCGTACAATAACCCCGTGTCCTCACACTGACCCCGTACAATAACCCCGTGACGTCACACTGACCCCGTACAATAACCCCGTGTCCTCACACTGACCCCGTACAATAACCCCGTGTCCTCACACTGACCCCGTACAATAACCCCGTGTCCTCACACTGACCCCATACAATAACCCCGTGTCCTCACACTGACCCCGTACAATAACCCCGTGTCCTCACACTGACCCCATACAATAACCCCGTGTCCTCACACTGACCGCATACAATAACCCCGTGTCCTCAGTGACCCCGTACAATAACCCCGTGTCCTCACACTGACCGCATACAATAACCCCGTGTCCTCACACTGACCCCGTACAATAACCCCGTGTCCTCAGTGACCCCGTACAATATCCCCGTGTCCTCACACTGACCCCGTACAATAACCCCGTGTCCTCACACTGACGCGTAAAATAACCCCGTGTCCTCACACTGACCCCGTACAATAACCCGTGTCCTCACACTGACCCCGTACAATAACCCAGTGTCCTCACACTGACCTCGTACAATAACCCCGTGTCCTCAGTGACCCCGTACAATAACCCCGTGTCCTCACACTGACCCCGTAAAATAACCCCGTGTCCTCACACTGACGCGTAAAATAACCCCGTGTCCTCACACTGACCCCGTACAATAACCCCGTGTCCACACACTGACCCCGTACAATAACCCCGTGTCCTCAGTGACCCCGTACAATAACCCCGTGTCCTCACACTGACCCCGTACAATAACCCCGTGTCCTCACACTGACGCGTAAAATAACCCCGTGTCCTCACACTGACCCCGTACAATAACCCCGTGTCCTCACACTGACCCCGTACAATAACCCCGTGTCCTCACACTGACCCCGTACAATAACCCCGTGTCCTCACACTGACCCTGTACAATAACCCCGTGTCCTCACACTGAACCCGTGTCCTCACACTGACCCCATACAATAACCCCGTGTCCACACACTGACCCCGTACAATAACCCCGTGTCGTCACACTGACCCCGTACAATAACCCAGTGTCCACACACTGACCCCGTACAATAACCCCGTGTCCACACACTGACCCCGTACAATAACCCCGTGTCCTCACACTGACCCCGTACAATAACCCCGTGTCCTCACACTGACCCCGTACAATAACCCCGTGTCCACACACTGACCCCATACAATAACCCCGTGTCGTCACACTGACCCCGTACAATAACCCAGCGTCCTCACACTGACCCCGTACAATAACCCCGTGTCCACACACTGACCCCATACAATAACCCCGTGTCGTCACACTGACCCCATACAATAACCCCGTGTCCTCACACTGACCCCGTACAATAACCCCGTGTCCTCACACTGACCCCGTACAATATCCCCGTGTCCTCACACTGACCCCATACAATAACCCCGTGTCCACACACTGACCCCGTACAATAACCCCGTGTCCTCACACTGACGCGTAAAATAACCCCGTGTCCTCACACTGACCCCGTACAATAACCCCGTGTCCTCACACTGACCCCGTACAGTAACCCCGTGTCCACACACTGACCCCGTACAATAACCCCGTGTCCTCACACTGACGCGTAAAATAACCCCGTGTCCTCACACTGACCCCGTACAATAACCCCGTGTCCACACACTGACCCCGTACAATAATCCCGCGTCCACACACTGACCCCGTACAATAACCCCGTGTCCTCACACTGACGCGTAAAATAACCCCGTGTCCTCACACTGACCCCGTACAATAACCCCGTGTCCACACACTGACCCCGTACAATAATCCCGCGTCCTGCGATAGTGTCTCAAAAAATAAACCCAGCTCCCTGTCTCCATACAGTAAGCCATACATGTTAAGTGGTTTATTTTCTTTGTGGAGGTGGGAAGAGAGATCGATGGGAAAGGTGATCAGTTATCATTACAGCTCTAATTCCAGCTGCAGAAACCTGACCATAGGTCTACTGCTATTTACAGTGCTTGCCAGATCCAGATCACTGTGAAAGACAAGCCGAACATTTTTGCCTTGTACGTCTTGTGCCTTTGGTCTCCTTTTAAAGCATGCTGTGCTTCTGACCCAGTGTCAATGTGTAATTTTCCACATTATTTTTGGCAGAATAGTGGAAACGACCGTTGATGTAAGCATGCTATCCCCTGAGCCAGCTTAGAGCTACCAAGCAACACGGTCACTGATGTAAAGTCCAAAAAGGGGTTGGGAGAGAATGGAATATTATCACCTTTTACTAAACATACGCTTGCTTTTGGAGTTACAGTGTGCAACCCACGTAAATCCATTTGAACTTAAGTCCACAGAGAAGTGTGAAGTGATTAATTTTCATAGGAAGAATGAGGAGAGACAATATAAACAAAATGGTACAATTTAAAAAGAGGCTGCAGGAACAGAGAGACCTGGGCTGTATGTTCACAAATCTTTGAAGGTGACAGGACGAGTTAAAAAGGCATACGGGATCCTTGGCTTTACAAATAGAGACGTAGAGTACAAAAGCAAGGAACTTATGCTGGACCTTTATAAAATACTAGTTCGGCCTCAGCTGAAGTATTGCAGCCAATTCTGAGCACCATACTTTAGGAAGGATGTTAAGGCCTTGGAGAGGGTGCATAAGATTTACTAGAATGGTACCAGGGATGCGATACTTCAGTTATGTGGAGAGACTGGAGAAGCTGGGATTGTTCTCCTTCGAGCAGAGAAGGTTAAAGGGAGATTTGATACTTGTTCAAAATCATGAATTGTTTTGATGGAGTAAATCAGGAGAAACTGCTTCCAGTGGCAGAGGGTCAGTAACCAGAGGACACAGATTTAAGGTAATTGTCAAAAGAACCAGAGGCGACAGAAGGAAACAGGTTTTTTTTTTATGCGGCGAGTTATGATGATCTGGAATGCACTGCCTGAAAGGCTGGTGGAAGCAGATTCAACAGCAACTTTCAAAAAGGAAATTGGATAAATACTTGAAGGGGAAATATTTGCAGGACTATGGGGAAAGAGCAGGGCAGTGGGACTCATTGGACAGCTCTTTCAAAAAGCCAGCACAGGCACGATGGGCCGAATGGCCTCCTTCTGTACTGTATCATTCTATGATTCTATGGTTGTTTAACCCGTTTAGCAGTACAGGCTCTCACTGGCCTCTGAACCAAATTCCCCATCACAAGACCTGAATTCAATTCCCCTCCTAAAAAATGAAAAGTTACAGTACAATGAAAAGAAAGTTGGATTTTGAAGTCAGTGCAGAGTTTAAATTAAGACATCATTGACTTGAGTTCACCAATCGTGGTGAAATTTTCAATAAGCCAAACTTCACGCTCACACAGTAAGAGATACAGTGGCAGAAACAAATGGTGCCCTCCTGATCAGCTTCTGATCTCTGAGCTGGGCCTAGGTGCGTAGGCCACACACAATGACATCTTATTACCTATGTTACAACAGTGGCTACACTTCAAAAGTTCTTCATTGGTTGTAAAGTGCTTTGGGACATCCTGAGGTCATGAAAGGTACTCCTCCATGTTGAACACCACTTGGAAGAAGCACAGAGAGTAGCAAAGGCACAGAATGTACTCTGGGTGGGGGACTTCAATGTCCATCACCAAGAGTGGCTCGGCAGCACCACTACTGACCGAGCTGGCTGAGTCCTGAAGGAAATAGCTGCCAGTCTGGGCCTGCGACAGGTGGCGAGAGAACCAACACGAGGAGAAAAACCTACTTGACCTCGTCTTCACCAATCTACCTGTCGCAGATGCATCTGTCCATGACAGTATTGGCAGCAGTGACCATCATTGTGGAGACGAAGTCCCATCTTCACATTGAGGACACCCTCCATCGTGTTGTGTGGCACTACCACCGTGCTAAATGGGATAGATTCAGAACAGATCTAGCAGCTCAAAACAGGTGCTGTGAGCCATCAGCAGCTGCAGAATTTATTCCACCACAATCTGTAACCTCGGCGCGGCATATCCCTTACTCTACCATTACCATCAATCCAGGGGACCAACCCTGCTTCAATAAGGAGTGTAGAAGAGCATGCCAGGAGCAGCACCAGGCATACCTAAAAATGAGGTGCCAAACTGGGGAAGCTGCAACACAGGACTACA
Organism: Squalus acanthias; assembly: GCA_030390025.1. Classification (NCBI taxonomy): domain Eukaryota; kingdom Metazoa; phylum Chordata; class Chondrichthyes; order Squaliformes; family Squalidae; genus Squalus; species Squalus acanthias. Next base: position 56,669,274 of record CM059434.1, on the reverse strand, counting down.
TGCATGCTAAAAAGCGGAAGCAGCATGCTATAGACAGGGCTAAGCGATCCCACAATCAACAGATAAGATCAATGCTCTGCAGTCCTGCCACATTCAGTCGTGAATGGTGGTGGACTATTAAACAACTAACGGGAGGAGGAGGCTCCATGAATATCCCCATCCTCAATGATGGTGGAGCCCAGCGCATGAGTGCAAAAGACAAGGCTGAAGCGTTTGCAACCATCTTCAGCCAGAAGTGCCGAGTGGATGATTCATATCGGCCTACTCCTGAGGTCCACGCCATCACAGAAGCCAGTCTTCAGCCAATTTGATTCAGTCCACATGATATCAAAAAACGGTTGAGCGCACTGGATACAGCAAAGGCTATGGGCCCCGACAACATCCCGGCTATCTTGCTGAAGACTTCAGCTCCAGAACTAGCTGCGCCTCGAGCCAAGCTGTTCCAGTACAGCTACAACACTGGCATCTCTCCGACAATGTGGAAAACTGCCCAGGTATGTCCTGTCCACAAAAAGCAGCAAAAATCCAATCCGGCCAATTACCACCCCATCAGTCTACTCTCAATCATCAGCAAAGTGATGGAATGTGTCGTCAACAGTGCTATCAAGCGGCACTTACTCACCAATAACCTGCTCACTGATGCCCAGTTTGAGTTCTGCCAAGACCACTCGGCTCCCGACCTCATTACAGCCTTGGCCAAACATGGACAAAGGAGCTGAATTCCAGAGGTGAGGGGAGAGTGACTGCCCTTGACATCAAGGCAGCATTTGACCGAGTGGCATCAAGGAGCCCTAGTAAAACTGAAGTCAATGGGAATCGGGGAAAACGCTCCACTGGCTGGAGTCATACCTAGCACAAAGGAAGATGGTTGCGGTGGTTGGAGGTCAATCATCACAGCCCCAGGACATCGCTGCAGGAGTTCCTCAGGGCAGTGTCCTAGGACCAACTATCTTCAGCTGCTTCATCCATGAACTTCCCTCCAACATAAGGTCAGAAATGGGGATGTTCGCTGATGACTGCACAGTGTTCAGTGCCATTCACAACTCCTCAGATAATGAAGCAGTCCATGCCCGCATGCAACAAGACCTGGACGACGTTCAGGCTTGGGCTGATAAGAGGCAGGTAACATTCGCACCAGAGAAGTGCCAGGCAATGACTACCTCCAACAAGCGAGAGTCTAACCAATGCTGCTTGACATTCAACGGCATTACCATCGCCGAATCCCCCATCATCAACATCCTGGGGGTCACCATTGACCAGAAACTTAACTGGACCAAGAGCAGGTCAGAGGCTAGGTATTCTGCGGCGAGTGTCTCACGACCTGACTCCCCAAAGACTTTCCACCATCTACAAGGCACAAGTAAGGAGTATGATGGAATACTCTCCACTTGCCTGGATGAGTGCAGCTCCAACAACACTCGAAGCTCGACACCATCCAGGACAAAGCTGCCCGCTTGATTGGCACCCCATCCACCAACTTAAACATTCACTCCCTCCACCACCGGCGTACCGTGGCTGCAGTGTGTACCATCTACAAGATGCACTGCAGCAACTTGCCAAGGCTTCTTCGGCAACACCTCCCAAACCCGCGACCTCTTCCACCTAGAAGGACAAGGGCAGCAGGCGTACAGGAACACGACCACCTCCAAGTTCCCCTCCAAGTCACACACCATCCTGACTTAGAAATATATCGCCGATCCTTCATCGTCGCTGGGTCAAAATCCTGGAACTCCCTACCTAACAGCACTGTGGACTGCAGCGGTTCAAGAAGGCGGCTCACCACCATATTCTCAAGGGCAATTAGGGATGAGCAATGAATGCTGGCCTTGCCAGCAACGCCTACATCCCATGAATGAATAAAAAAAAAGACTTTCCAAAACCCTTTGGGAAACCATTTAGGGAATACCTCCCCCACAGTTCAAAAGCCAATTCCTGGATACAGCCAGGATCGTGGTTTTTGATGTGCGGGATTCCCTCATAGACTTTCCCTGATTTTGATGACACCTCTATTATATAATGGATAAATCTTTTAGGTAATGGGCTCCCACAACAAATCTATTTCAAAGCTGGGGAAGGGAGAAGAATTGAAAGCACCCAGCCTCCATTCTCCTTTGCCCTTCTTCTCTCCCCCCTGCTGTCACCCCAGCCCACCTCATGTGCCCATACCTTCCCCCTCCCCGCTTTCTCTGACCACCTTTCACCACTGAACGCCCATGCTTTCCTGCCCAATTCCACCCTGCTACTCACCACTTCCTCCTATTGCCTCCCACCTGAACACCCATACCACCCCACCCCCCATATGAACATACTCTCCTACCATCCCACTGGTCCCTCCATGACCGGCTATGCCTTTCACCCCTTCTCCATCCACCAGTGGCAAAAGCCCCTACTGCTGCCTTCATGAAAACGGTCCAGCTTTAAATTCCTAAAACACGTACTGCACTTTTACTAAGACCTGGACAACATTCAGGCTTGGGCTGATAAGTGGCAGGTATCATTCGCGCCACAGGAGTGCCAGGCAATGACTATCTCCAACAAGCAAGAGTCTAACCACCGCCCCTTGACATTTAACGGCATTACCATCACCGAATCACCCACCATCAACATCCTGGGGGTCACCATTGACCAGAAACTTAACTGGACCAGCCACGTAAATACTATGGCAACAAGAGCAGGTCAGAGGCTAGGTATTCTGCCGCGAGTGTCTCACCTCCTGACTCCCCAAAGCCTTTCCACCATCTACAAGGCACAAGTCAGGAGTGTGATGGAATACTCTCCACTTGCCTGGATGAGTGCAGCTCCAACAACACTCAAGAAGCTCGACACCATTCAGGACAAAGCAGCCTGCTTGATTGGCACCCCATCTACCACCTTAAACATTCACTCCCTCCACCACCGGTGTACCGTGGCTGCAGTGTGTACCATCTACAAGATGCCCTGCAGCAACTCGCCAAGGCTTCTTCGGCAGCACCTCCCAAACCCGCGACCTCTTCCACCTAGAAGGACAAGGGCAGCAGGTGCATGGGAACACCAGCACCTGCAAGTTCCTCTCCAAGTCACACACCATCCTGACTTAGAAGTATATCGCCGATCCTTCATAGTCGCTGGGTCAAAATCCTTGAACGCCCTCCCTAACAGCACTGTGGGAGTACCTTCACCACACGGACTGCAGCGGTTCAAGGCGGCGGCTCACCACCACCTTCTCAAGGGCAACTGGGGATGGGCAATAAATGCTGGTCTTTCCAGCGATGCCCACATCCCATAAATGAATAAAAAAATGCAAGTTGTTCTTTTTCTTTCCCTCCACAACATAACAACAAAGACTATTATTTAGAATTTGTGATCTTTTGTGTTTTAAGGCGCACTCCTAAAGTAACGGCAGAGTTGAAGATCAGGTAGCTTTCTCAAGCTACGATGAACAGTTTGATTGCGCTGTGAAATTTCCACGATCAACAGCTGATCTGATTTATTTATCTATTTCTGTGTTTTGGGGATCATCTATCTAAAAACTGTCACGAAGAAAGTTAGAGGGGTTACACAGAATTAGATAGAAATGAAAACAAGGAAACGGGCTGTTCGGCCCAAGTTGGAGTCCATTTTGGAGTTTATCCGTCACACGAGCAGTAGTCCTAGGGGGAGAAATTCGGTATCGCCCAGTTTGTGGCCGCAATTATTGGCCGGGCGCAAAGTTTAGCGCCTGGCGCTAATTATCACCTCCGACTGCAAACTTGGCTTCTATCGCCCCTGGAGGTGATTGGAGCGCTAAATCAGGCGCTACACACCTCTCTTAAGGCGCTAACGCCGAGGAGCGAGGCGCTGGCGAAGCTCATGTGATGTCAGTCGGCAATGGAACACAGACACACTGGCGCCAGCCAGGTCTTAAAGGAGAGGGTCGATCTTGCTCTCCATCCACACCCTACTCATTGCAGCCTTGAATCTCGGCCTGGAGAGACCTGTACATCAAATCTGCTGGAAAGAACAATGGAGAGGCCCAGGGAAAGAGCTCAGGGTGCAGTCCCCACAGTCTCTTCTAAATCGATGCAAGGAACGTTAAATCAAAATAAACCTGCAAAGTGCTGCTCAGTACCCAAAACTCCTTCACACAGCGTTGAATCTCTCCAGAAGTCTCTCTCTCTCTCTCAGAATGCGTGGTGCAAAAATGTCGCCGACAAAAAAAGGCAGGAAGCGGTCGCCTTTAAATAGCGCTCCCCCAGTCTCTTCCCGACTGCAAAACGCTCCCCTCAACCTGTCGTTGCTAGCGGCAGGCGGTAAGGCAGGGGGCGCCACTCAATATCCAGTCCGGGGCACTACACGCTCGACTGACATCACGATCTGTGGTCGCAGGAGATCGTGGCGGTAGTGTTTAGCGCCGCCGCAATATGTCTGGTCAATTTCGCGAGCGGCGCAAACACCACCGCACCCGGGCACTAGTTGCTTTGCGCCCCATTAGCACCCTCTTAGGGCGCTAACGGGAGGCGCAAAGCAATCGAATTTTTCCCCCCAATCTCCTGTGCCCGTATCCCTTTATTCCCCTTTCCTTCAACCGCCTATCCTTAAATGTTGCATTCCACAGCCTCACAATCCTTTCTGTAAACCTTGTGTCTCCTTGCTCTAGAACCCCCCATTCACTGCCTCTTTCTACCTACTCTGCTCATCTCATTATTTTAAAAACATCTCTATCAAATCAAATTTAATCTTCTTTGTTCTAAAAAAAAATCCTACTTTTTCCAAGCCTTTCTTTATATTTGCTAAGATAAATTTACTTGCACAGAGAGCTGTTGGAACATGAATTGCTTTGCACAGGGAGTGGTTTGAGTAGAGAATATTTCAACTTTTAGAGAAAAACTACATAAATATTTGAAGCAAATGATGTTACAGAGCAGAGAGAATGGAGCAGGGAGATTAGTTTTTGGATTGTTCTGGCAAGAAACTGGCACATACATGATGGGCTGAATGGACTCCTTCTGTGCGGTCAGCTTCTATGGTGACAATGACAGAAATGCTGACCTGGGCCAAAGATTAAAGCCAATAAATCTGATGGCCCGCCAGCTACTGAACACTGACAGGTGTCAGACCAAAGGTCTCACTCTGAACCTTAACCTGTCATTCTGAATCACCTGCTGACCGACTGGCTGCGTGTTTCCAGTGTTGTCAGCCTTTATTCCAGTCATTGAGCACTGTTAAATAACTCGTGTTAACCCAAATGACCTAGGGACGACTCTAGTAATCGGGACACCGAGTAACGTGGCAATAGCACTGTCCCCTCTCTCCGCGCTTTCTCACATTACTTGGGCTCCAGATGTGGATCGCGCTCTTTAAAAGGACATTTTCCATTCTCCGCCTCCACTCCCGCTCTCCCCGCGGCTTCAAAGCAGTCGGTGATTCCCATTAGAAATTGTGGCGATTCGGCGCGGGCTGCACGACATGTGGAGAAACCACAGGGTCCAAACATTGTGCATCGCCCGGAGCGGAGAGGAGAGGAGATCAGCCCGGCGCAGCTCGACCCAGGACCCAGACATCTACCAAAGTCTCAGACCCAAGACCCAACCCTCTGCCCAGGACCCAGACACAAGACCCAACCCTCTGCCCAGGACTCAGACCCTCTGCCCAGGACCCAGACACAAGACCCAACCCTCTGCCCAGGACTCAGACCCTCTGCCCAGGACCCAGACACAAGACCCAACCCTCTGCCCAGGACTCAGACCCTCTGCCCAGGACCCAGACACAAGACCCAACCCTCTGCCCAGGACTCAGACCTCGATGTCGGACCCAGTCACAGCTCTCTGTAAAAAGCGCTCAGAAGCACTTAAGAAAGTTGTCGCCGGCCCATTTCCCTTCGAGACAATCTCAACCCTTCAGCCATTTATTCGACTGGTTCTTTTTAAAAGTGGGTTAGGATTGAGCCCCGACCGCCGTGGGTGCGGGTCTGGCTCTGTCCCGGTCGGAGGCTGCACCCATCCCCTGGTGCAGAGCCGGGTCAGTCCAGCGCTGCTTTGCCCTTGGTGACTTGGTGAGTTGACAAGTTGCAGAGCCAGGCTCCGTCCCCCGGTGGCCCGGGCCGCTGCGGGTCAGGGTCAGGGGGAGGGTCCGGTCGGTCCCCTACCTGGTGCAGGGCGGTCAGTCCGTCCACATTGGTGTAATTGATGTCAGCTCCCTTCAACAGCAGCTTCTCCACCTCGTCCTGGTCCCCGCTCGAACAGGCTGCCAGAAACACGGCTCCCTCGTCGAACTTCACACGGACGTGCTTAGTCCGGGGCCGGCCGGGCTCCTGGTCGGTCTCCGAGCCCAGCCAGCGCTTCAGCTGCTCCTTCCGCTTGTGTTTAGCGTTATCACTGCGGGCCTGATCCCGCTCCCGATCCTCAGCCGCCATCTTCCACTGGACTCAACCGGGAGTGCCAGATATCCCAACCCCAGCCTCCGACACACAGCCCTGCGCCATCTACACCCACTCCGTATACATTACAGCCAATATATCCAACCTACACCATCCGCACACACACTATACATTGCAGCCCACATACCCTGCGCCATCTAGTCACATTCTGTATACATTGCAACCAGTCTCCCCGAATCCTTCCCCGTATACACAGATTAGAGCAAATATATACACAACCCCGCACAGCCCAACACCATCAGGAGAAATTATAGTCAACATATTCACTCCCGCACAGCCCAACACCATCCAAACACATTCAGTATAAATTACAGTCAATACACCCAACCCCACACAGCCCAACACCATCCAAACACATTCAGTATAAATTATAGTCAGTATATCCACCCCACACAGCCCAACACCATCCAAACACATTCAGTATAAATTAGTCAGTATATCCACCCCACACAGCCCAACACCATCCAAACACATTCAGTATAAATTACAGTCAATACACCCAACCCCACACAGCCCAACACTATCCAAACACCTTCAGTATAAATTACAGTCGGTATATCCACCCCATACAGCCCAAAACTATCCAAACACATTCAGTATAAATTACAAAATATACCCACCCCTACACAAACTGCACCATTTACACAAACATCACAGCCAAAGCACCCACATTTACACAAACACAGTATACATTACAACTAATATTAACAACCCCACACACAGTCACTGTTAAAATTGATGTCCTCCCAACATATTAGTGAGCACATCAAAAAGACAGTTTTCAAAGGCGAGACCCACGCCTGCTCTGAACTGAAACTTTCAGCCTAATGTGTAGTGTGAATACGATAGCATGCCACACAAATAACAATTGCCCTTTTTCATGGCATTTTGCATCAGAGACATTACAACCAAAATATGCAATCTCACACAAACTGCACCATCTACACACTCAGGATCCATTCTATACAATAGACACAAACCGGCACAGACTGTACCATTTGCAACCAATTTACCCAACACCGCACAGCTCTATGCAATCAACATACACTCATTTTACATTACAGCAAGTATACCCAACGCCACATAACTGTACACCATTTGCACAACGACCTAGCGTTTACAAATGGGTGAAATTCCAAACAGAAAAATGGCTGCTCGTGATTTGTGCCCATCTGCCGAGAAATAGGCAGACCCCTCTGGGGTTAACATTATTACCGTAAATGACTAGAAGGTCCTGTAGTTAAGAATGTCAGTCATCAGGATATCACCATTTGGTAGGGTGGGAACTAGCATGCTGCTGCATGGGTTTAAAGGCCTGCAGCATTTTAAAAGGGGCCACAACACAACGCAAAGTTCACTTCTTTCAAGAATGTCTGGAACAGAGTCCAGAAATATAGACTGAATGGTAAAACATCAAAATGAGTAGGAAGCAGAGAGACTTAGCAATTGGATACACAAATCTTTAAAAGTCGAAGGACTAATGATCAATCTGTTTTAAAAAAGCTTAAGTGTAGGTTTTATAAATAGGGGGATAGTCTATAAAAACAAAGAGGTAATGCTAAACCTCATACAAATCACTGGTTAAACCGAATATCTTGTCCAGTTTTGGGCACTTTATGTTAGAAAATAATGTCAAGGCCATGGAGAGGGTGCAGAAGAGATTCACTATTATGTAACCAAGAATGGGAGACTTTAGCGGAGATATTAGAGAAATTAGAGCACTTTTTATTAGAACAAATAAGATTAAGAGACCAAATGATAGAGGTGTTCAAAATTATGAAGGATTTTAAGGAGATACATTGGGGAAAAACCTAAAATAGGGCAGTAATAGTAGGGGATTTCAACTTCCCTAATATTAACTGGGATAAAATTAGTGTGAGGGAGCACAATTCTTAAAATGCATTCAGGAGAATTTTTTTTAGCCACTACGTAGTAAGCCCAACAAGAGAGGGGGCGGTTCTGGACCGAGTTTTAGGGAATGAAGCTGGGCAGGTGGAAAGGGTATCAGTGGGAGAGCATATTGGTGGTCGTGATCATAATTCAGTTAGATTTAGGGTAGTAATGGAAAAGGACAAGGATGGACCAGGAATAAAAGTTCTCAATTGGGGAAAAGCTAATTTTACTAAGCTGAGATGTGATTTAGCAAAAGTTGACTGGAGATAGAAACTTGAAGGTAAATCAGTGTCAGAGCAGTGGGAGGCATTCAAGGAGGAGATAGTGAGGGTTCAGAGCAAGTATGTTCCCTTAAAGAAAAAGGGTGGGACTAACAAATCGAGAGCTCCCTGGATGTCAAGGGGCACACAGGGTAGGATAAAGAAAAAAAGGGAAGCTTATGACAGATACCAAGGGCTCAATACTGCAGAAACCCTAGAGGAGTATAGAAAGTGCAGGGGTGAAATTAAAAAGGAAATTAGGAAAGCAAAGAGAGGGCATGAAAAAATATTGGCAAGTAAAATCAAGGAAAACCCAAAGATGTTTTATAAATACATTAAGAGCAAGAGGATAACTAAAGTAAGAGTAGGGCCTATTAGGGACCATAAAGGTAACCTGTGTGTGGAGGCAGAAGACATGGGTATGGTTCTTAATGAATACTTTGCATCTGTTTTCACAAAAGAGAAGGACGATGCAGACATTGCAATCAGGGAGGAGGAGTGTGAAATATTAGATGAAATAAACATGGTGAAAGAGGAAGTATTAAGAGGTTTAGCATTTTTAAAAGTGGATAAATCCCCAGGCCTGGATGAAATGTATCCCAGACTGTTAAGAGAAGTAAGAGAGGAAATAGCAGAGGTTCTGACCATCATTTTCCAATCCTCTCTGGCGACAGGTGTGGTGCCAGAGGACTGGAGAACTGCTAATGTGGTACCGTTGTTTAAAAAGGGAGAAAGGGATAGACCGAGTAATTACAGGCCAGTCAGCCTAACCTCAGTGGTTGGCAAATTGTTGGAAAAAATTCTGAGGGACAGGATAAATCTTCATTTAGAAAGACACGGATTAATCAGGGACAGTCAGCATGGATTTGTTGAGGGAAGGTCATGTCTGACTAACTTGATTGAATTTTTTGACGAGGTAACAAGGAGGGTCGATGAGGGTAGTGCATTTGATGTAGTCTATATGGATCTTAGCAAAGTCTCGCATGACAGACTGGTCATGAAAGTAAAAGCCCATGGGATTCAAGACAAAGTGGCAAGTTGGATCCAAAATTGGCTCAGAAGCAGGAAACAAAAGGTAATGGTCGAAGGGTGATTTTGTGACTGGAAGGCTGTTTCCAGTGGGGTTCCGCAGGGCTCAGTACTGGGTCCTTTGCTTTTTGTGGTATATATCAATGATTTGGACTTGAATGTAGGAAGTATGATTAAGACGTTTGCAGATGATACAAAAATTGGCTGTGTGGTTGATAATGAAGAAGAAAGCTGTAGACTGCAGGAAGATATCAATGGACTGGTCTGGTGGGCAGAACAGAGGCAAATGGAATTCAATCTGGAGAAGTGTGAGGTAACGCATTTGGGTAGGGCTATCAAGGTAAGGGAATACACAATAAATGGTAGAACACTGAGAAGTGCAGAGGATCAGAGGGACTTTGGAGTGCATGTTCACAGATCCCTGAAGGTAACAGGACAGGTAGATAAGGTGGTTAAGAAGGCATACGGGATACTTGCCTTTATTAGCCGAGGCATAGAATATAAGAGCAGGGAGGTTATGCTTGAACTGTATAAATCACTAGTTAGGCCGCAGCTAGAGTACTGCATGCAGATCTGGTCACCACATTACAGGAAGGATGTGATTGCACTTGAGAGGATACAGAGGAGATTTATGAGGATGTTGCCTGGCCTGGGGAATTTTAACTATGAGGAAAGATTGGATAGGCTGGTGTTATTTTCTTTGGAACAGAGGAGGCTGAGGGGAGACCTAATTGAGGTTTATAAAATTATGAGGGGCCTAGATAGAGTGGATAGGAAGGACCTATTTCCATTAGCAGAGGGGTCAACAACCAGCGGGCATAGATTTAAAGTAATTGGTAGGAGGTTAAGAGGGGATTTGAGGAGAAATGTTTTCACCCAGAGGGTGGTGGGGGTCTGGAACTCAATGCCTGAAAGGGTGATAGAGGCAGAGACCCTCATCACATTTAAAAAGTACTTGGATATGCACTTGAAATGCCATAACCTACAAGGCTACGGAGCAAGTGCTGGAAAGTGGGATTAGGGTGGATAGCTCGTCGTCGGCCAGCACGGACAAGATGGGCCGAATGGCCTCCTTCTGTGCTGTAAATTTCTATGATTAATTCTACTGATCTGTCAGTTGATAACTTAGAGGCAGAAATTTAATATCATTATCTAAAAACAAATAGGTTGGGGATTTTTTTTATACAGTCGGTTGTTAAAACATGGAATGCACTACTGGAAACAATGGTGGGAGCTTTTAAAAGGGAAGTGAATAAATGTTTGAAACAGAAAAAAAAGTCATGGGGAAAGGGTAGGGGAATGGGACTAAGTAGATATCTCTTTCAAAGAGTCAGCACAGACATGATGTGCCAATGGTCTCCTTCTGTTTCATACAATTCTATAATTCTAAATATGTCAGTGGAGAGAAACATTGTTTTGCACAGAGAAATGGAGCCATTAGATTAGCAGCACAGCAGCAGTGGCAGGAGCTGGCCAGGGCAGTCAGTGCCAAATATAAATTGCGATGCATGACAACCCAATGTCAGAACAAGTTCAATAACCTTGTTGTGTTCCTCCTAGCTCCAGAATGAAAGTAAAAAAAAAAACCCTGTTTGGGCCTCTTCTGGCCCTGGCTCCTCTTCATGCTGTCTTTGCCTGGTGTGAAAGCCACAGTGGCTTCTCTGCTCAGGCCACCAGTAAGAATTGTAGACGGGTCCGGTGATGACTTTGGACAGATGTCCTAGCGACTTGCTCAGTAGATCACGTTAAAATTCAGGACAGTGAGTTCCTGGCAGCTTTCAGGTGGTTCAGTAACCTCAGTGATTTTAACTGTCCACCCGCCCTTTTTCTGCTGGGTGGGTAGGGTTGAAATTGTCCCCATGATGGGTGCCGCTTTCAAAAGAAGGATGCTTGCAGACGGTCAAGAGTCTGTGCAGGACTGGGGACCATGTCAGATCGTGTGCTGCAGATGGTGGAGTAAGTCTACTTTACTGCATTTGCAGTACCTTCATGGATATGGCAGCTCCAAGCAGATCTGCAGTGAAGGCCCCCAACACAGAGAACCTATGCACAGTCAATGGTTTTTAAAATTAATTCTTGGGATGTGGGCGTTGCTGGCAAAGCCAATATTTATTGCCTATGCCTCATTGCTCTTGAGAAGGTAGTAATTGGCCTTCTTCTTGAACCGCTGCATTCCATGTAGTGATGGTATTCACACAATGCTGTTAAGTAGGGAGTTCCAGGATTTTGACCCAGCGACGATGAAGCAACGGTGACATGTGTCCAAATCGGGATGGTGTGTGACTTGGAGGGAAACTTGGGAGGTGATGGTGTTCCCATGCACCTGCTTCTCTTGTCCTTCTAGGTGGTGGTGGTTGCAGATTTGGGAGGTGCTGTTGAAGAAGCTTTGAAGAATTGCTGCATTGTGTCATCCGCGGATGGTCAAACTGTTGATTTACAGACCAGGGACACCAGGTTACAGAAGGCTATATCTTCCTCAGTATTTATTAACAACTTAGATGATGGCATAGAAAGCCATATATCCAAATTTGCCGATGACACAAAGATAGGTGGAATTGTAGGCAGTGTAGATGGTAGCATAAAATTACAATGGGATATTGACAGATTAAGTGAATGGGCAAAACTATGGCAAATGTGAGGTCATCCACTTTGGACCTAAAAAGGTTAGAACAGGGTACTTTCTAAATGGTGAAAGGCTAAACACAGTGGAGGTCCAAAGAGACTTGGGGGTTCAGGTACATAGATCATTAAACTGTCATGAACAGGTACAGAAAATAATCAAAAAGGCTAATGGAATAGAGGACTAGAATACAAGGGGGTAGAAGTTATGCTGCAGCTATACAAAACCCTGTTTAGACCACACCTGAAGTACTGTGAGCAGTATATATTGGCCTTGGAGGGAGTGCAGCGTAGGTTTACCAGAATGATACCCGGACTTCAAGGGTTAAGTTATGAGGCGAGATTACACAAATTAGGGTTGTATTCCCTTGAATTTAGAAGGTTAAGGGGTGATCTGATTGAAGTTTTCAAGATATTAAGGGGAACAGATTCTTGGGGACTCTAGTACTCGGGGGCATAGTCTAAAAATTAGCGCCAGACCGACCTTTCAGAAGTGAAATTAGGAAACACTTCTACACACAAAGGGTAGTAGAAGTTTGGAACTCTCTTCCGCAAATGGCAATTGATGCTGGATCAATTGTTAATTTTAAATTGGAGATTGATAGCTTTCTGTTAACCAAAGGTATTAAGGGATATGGGCCAAAGGCAGGTATGTGGAGTTAGGTCTCAGATCAGCCATGCTCTCATTGAATGGTGGAGCAGGCTAGAGGGGCTAAATGGCCTACTGCTATTCCTATGTTCCTGCATTTAAACGATTGGGGCTAGGATACAGAGAAGTATCTCACAGGGCTTCAGTGAGATCATTGCTACTATTAAGTCTGCTTTCCTGCAGACTAGTGGCCATATGGAGGCAGTGCCCAGTGCAAGTAGCACAGCAGGAATGTGCTTAGTTGACTGTACTCTCGCTCAGAATTGTAGCATTGGTTGTCTCCTCCAATGCCTGCACATGTGGCCAAAAGGCTGCCCTTGCAGAAGCACAAAAGGTGCAGCTTGCAGCAGGTTCATCTCAGGGCTTAGCTGATATGAAACAACGGTACTTCAGTTCCAAAAGACCTTGCATATGAATATGCCCACTGAGGTAGTACATAGGAGAAGTATAAGATTAGTTTTTAAGACCTCCCAAATCACAAACTTGCGATAAGGGGAAGCACTGTGGGAAGAAGCACTAGGCATGTACACTGTCTAAATTTGCAGTAAAATTGCAGTTGCACTAAAGTTGTTGTGGATGTAAACATTGTTTTTGGCAAAGTTTGGAACAGGCTGTGATGAAGTAGTATGAATTTGGAGCTGTGTGAGTTGGTATGCAGGGAAAGGTCTGTCGATGAAGGAATTTTTGTAGTTGGCAGGCCTGTTTATGCAGTGGCTATATGTGGTAGTCAAGAGAATGTCCTCTGAATAAGAGTAGCAAGGGAATGTCTAACTGGGGTTTTCCTCGCATCATGTCTCTGTCTGTCGTAGACTAATTGACAGAGATTGATGACTATTAGTTAGCAACTCCACTGTTGTTGTATCATACGACTACCAGGATGGTAGGTGAACTAGATGAATCTTGATCTTTTTTCATCAAGCAATTCCTATGTACTGGCACAAGGGAGCATATGATGTTGAGAAGCACTGGGCAAAAACACTTTATGGGTTTTCATTAAAATAATGGTTGTACTAAAGTGGCTATGCTTGCAGACATTGTTCTTGCCAAGGATTGGAAGTGGCTTTGATGAGGTCGCATAAATGGGTACTTTGTGAGTTGATGCACACAGTGAATGTTGTGTAGATGATGGCAAGTTAGAAGCTTTAACGAGCCAAGTACGCAGGGATGTTCATGCTGTAGCTAGATGTTGTGCTAAAGAGGTCTCCTGTATCAGTGTGGCACAAGTTTGCCTTACAACCAAGAATGGGTTGCCCTCCACATCTTCTTTAGGCTGCTGTTCCTCAGGAAGATGCAGGTAGGACCAGCTCTCCCTGTATCCTCAGGTGTGCGGGTATCATTGGGAGGCACCACTCATCTCCAATACAAGATCCCCAGCCTGATGCCTTCATTCCACCCTCTTCTTTTCTTCCAGGAAGTAAAGCTGCTGGGGAATACCTTTGGGAAACCCACTTTGTGCACTGTCTGACTGGGATTGGGGGGGATGGGGGAGGCAGGAGGAAGTAGCAATGCAGTAGATGACAGAAAGGCAGGTGGAAAAGTAGATAGCTGAAGCAAAAAGTAAAGTAGATGAGCGTGATTACCACAGAGCATCAGTGAAATGATAATAACCAAAATGGGATGCAGTGCATCACCACATCATTACTGGCTCACCATCTCATTTAAACAATTCCACCTAGTTTAGGGCAGGCACTTCCACTAGAAATGATTCCACTGGAAATAGTGAAGAGAGGAAATCTTTCACAAACACATGTACAATGGTGCTACAACTAGTGACAAGAGGAATTCTTTACAGAAAAACACAAAGAGAGGCATGAACGGTATCATTCAAAGTTATGAAACTCTTACTAATAACAGTATTTTAATGTAAATCCAGTCTCTTATTTCATGTACAAAACAGTAACAATTCAAATATTACATTCCACAGAAAGACTCTGGTTTAAGGAATAATAAGATATTTATACAATACTTTACAGAGTAGTTCTCAATTCTAATGAGGTAATAATATGCTGTACCATCTGAATAAATAAAATTCTGTTCAATAATCTGTTGATCAGTAGTTCACAGTTTTGGTATCTAACATAAAATACTAACATACTTCACAAAGTCACAGGCCTTAAAAGTTGCCACCCAGCCTCCAGTGTATGTCCTCCAGTCTCAGACCAGTTGTAGTGTCCAAATCCATTCAGTGAGGGCTCACCAACCCCTCCCATCGTGAAACCATGAGGATTCATAGTAAAGTTAATAGAATTGTGGGTATAAACAGACCACTGCAGTACGCCATCAGAAGCTTGGATAGGAGGAGGTCCCTCTCTGGCTGTAGAGTGATGCAACTGGACACAGTGAAGGAGGAAAACAATTTGACTGGTACATGAAGAGACCTGTAAAACAGACAGACAGTGTTTTTGAATGCTTCAGGGACAAGCTGATACTGCAACCTGGGGCAGTACTATCCAAATTTAAATCTTTGAGTTGACTGTTCAGAAATATAAGCCACCAGTGAAGCTGTGCAAAATTTACCCTCAAAGTCCATGTTTCAAAATAAGAGACATTTCCACCCCCCCCCCCCCCCCCCCCCCCATTTGCTGCTGTATCTCATGATGTGGAGGCATTTTCTCAGTCATTAAGGTTTTCTATCAATTTTTAGCAGCAGCCAAGCAAACATCACAACTCAACCCAGGATGATATCCACTGCTCTGCCCATATTGTAGCCCCTGCCTCAACCAATCGAAATCCTTGTCCAGTTTTGGTCTTGGCAAAAAAATTGTAACCCCAACCACAAGCAGAGTGGAGCCTTCTGTGGCTGACCTGACAATTATATTAATTTGTGTACACAAACAAGCAGGTTTAAAAAGAAAGATAGTGAATAGAAATAGAGAGAAGAAATAAACTAAAAGAAAGAGAAGTCCAGATGTCTCAGCTAGTTAAGGCAGTGAGTACATAAGTCATAAAGACCAGAAAAGTTCCAAGTTCAATTCCTGTGGTTAGCTGATTTCAGCCAGGGCATTGTAGGGACAGTACAATCGGCATAAGCACCTCTGATTTAGGGAGGGTAAAGCCAGGATCCGGCATCCAACAACCCCTGCTGAAAAGTGTGTGCGTGAGGATGTTGAGTGAGGACACAACCTCTCATAATTTTGAACATCTCCATTAAATCTCCCCTTAACCTTCTCTGCTCTAAGGAGAACAATCCCAGCTTTTCGTCACATAACTAAAATCCCTCATCCTTGTAGCATTCTAGAAAATCTCCTCTGCATCCTCTCCAAGGCCTTGACATCCCTAAATATTGATGCCCAGAATTGGACACAATATGCCAGCTGAGGCCTAACCAGTGATTTATAAAAGTTTTGAATAACTTCCTTGCTTTTGTACTCTATGGGCTGGATTTTCATTGACCCGTGGAGGCGGGTTTGGAGGCGTGTGGGGGGTTAAAATTGCGAAAACTAGCGGGCGGGCACAAGTCCGCCTCCATGCAATTTTCATTAAATCGTGTCTGCTGGTCCCGACTCCGTCCCGCCTTTAAGAGGCGGGATAGGCTGTTAAGGCCCTTAACAAGCACTAAATTGGCGCTTTTTGCCATTTTGAAAGACCTTCGTGATTTTAACCCTTGTTTTACGTGAAACACGCCTGTTGTGAACCACGATTGTGAAACCTGGCGGGAGCACATTTTGAAAGCTGGCTATCAGCTGCAGGTCCACTATTACAATGGAGAAGTAGTAGTAGGAAAAATATCTGGGAGCAGACCTAGGGCTGCTGCTGCTCATTTTGCCTTCAGGGTCTCTCTCTCTCTCTCTCTCTCTCTCTCCAGACTTTTGCATCCAGGACCTCTCACAGCAAAGGCCAGGCAGTCTTTGCAGACCTTCAATGCAGCAGCAATGATGACATCATTAGAGGCAACTTTCAGACTGAAAACACTAATTGGTTCATGGGTTCCCACATGCTGGAACTCAATTGCCCAATTAGGTGAAAATCGCATAAATCTCCCACATCCAATTGCAGTCGGGTGGATAACATGAAAAGTGGATGACACGACCCCAACCCGCCCCAGTATCAAAATCCAGCCCTATGCCTCTACTTATAAAGCCACGGTTCCCATATACTTCTTTTTTGAAACACTTACGAGGAATGAACCAGAAATGGTGATCTGGTAGCAAGGAAGTATCTTGGGAATAGTTACCATAATAGGACTGATTTCACAATCAGGCTTGAAGGGAGAAAAGAGAATCACAAACAAAGGTTAACTTTGAAAGGAGCAGGAGGGGGGAGGTGTACCCATTAAGAACAGATTTTGGCGTGATGGTACTGGCGGATAAGGATGTGCCGGAACCACAAAATGAATATTTAGTCAGAAAGGATTGGACAATACCAGAGGTACAGTGCAGATTAGGCATTAGTGAAGGTGAGAAATTTAGTTCAGTCCAAAAAGGACAACTATAATGAATAAACTAATGGATTAAAGCTAGATGAATATCTAGGTGTTGGATGATATCCACCTGAGAATATTAAAAGAAATAGGTGAGGAAATTGGAGATGCATTAGTTATGATCTTCCGAAGCTCACTAGATTTAAGGATGGTAGTGGATGATTTGTACACATGACTTTCAAAAGGTGTTTGACAAGGTACCACATAGTATATTAAATTAAGGCATATGGTATTAAAAGAAATGTAGCTGCAAGGATAGAGAGGTGGCTATGGGACAGAAAATAAAGAGTTGAGTACACATATGTTTTTGGATTGGGGAATTTGGGTTGGGGTGTGTCCCAACTCCAAGGATCCATTTTTATAATGAATGGAAAAGTCAGAGATATCAGGGGTAGTAAAATAGGCTAACTGGCCTAGTCTGTTCCATGTTTATGGCCATTCTAAAACATTTGAACATCCAAGCTTGAGAACAATTCCTGGGAAAACCTTAAGGATGGCCTTAGTGTCCAGCAGCTGTCTATTTCAGATAAGATTATCAGGTGCAAGACTCCCATCACAATTAACATATCGAAGGCTAAAATATTTCTTTAAAAGTAAATGACGGCACAAATTTTGAAATGGATAAACTACATTCCTTTGCGATTCTAATGTAAAAGGAGACAGCTTCGCCGCTAGTCTTCGTAAACCATTTTAGAAACTGAAATAAATTTGTGCTGCAGCAGAAGGCAAGAGGCCTCAGTTCATTCCAGAGAGAGATGTATTGGCACCACTTCATTCAGTAACATTTAGGAAGAAACAGAAAAGATGCCCGAGGAACCAGGAACAAAAGTTGATCACGGATAATTCGCTGAAGGCATAATCTAGATGCAACACCAGCCATTGAAGACACAGATGGAATCAGATCGATGTAGGAGAGAATTTAACTTCTAACCAATGGTACAATCATTTCTGGAACAAAAAGGTCATAAGCCTTAAACAGAGTGCATACAATTTTGATTGCAAAAAAAAGAAACAACTTACTGGCATTTATATATCGCCTTTCACATCCTCAGGATATCCCAAAGCACTTCACATCCAAAAAAAAACTGACTACACTTTACGTTGACATGCAAATTACAAAGGACTAGTTGACTAATTTTCCTCTGAATTGTAGGAGATCTGACTTAAGTTTGGTTTAAAGGAAGCTGAAAATATGTCACTGTGAGCTGCAGTCAGGTTTCCTATTTCTGTGACCTCCTTCAACGTAACAACCATTCCCACAATGCTCTGTCCCTCTGACTCCAGCCTCTTGTGAAACACCCTCTCTCGCTTCACCCCACCATTGCTGGCCATGCTTTCAGCTGCCTAGCCCCATGTTCTGTAATTCCCTCCCTAAACCTCTTCACCTCCCTCTCCTCCTTTAAGACCCTACTTAAAACTCACCTCTTTGACAAAGGTTTTGGTCACCTCTCCTAATATCTTCTTCGGTTCAGGGTCCATTTTTCCCCGTAAGACTCTGAAGCACCTTGGGATGTTTTTCCATGTTAAAGGCGCTATATAAATGCAAGTAGTTGTTCTTGCCAGACATCTGAGTCAGTTAGGAACATTTGCAGTGAATTGTAGTATAATAGAGCACTATACCTTTAAATATTCAAATTTCCTCCCTCTAATTGGTATGCACCCAATCACAGGTGTTAGGTGCCTAAACCCAGAAATACAGAGGCTCTGATCATCATTTTCCAATCCTCTCTGGCTACAGGTGTGGTGCCGGAGGACTGCTAACGTGGTACCGTTGTTTAAAAAGGGAGAAAGGGATAGACCGAGTAATTACAGGCCAGTCAACCTAACCTCGGTGGTGGGAAAATTACTGGAAAAAATTCTGAGGGACAGGATAAATCTTCAGTTCGAAAGACACGGATTAATCAGGGATAGTCAGCATGGATTTGTTAAGGGAAGGTCATGTCTGACTAACTTGATTGAATTTTTTGACGAGGTAACAAGGAGGGTCGATGAGGGTAGTGCGCTTGATGTAGTCTATATGGATTTTAGCAAGGCTTTTGATAAGGTCCCACATGGCAGACTGGTCACGAAAGTAAAAGCCCATGGGATCCAAGGCAAAGTGGCAAGTTGGATCCAAAATTGGCTCAGAGGCAGGAAACAAAGGGTAATGGCCGACGGGTGTTTTTGTGACTGGAAGGCTGTTTCCAATGGGGCTCCGCACAGCTCAGTACTGGGTCCCTTGCTTTTTGTGGTATTTATCAATGATTTGGACTTGAATGTGGGAAGAATGATTAAGAAGTTTGCAGATGATACAAAAATTGGCCGTGTGGTTGATAATGAAGAAGAAAGCTATAGACTGCAGGAAGATATCAATGGACTGGTCAGGTGGGCAGAACAGTGGCAAATAGAATTCAATCCGGAGAAGTGTGAGTTAATGCATTTGGGGAGTGCTAACAAGGCAAGGGAATAGACAATAAATGGTAGAACACTGAGAAGTGCTGGGGATCAGAGGGACATTGGAGTGCATGTCCACAGATCCCTGAAGGTAGCAGGACAGGTAGATAAGGTGGTTAAGAAGGCATACGGGATACTTGCCTTTATTAGCCGAGGCATAGAATATAAGAGCAGGGAGGTTATGCTTGAACTGTATAAATCACTAGTTAGGCCGCAGCTAGAATACTGCGTGCAGTTCTGGTCACCACATTACAGGAAGGATGTGATTGCACTAGAGGAGATTTACGAGGATGTTGCCTGGCCTGGGGAATTTTAGCTATGAGGAAAGATTGGATAGGCTGGGGTTGTTTTCTTTGGAAGAGGGGGCTGAGGGGAGACCTAATTGAGGTGTATAAAATTATGAGGGGCCTAGATAGAGTGGATAGGAAGGACCTATTTCCCTTAGCAGAAGGGTCAATAACCAGGGGGCATAGATTTAAAGTAATTGGTAGAAGGATTAGAGGGAATTTGAGGAGAATTTTTTTCACCCAGAGGGTGGTGGGGGGTCTGGAACTCACTGCCTCAAAGTGTGGTCGAGGCAGAAACCCTCATCACATTTAAAAAGTAATTGGATATGCACTTGAAGTGCTGTAACCTACAAGGCTACGGACCAAGAGCTGGAAAGTGGGATTAGGCTGGATAGCTCTTTGTTGGCCAGCACGGACAAGATGGCCTCCTTCTGTGCTGTAAATTTCTATGATTCTATGACACAGGCCTGTTCAGATAGAGAGCACTTTGGGAGTGTTCCATTTGACTTGTACTTGAGGGAGGGGAAGAAAAACAGCTTCCTACATGCTTTGTTGTTCTCGAAACTACCATGCTGAGCTGAGATTTATTTTGATATATTAAGCTGAACCCAGCTACAGCTTTGGGACTGTGGGTGGAACTGCTACTGCTGTACTGTTGTGACTTTTAACCGGAGTTACTGGAACTGCTTTGATAATTACTTTGATCAGGTGCATAGCATTTGAGAAATAGTGTTAGAGAAACAACTCAGTGTTGCCATTCATTTCTTGATCTCTAGTAAGCCAAGAGTTAAACTTTTTCACCCAAATGGTTTTCAACCAACGTTGTACTCAGATTCATTTCTTAATTGATAATATTCAGATTGGTTTAATTTAGGGCAAGTGAAAGCAAGCCAAATATAGCTTCATATATTAAAACATAGATTGTAAAAGGTGAAATATTATGTTTCATATATTAATTGTGGGCCTTGTAACATCAAGATTTTCCAATTGATTTTGGGGTCCAGAATTTGACATTTCACCGGGGGCTCCGGTCCAAGACATACATTATTACTGTACGAGAATCAACATGGTTTTGTGAAGCATACGTTATGTCGAACTAAATTAACATACCAGCTCCGACAATTGGCTTTCAATTAGTATAGACTATCAATCAATGCAGTGACAGCGGGTATAGAATACTTGGTTGGTTCAGCCCCTAACCCATCACAATGAATGGGAACTGTTGGTATAGACTGCCACTCAACACAGTGAATGGGGACTCAGTTGAAAATAGATAGAATCCTGATTCAGTTAGAGCAGAAGACAGAGCCTGAGTGCCAGGGTTGGATATGGATTTAACTGGTCCGTAAAGGTTCTGAAAGAGAACTAATGACGGGTTGAGGTTGAGAGACTGAGTGGATTCTTGTTGCTTACATCTGTCTTTATGTTACTTTGATTCTGTGGTGGCTCTGTGATAGGCGATGGTACATCGGGACATGGGAACTGATCTTATACTGTGAATTTTTTCTTTTGTTACCTGCAGGGCACTGGCAGCCGGGCACACAGGAGGTAGTGGAGCACTGGGTGTCAGACTGCAGGTAGGTAGAACAGGTCTGAGGGCAGCTGCACTCACTATAACTTGATCCACCATTGCAAGTTACACCTGAGAAAGAGAACACATCTGATTTTACTAACATCACATAATTGCAGGGTTCCAACAAGTACACGATTCTTGAAACTGGTTCTCCAATGGCTCAGTAGGTAAATGCACTGCCCATGTTGATCCTGAGCTATACAGACCTAAAGATCCTAGGTCCCCGGTCTGTGCTTAGTTAGCTGATCGTATCCAGTTGCCGTGTTACAATTAGCCTCAGTGCGTCAGGGCTTGGGAGTGGGAAGTAAACAAAAAACAGAGAGTTCCTGTTCCTGAACATTAACCAGCACCCTCACTGGAAAACATGCATTTGTAAACATTGGAAGAGGACGAGATCAGGATCAAGCTTAGTCGTAATGCTGCCAGTCCATGGAAAAATATCCTGTCGAGACTCACCATCTGCAGCGAAACAGAAGAATGGCCACTTGGTTACTGGAGCATGAAACATCTCAGCAAGTTTCAGTAGCTTCAGGAACATAGGAACAGGAGTGGGCTATTCAGCCCTTTGAGCCTATTCCGCCATTGAATTGGATCATGGCTGATCTGTATCTTAACCTCATCTACCCGCCTTGGTTCAGGGGAGAACAAGAGAGGAGAAAAAGGGGGGGTGTTTGGGAGAGGAAGTGTAGAAGCACAGTAAGGAGCAGACAATGACAGGGCTATTGGGGTTGCTGCTCAGTCCCTCACCTTGGTTGTCTGATGTTGGCAGGGTTTATACCAGGGACACTATAGCTTATACTGGGGATGTTATGGTGATGCAGGGCGTTGCAGACCTGTGGCTGCAATTCCCAATACAATGAAGTTCTGATCTCACATGTGCTGCTGGGATGGAGTCACTGAGTAGAGCTCAGAGAGAAAATCAGAGGGATTATGACCCCAGCCAGCACCTACAGACCTGCTGCACGGACATAGTGTGGCCCCAGCTGCTCCCAGCCTTAGAATGGCACCACCTATTAGTTGATGCAGATCACCCACGTTCTTAGACAGGAGGAGCTACAGAAGCAGAGAAAATAACTCAAGTTAGACAAAAAGGATAAAACATTCCAGCTGGAAAACAGGTGAACTGAGCCACCATTTCAATCCCCGAGGTAAGGCAGACAATGCAGTCCCCAGCTGGTCTGTAATTGGAGCTGACCATTGGTGGCCGTGCCTTCAGCTGCCTAGGCTCTAAGCTCTGGAATTCTCTCTCTAACCTCTTTGCCTCTCTACTCCATTAAGCTGCTCCTTAAACCTACCTCTTTGACCAAGCTTTTGGTCACCTGCCCTAATATTTCCTTATGTGGCTCGGTGTCAAATTTTGTCTGATAACGTTCCCGTGAAGCACCTTGGATGTGAAAGACGCTATATAAATGCAAGTTGTTGTTGATGTGGAATTAACTGCCACTCGCACCACCTCAGAAATCGGCTCCAACTGACCACAGAATCATAGACTGGTTACAGCGCAGAAGGAGGCCATTCGGCCCGTCGAGCCCGTGCCGGCTCTCTGCAAGAGCACTTCAGCTAGTCCCACTCCCCCGCCCTTTCCCCATAGCCCTGAATCTTTTTTCCTCCAGGTCCTTATCCAATTCCCTTTTGAAAGTCATGATTGAGGCTGCCTCCACCACCCTTTCAGGCAGTGCATTCCAGATCCTAACCACTCGCTGCGTAAAAATGTTTTTCCTCATGTCGCCTTTGGTTCTTCTGCCAATCACCTTAAATCTGTGTCATCTGGTTCTCGACCCTTCCGTCAATGGCAACAGTTTCTCTGGGCTGGATTTTCTGAATGGGAAGCTTTTCGAGGCGGGACTCCCACTTGTTGGGTTTCAGTCCCGCCTCCATCAGCTTCTGGCCAACCAGCGGGACTTTCCCCTGATTGACCTTGTTAAGCCCGCCTGGCGGGCTCAGCAGGCCAATTAGGGGGAAGTCAGTGACAGAGCACGTCAACGTATGACGTGTCATCTGTCAAGAACTTTGAAAGAAGAAATATCATTGTTTGACAGCTCTGTGAAGCTGTCAAACACTGACATTCTGTGTAGTTTGATGAGTCCTTGTGTTCAGGACACATCAAACCTTTCTACTTTGCAGAAATCAGCTGGCTGTTGGATCGGAGGATGCAACAGCCAGTCTGTGATCTCTACAATGGAGATGTCGGGCACTCTGGCTCCACAGCGGCTGAAGGTAGAAGCAAAGGTAAGTTAACATTTTCTAACACTTTACACTCACCTCACATACTTACCGCTCCACACTTGCACCCATCACTCACCTCTACATCGCACTTTCAGACCCCTCCGACCCGCGCAGACCTCCTACTCACCTCCTACACCCCGGCGGGGTTCCCCCAGGTCGGGAAACCCGCACTTCAGGACAAAAAATGGGGATAATCCTATTTTCTGCCTGTTAACTACCTGTTAACAGGCTGTTAATACCTTCCCGCCTTCAAGGAGACGGGAACCGAGGCAGGATGGCTTCCCGCCTCCTGGCAAGGGGGCACGGAGGCGGGTTGGGGGCGGGTTTGCCACCCGCCCCCAAATTCTGCAACTTTCCCGGCAGTCTCGCCTCCATACCTGCCTCCTCAGGGCTGAGAAGATCCAGCCCTCTCTATTTACTCTGTCTAGACCCCTCATGATTTTGAACACCTCTATCAAATCTCCTGTCAATCTTCTCTGCTCTAAGGAGAACAACCCCAGCTTCTCCACTCTATCCATGTAACTGAAGTTCCTCATCCCTGGAATCATTCTTGTAAATCTTTTCTGCACCCTCTCTAAGGCCTTCACATCCTTCCTAAAGTGCGCTACCCAGAATTGGACGCAATACTCCAGTTGAGGCCGAACCAGTGTTTTATAAAGGTTCATCATAACTTCCTTGCTTTTGTACTCTCTGCCTCTATTTATGAAATTGAGAGGTCGCACAAAACCAGGTTATAGTCCAACAGTTTTATTTGAAATCACAAGCTTTCGGAGCTATCGATCGCCCCTTCCTCAGGTGAAGTAGTAAAGAAATACAGACTCGACAAAGCATATATAGATAGAGAACAATGCATGTGTACCTTACAATTGCAGACAACTAAATTAAATCATCCTGACTATCTGCCGAGGTGTGATAAAGTTAATCAGGTCAGCCAGGAAGGTACCACATCAAAGACATAGCAAGATACAACTGAGACAATGAGGTGGAGTCGCAGGGGGTCTAACGTGTCAAAAGCTGCCGTCTGTATGTAAAACGATAAGCTGTAAAAAAGTTTTACTTTTTTACTGGGAAAATTTTTACTTTTTTACTGGGAATCACATCTGTGAACAAGCCAACGACGACTCGAGTCCGGATCACGTCATGTATCGTGACATAAACCCAAGATCCCGGGATCTTGGGTTTATGTCACGATACATGACGTGATCCGGACTCGAGTCGTCGTTGGTTTGTTCACAGATGTGATTCCCAGTAAAAAAGTAAAAATTTTCCCAGTAAAAAAGTAAAAATTTTACAGCTTATCGTTTTACATACAGACGGCAGCTTTTGACACGTTAGACCTCCTGCCACTCCACCTCATTGTCTCAGTTGTATCTTGCTATGTCTTTGATGTGGTACCTTCCTGGCTGACCTGATTAACTTTATCACACCTCGGCAGATAGTCAGGATGATTTAATTTAGTTGTCTGCAATTGTAAGGTACACATGCATTGTTCTCTATCTATATATGCTTTGTCGAGTCTGTATTTCTTTACTTCACCTGAGGAAGGGGCGATCGATAGCTCCGAAAGCTTGTGATTTCAAATAAAACTGTTGGACTATAACCTGGTGTTGTGCGACCTCTCAATTTTGTCCACCCCAGTCCAACACCGGCATCTCCGCATCATGACCTCTATTTATGAAGCCCAGGATCCCGTATGCTTTTTTAACAACTTTCTCAACCTGCCCTGCCACCTTCAATAATTTGTGCACATATACCCCCAGTTCTCTCTGTTCGTGCACCCCCTTTAGGATTGTACCTTTTAGTTTATATTGCCTCTCCTCGTTCTTCCTACCAAAATGTATCACTTCGCACTTTTCTGTGTTAAATTTCATCTGCCACGTTTCCGCCCATTTCACCAGCCTGTCTATGTCTTCTTGAATCTATCACTATCCTCTTCACTGTTCACTCTACCTCCAAGTTTAGTGTCATCTGCACATTTTGAAATTGTGCCCTGTACTCCCAAGTCCAAGTCATTAATATATATCAAGAAAAGCAGTGGTCCTAGAACCGACCCCTGGGGAACACCACTAACACCAACCGCAGGCCGGCTCACCACAACGCCCAGCAAACACTCACCGCAAAGCGTTTCATTTCGCCAGTTTAAGATGATTCCATTTCTCAGGGCACGGAAGGCGTAGGCTGACAGTACGCTGCACAGGCACCGTGTCTGTTCCACACAGGCGCACAGGTCAGTCAGGCAGGCTCGGTAATAAGGCTGAGGGTCGATGCTGTCATGCGCTGGCTGAAATAAGGGACCCTGAGAAGAGGAGGACAGAGTAGACAATCACCGATGAAGTCCTTCAAACAGCACAACTGATACAACCAAAAATGTTGTCACACGGTAAGGGTGGGTTAGTAGTCGTGATGTTTTAATTTCAATTTTAAGCATATTTTTCTTTTGGAGCTAAATGCTTGAACAATCCACCTCTCACACCATGTCCAACATGAAGTAGTCCCACCTCAGGTACAATACAGATAGATAAGGGTAAAGTTCCCTCTGAACTGTCCGGTCAAACATGGCAGGAACACTATGGGGTAGAATTTAACCCAGAGCGGGTCTCGAGCGGGGCATTTGCAAAACGCACATGCTGGCCTGAATTTCAGTTTCGGGGTATTTTGACTCCCGGGCCTCGTTTAAATGCCACCGGTCCACATCCCACCTGGAACGGGCGTGCAGAGGGCACGGAGCAGCTTTCGGCAGGTGAAGATCGGACAGCCCTTGGCCGCCCGCCAGCTTCCAGTTAAGTTGCAGGGAGGGGGCTTCAGGCGGGTCTTGCGGAATGGTGGGAGGTGGGGAGTCTGGGGCCGGTGAGGCCGTGACTTTCCTGCTCCTGCTGGCCCCACAAAAGGAATTTTTTCTTCACTTACCTGGCGGGTCAGTTCGTCCTATGGCGGGAAAGTGGAGTTGAGGTCAAAGATCAGCCATGATCTTATTGAATGGCGGAGCAGGCTTGAGGGGCCGTATGGCCTGCTCCTGCTCTTATTCTTATGTTTCCACTAGCTGCCAACCTGCTTCAGCCTGGTGGGAAAGTTGCAACAACTTCCCTGCTCAGACCCCAGTTAAAATATCATCGGGGTCCTATTGACCTAATAGGACCCTGATCTGCATAAATTCCAGAGGCTCCCACCTGCTTTTAGCAGGCTCCTCATCCACCTGCAGAGCTCTGCAGGGTAATATCGGAGCGGCGGGGAAAGGGTCCTTTTTAACTGCTCAGCCACCTGGTTTCCGCCCGCTGGTAGGGATAAAGGCGACTCCCAGGTTTTGAAATGCAGAGTAAATTTCCCTCAGTACTGTCTCATAAGGCACTTCCCAGTTAGGTAGCAGATGCAGAGTAGAAAAGATATAGAAATAGTAAAAGGAGGGGGGAACAGCAACATTAACAAAGGCGGTCACCCTGGTGGTAAAAAGTAGGGATGTAGAAACAAGGTAACAATAAAGAACACAAAACACTTGAGAGTATTTTATAGTCCTCCTGACCGTGATGATTAACAGAGGAACGTATGTATGTGCAGATCAGGGAAGCATACAAGAAGAATGGGAGATTTTAGGCTGATTCCGTGATTGGGTGTTCCCCACGAGGAATACAGTTGGCGGGGTCACAGGTCAGATAATCACAGGCCAGCAGCTCGTGATTTCCCGTCTATTCATTTTAATGAGCATTCCTCTCTGGGACTGCCCAATTAAAGAGTCAGCGCTTATGACTTTCATATAGATTGGGTGAGAAATAGTAGCACAAATTAAAAAAAAAGAGAATAAATTGCTTAGAAACAGATTTAGTTCTGATAATAGTGGAGAATAAGAGCACAGCAAAATTGCTAAGCGAATATTTTGCTTCAGTCTCCATAGATACAATTCCAGAGAAAGAGGATACAATATCACAGCTACAGGGAAGACTAGGGTAGAAATTTTAACAGGAAAATTGTAAATAATAAACTAATGGGATTGAAGCCAGAGAAATAGCCAAGCCTGGATGATTTCTACCTGAGGTTTGCGAGATCTGTGCTGCCAGTAGGATTGCCAACTTTGGTTGGACCGTATTCCGGGAGGTTTTATCACATGACCTCCTGTCTCTAACTGCCACTCCAACATTCTCCTGCCATTGGTCACCCAATACCTCAATCATTCAATAATGGCAGCTACAATACCCACAATCCTCTAGGCTCGAAAATCCGCTCTACCCATTGCGCAGTTTTACTAGGGCTGCCAACTCTGGTTGGATGTATTGTGGGAGGTTTCATCGCATGACTTTCCGGCTCCAACTGCCCCGACCCCATGCCTCCGCTATTAGTCACTTGACACCTTCATCCTCGTGGCGCAACGCCTTCCCATGCCAATTGGGAAGCGAACAGACTCTGCAGTACCCAATTGGATGATTCTTGACTGTCAATCAAACAGCTTTTTCTCCCCCCAACTCCAATATTATTTTTTTAATGCCACTATGATTTTTCTCCTAGGTTGCTTGGAGCAGTGTCGAGATTAATCTTGAATGCTGGGAGACTCCGGCACAATCCAGGAGCGTTGGCAACCTTAGCTGTTGGCAAGGAATAAGTCCATGAAGAACAGGAAATTGGGCAAGGATTCCTTTCCACCTCGGGCTGACCAAGCTCCTAAAGCAAGCTGCCTGTTGTTAAATCATAAAAACAATGAACTCAATGAAGAAGATACCATGATTATGCTGCAAGTGCTGTTTGCTGATTGGTGGTCAGGAAGTGTTGTTCCATTGCATGGGTCCTCAATATCTTTGGCACTACACAGGCTGCCTTTCATCTGCCTGACGAGCCAGCTGTTTCCAAACTCAATAGGAGACAAAGCCACTTCTCCACCTGGCAACCTATCATAGAGAAGCAATCCACTGTTAGTGGCCTTTGACTCATGCAACTTCACGGTATGAACTTTTAGCTAGTAATTTAGTTAGAAATTGCTGTGAAAATTCAGCCAATGTTTCCATTGAAGGGAACGTCAATGCTGATCTTGTCAGTTTTTTTTTGGTGAGTTTTAGCACTCCCCCAAAAGGAGAGCAATGTAATTAATGGCAATGGAATGCCGTTGCTCATTTCACAACCAGCTGTACCAGGTCTAGTACAATGTAAGGTAGATGCAGAGGAAAGCTCCCTCTACACTGTCCCATCAAGAACTCCTGGGTCAGGTACAGTACGTGTTTAGATTCTTTACTTTGGACCCCAAATTCTTCGGGGGTTCTGCCGGTTTCCCAGAAAATGTCGAAGACCTGGTTGCAAATGATGGCCAGTGGGTGGAGCTACAGATAGGGACTCCCTACACTAGGAGGTCCAACACCTCAGGCTGCAGTGGGAGCTGGTATGTCAGTGGAGGCTGGTATGCCAAGTGAATGGAGGTATATTGGTTTCCATGTGGGCGGATGTGAGCCCCATTGGTAAAGTCCAGATAAGTTGGTACATTGGCCCCTTGCTCAAGGAGCCAATGAGAAGATGGCCAGAATTTACGGGGGGTGGACAATCTTTCTCCCACAGAGCAGGCGCCAGAGTTTCTGGTCGGAATTGACAGAGGAGCGCCGGAGATGCATCTGAAGCGCCTAAATGAGGCACCCTCCCACTGACCCCGCAAACTCCAGTGGGGTCAGTGTTGGAGGGCACTGTTGGACATGATCCTGGCGGTTACACTGGGATTGCGACTTGAGGAACTTCTGTGCCTTTCTATTTAATCTGTTCTGCACCTGATATCAGAGTACTTGGTGGGACAATGTAGAGAGAGCTTTAATTTGCATCTCACCCTGCCAAGCTGGAAATGCTTGTTGCTACTACTGGATGTAAATGAAGGAAAACATTTTCTCAAAGCACTGATATTCCTCAAGCTTGATGAATGCAAAATTTGAAGACTATTCCTTCGCCCAAGCTCCCAATGGGGAAGGTGCTCTTGAAGCAAAGGTCAGAGATAGAGGTATAACACTGTAGCCCTAATCTCTGAACATACTTCCTGTGAGCACAGCTCCCTACTGGGAAAATGGAGTCACAGAATTATCCCTCATGCCAAAGTTATGTTATCAAACAGTTACAGTGATTTGATGACGGGGGAAGTGAAAACTGCTCTGAGGTGGTCAAACAAAGCAACTGCACCTGAGCTATGTTTCTCACAAGTTGCAGCACAAGTCAACAGCAGCAATAAACTGAGTTGCAAAAATGTTCTGGTCAGTTAATGACACAAGGCTTGACTCGTCCCAAAGACGAGGGAGGCAGTTTTAACCTAACCCACCCATCGTGAACTGACAAGATCGGGTGGCACGGTAGTTTTGCACTCTGCCCGATTTTACTCTGCATTGAAGTTCCACCCATCCCATGGGATTCTCGCCCGGCGAATTTGGTTAAAATTACCCCCAGATGTTCAGATTGTCTCGGCTTCACTTTTCTGAGATGTACACATGCACTTCAACACTTACACAAAATCATCTGATGGGTTTCCATTAAAATTGCCACACAGTCCACACATTCTTGATTGCAATGATCCAGGGACATTGATTTCTATAAAACTGTTCCCATCCCAGGCGATGCTAAGGCCTTCCAGCGACCTCAGAATGACATAAAGTCCTGTTGAAAAGAAGCACCAGAAACCAGTTACCTGGAACAGATTTAACTAGATATTGCTGTAACCTTGCACACTCTCTCACAGGGCAGTGTCCAGATTGTGCAAAGCTATTGGTAAACATAGCAATCGTGCAGGGCTTTCCAAAGGCAGGGAGCACTCAATCATGCTTCCTCTGTTAAACAAGTGGAGATGTCTGGGGTTGGCCTCAGCTGGATTATTGTGTACAATTCTGGGCACAACACTTTAGGAAGAATGCCTGGAGAGGGTACAGATGAGGTTTACCAGGATGACACCAGGGATGAGGGAGTTCAGTTATGTGGAGAGATTGGAGAAGCTGGGATTGTTCTCCTTAGAGCAGAGAAGGTTAAAGGGAGACCTAACAGAAGTATTCAAAATTATGAGGGGTTTTGATAGAGCAAATGGGAAGAAACTATTTCCTCCAGCAAGTGGGTAGGTAACCAGAAGTCATAGATTTAAAATAATTGGTAAAAGAACTAGAGGGGAAACACAGAGGGTTAAGATCTGGAACGCACCATCTGAAAGGGTGGCAGAATCAGATTCCATAGGAACTTTTAAAAGGCAATTGGACTTGAAGAGGACTCATTTGCAGGGTTATGGGGAAAAAGCTGGGGTGTGAGCCGAAATTGGACAGCTTTTTCAAAGAGCCAGCACAGGCATGACGGGCCAAATGATCTCCTTCTGTGCTGTAAGATTCCATGATCCTAACCGATCCAACATGACTCAAGTGGAGACAGCACTCAGAGCCGTGTTCCATTTTGGTCGAGCACCAAGGAGCTCCATTTGGATGAAGTCTTCTTGACTCTCAGGGCTGGATTTTGTGAATGGAGGCGAGTTGGAGGCGGGACAGCTGCTTGTCATGTCAATGTCCCGCCTCCATCCTCGCCTGACCAACCAGAGGGATTTTCCCCTGATTAAGCTTGTTAAGCCCGCCCTGCGGGCTCAGCAGGCCAATTAGGGAGGAAGTCACTGACAGATCACGTCAACGTCAGACGTGCTATCTGTCAAGACTTCTTGAAAGAAGAAATGTCAGTGTTTGACAGCTCTGTGAAGCTGTCAAACACTGACATTCTCTTTAGTTTGATGAGTGCTTGTGTTCAGGACTCATCAAACCTTCCAAATTTGTAAATTTCACATGGCTGTTGGACCTTGCATACTTATCACTCCACACTTGCACCCATCACTCACCTCTACACCTTACTTCCAGGTGCCTCCGACTGCCGCAGACCTCCTCCACGTCTCCTCCAACCCGGCGGGGTTCTCCGAGGTCGGGAAGCCTTCACCTGTGAAGGTAAAATGGCACTAATCCTTTTTTCTGCCTGTTACCTACCTGTTAACAGGCAGTTAAAAGGATTAAATGCCTTTCCCGCCTCCAGGAGACGGGACCCGAAGCTACACATCTTCCCGCCTCCTGGCAAAAGGGCACGGAGGTGGGATGGGGGCGGGTTTGCCATCTGCCCCCACTTTCTGCTACTTTACCGGCTGTCCCGCCTCCATGCCCGCCTCCTCGGGGCTTGGAAAATCCAGCCCATGACATATACTTTTTCAGGGAGTGCTACTCTCCTGTGTATGAAACCTAAACTGTGCAAATTTACATTTTACAAATTTGTTAAATATTACATAGAATTAATTAATAGCACAGAAACAGGCCATTTGGCCTAACTGGTCTGTGCCGATGTTTATGCCCCAGACGAGCCTACTCCCACCCAACTTCCTCTAACCATATCTGCACATCCTTCTATTCCTTTCTCCCTCATGTACTTATCTAGCTTCCCCTTAAAGACATCTATGATATTCACCTCAACTACTCCATGTGGCAGCAAAACCACTCTTTGCTCCGGAATTCTTAATTGGATTTATTAGTGACTATCCTATATTTATGGCCCCTAGTTTTGGACTCCCTGACAAGTGGAAACATCTTCTCTACCTCTACCCTATCGAACCCCTTCATAATTTTAAAGCCCTCTATTAGGTAACCCCTCAGCCTTCTCTTTTCTAGAGAAAAGAGCCCCAACCTGTTCAGTCTTTCCTGATAGTTACAACATCTCAGTTCTAGTATCATCCATGTAAATCTTGTTTGCACCTTCTCCAGTGCCTCTATATCCTTTTTTTGTTAAATGGATACCAAAACTTTACACAATACTTTTAAGTGTGGTCTAAAGGTTCTACAAGTTTAACATAAATTCCCTGCTTTTCAATTCTATTCCTCTAGAAAAGAAACCACCAGGCGTTTTGCATTTTTTATGGCCTTGTTAATTGCGTTGCTACTTTTAATGATTTGTGAATGTATATCCCCAGATCCTTTTGCTTCTCTACCCCATTTAGACTTAGTTTCAAAGAAGTATGTTACCTCCTTATTCCTCCTACCAAAATGCACCGCCTCACATTTATCTATATTGAATTTCATTAGCCATTTACATGCCCATCCTGCAAGTTTATTAGCGTCTTCTTGTATTTTGTCGCAGTCTTCCTCAGTATTAACTATACCCCCAATTTGGTGTCATCCGCAAATTTGGAATTGTAATTCCGATTCCCGAGTCCAAATTGTTTATGTAAAAATTAAAGTCAGGTGCAACCAAGCAGAGTGGATAGATGGTATTACAGTTAGTGTTCGATACAAGTGCCTTATCAGGATTTGGTCCTGTGAGCCTACACCCTTAGTAATCATAGAATAACATAACATAAGATAACATAAGAAGTAGGAGCAGGAGTCGGCCATACGACCCTTCGGGCCTGCTCCGCCATTCAATAGGATCATGGCTGATCCGAACCTAGACTCACGTCCACTTCCCTGCCCGCTCCCCATAACCCTTAATTCCCTTATCAGCTAGGAAACTGTCTATCTCCGTTTTAAATTTATTTAATGTTGCAGCTTCCACAGCTCTGAGGCAGCAAATTCCATAGATTTACTACCCTCTGAGTGAAGAAGTTTCTCCTCATCTCAGTTTTGAAACGGCAGCCCCTTATTCTAAGATTATGCCCCCTAGTTCTAGTCTCACCCATCAGTGGAAACATCCTCCCCGCATCCACCCGATCAAGCCCTCTCACAATCTTATATGTTTCGATAATCATAGAATAGCACAGCACAGAAGGAGGCCATTCGACCCATCGAGTCAGCGCCAGTTCTTTCGAAGAGCAATCCAGTTAGTCCCACTCCCGCACTCTTTCCCATATCCCTGCAATTTTTTTCCCTTCAAGTATTTATCCAATTTCCTCTTGAAGGCTACTATTGAATCATTATCCACCACCCTTATCAAGCAGTGCATTCCAAATCCTAACCATTCATTGTGTAAAAATGTTTTTCGTCATTTCGCCTCTGGTTCTTTTGCTAATCACCTTAAATCTCTCGTTATCGACCCTTCAGCCATTAGAAACAGTTTCTCATTATTTACTCTGTCCACACCCTTCAAGATTTTAAACACCGCTATCAAATCTCCTCTTCGGCTTCTCTGCACTAATAAAGTTGTTATGAATGTAAGGAGCTTATTAAAGGGTCGGCCATGGCTGAAAACAGCTTCTCAAAGACCTATGTCAAGAAGCACTTGCAGTTCTACTCAGTGAGGTACATGTAAAATAAATTTGGGCTGTTTACTCACATTCCTTACCTAAGAAAGGATATACTTGCCATAGAGGGAGTGCAGCGAAGGTTCACCAGACTGATTCCTGGGATGGCAGGACTGTCGTATGAGGAAAGATTGGGTCGACTAGGCCTGTATTCACTAGAGTTTAGAAGAATGAGAGGGGATCTCATTGAAACATATAAAATTCTGACAGGGCAAGACAGACTGGATGCAGGGAGGATGTTTCCCCTGGCTGGGGGGTCTAGAATGAGGGGTCACAGTCTCAGGGTACAGGGTAGGACATTTAGGACTGAGATGAGGAGAAATTTCTTCACTCAGAGGGTGGTGAACCTGTGGAATTCTCTACCACAGAAGGCTGTGGAGGCCAAGTCACTGAATATATTTAAGAAGGAGAGAGATAGATTTCTAGACACAAAAGGCACCAAGGGGTATGGGGAGAGAGCGTGAATATGGTATTGAGATAGAGGATCAGCCATGATCATATTGAATGGCAGAGCAGGCTCGAAGGGCAGAATGGCCTAATCCTGCTCCTATTTTTCTATGTTTCTATTCAGAGTGTGAATAAAACTTTAAGAGGACCAAGGTCAGCACAGTTGGTAGTTACCTTCGCAAAATAATAAGTGATGGTTTTCATAGAATCATAGAATGGTTACAGCACAGAAGGAGGCCATTCGGCCCGTCGAGCCCGTGCCGGTATTGAAAAACTAGGAAGCGAGCCTGTGGAAGGGGGCCTATGGCAGCCAAACGAAAGCCATGCCAGGGCATCCTGTGCCACGTCAACGAGCCCGAGTTTTGGGGAGGAATTCAGACTGGGACGTACAACGATCACTCGGATTGTGTGCAACAAGGCTGCGAAGAGATGTGAAAATTAGGATGGGGATTTAGAAATCAATATGCTGGGCAGAGGGAGCCAGTAGAGGTTTGTAGGGATGGAGGCAATGGGTGTGCAAGACATAGTCCAGGAGAAGATGTTGAAGTATGGATTAGCCAAGATGGAGTGTGGAGACAGAGAAGCCAGCAAGGAGGGATTTGAGAGATCAATCCTTAAAATGATGAAGGTGTAGATTAGTATTTCAGCAGTGATAATGGAGAGTGGGCGATGTTCTGGAGGTGGAGGAATGAGGTCTTGGTGAAGGAAAGAAGAATGAATGAACTTCCATTTATATAGCGCCGTTCATGGCCCCAGGAGGTCCCAAAGCGCTTCACAGCAAATTAAGTACTTTAAGTGTAGTCACTGTTGTAATGTAGGAAATGCAGCAGCTAATCTGCACACAGCAAGGTCCCATGAACAGCAATGTTATCATGACCAGATCATT
The DNA here is from genome assembly GCA_030390025.1 of Squalus acanthias. Lineage (NCBI taxonomy): Eukaryota > Metazoa > Chordata > Chondrichthyes > Squaliformes > Squalidae > Squalus > Squalus acanthias. The sequence goes on along the minus strand of CM059434.1, from coordinate 56,633,978 downwards.
TGTTTTAGAGGTTGCTTGAGGGATTAATGTTGACCAGGGAGAAATTCCCCTGTTCTTTATCTAATTGTGCTATGGGATTTTTTACATCCATATTAGAGGGCAGACGGGGCCTCGGTTTAACGTCTCATCCGAACCTCTGACAGGGCAGCATTCCCTCAGTACTGCACTGAAGTGTCAGCCTGGATTGCGTGCTCAAGTGTCTGGAGTGGAACTTGAACCCACAAGCTGAGCTAATGTCAGCACTCAACACCAGGGGCTGATGTCAGGAATTAAATGCAGTGCCAGGGGGTCACACACTGGATTTACCAAAGGGCCTGAATGTGACAATTTGATGGCTGGGTATCATATCTGAGTCTTGTGTTGCACCCAAACTCTGTGTCACACTCGATCTACATGTTGCTTATTCATCCATGGCTGTTACTGGAGATAAAGAGCATTCCTCTCTCTTGCCCTGTGTTGGATAATGCTCAAGATGAGTTAAACTGCATATCTGAGAGCTCCCACCTCTCTTACCCTGCCCTCAGTTCCCCACGAGTGAGCTGCATACCTGAATGCTGAATGGAGATGTTTGGTGAATCAGAATAAGGAAGTTCCACTTCTGTGTTGTTAACTCGAACTGGGCTCCTAGCTGAAAGCTCGATGGTTCTATTTTCAATCTGTACAATCAAGGCCTTTGTCCCAGGCTCAGCAGAACTGGCATTCCATTTATTGTGGTAAACTACCTAAAGAGACCAAATAGTTATTAGGAAGCAGCCATAAATTATTTTGTGCAGTTATCAATTCTAATTTACATAAATATTTATTAAAAATCACTGGATTTGGGCACTGGGGTTGAGTCAGGTGCTGGCCATTGCATCTGTCTGGAGGAGGCAAGTTAGAACTGAGGATCCACATAAGGCCAGGCCTCTGAATTGGGTGTGGGTGCAATGATTGGGAAAGGTGCTGGGGCTAGGGCCTGGGGTGATGTCTGGCAGGGCTGTCTGTGGGGAAGGTGGTAAGGTTGGGTGCGGGGGTGGGGAAGAGGATTTGGATTGGAAAAGCTGGGAATAGAATTGTTCTGGGAGTGGCCACCATGAAGCAGTTATGCTTAGACAGCAGAGGTCCGTAGTGTCGACCATCTATAACGCGCTGTATGGCTTCATTCCAAGCTTCAGAGAGTTCCACTGGATCGTGAGTGATCTGATATAGCCAGGTTAGCGGAGCAAAACCCTGTAGCCGCTTCCAATCTGGAGCAGGTCAGTGCCCCTTCCTGAACTCGATTCCGATCTTCAGTGCCCAGTTTACGGGAACTTTGACTCTGAGACGAGCGATGTGACCAAAGGTGCACGGCGGCAACGATTAATGATGGCTTCAATCAACTCAAGTCTGCTTCCATTGTTCTGTGTTCTGGACAAAATAGAACTATCAAATTCCCAGCAGTCACCTCTGACAGTTCATATGAAACACTTTCAAACTCTTGAGGGTAGAAATCTGTCTTGATTGGTAGCGCAAAATGGGCAGTATCGGATTGGCCACCTGTTTAACGCCCTGCCTGGTATTCAATCCCATTGACTGCAACAAATATTGTGCGGGGTGTGTAACAGGCAGCCGATGCGATACCGCCCATTTTATGCTAGCGCCCAAGCCAAATTTCTAATTGCTTCAGCAGTGTCCGTGTTTTAGATCCATACAAAGTATTGGAAGGCGGCAGGTCTGATAGATCCGTGCTTTCACACAGATTTTCACTTTCTTTTGGCTCCAGACCCTGTGCAGGTCCATCATTGCTGAAGTTGCAAAGCCGATTCTCCTCAGTACGTCTGGTTTGCTACACTCATCCGATGACAGCTTGCTACCTAGGTAGATAAAGTCGTCCACTGCCTCCACATTGCAAATGTCTTGTATCGCAGTGTTTGCGCCGACACTCTGGACTTTTGTATTTGCCCGAGAAACCAGGAGCCCAAAGGTGACTGCCTCGTGCTGAAACTCCATTGTGTTGCTGAGATCGCTCACATCCTGACCAAGGAGAGCGACATGATCTGTAGTGCAGGTTGGAAAAAATAATCCGATTGATGGCAATGTCGATGTGTGGGATCCACATGGCACAGGACATTGGGGTCAATTTTTGGCTTCACCACATGGGTAGTAATCTGGTGAAGTAGATCAACCACCCATTGTAGAACCTGCCTGATTTTTTTAATGGAATGGAAATTGGATGGATTCTACAATGAAGGAATAGCCTATTCCACCAGATTACCACCCATGTGATGAGGATGAAAATTGACCCTACTGCACCTCAACAGTAATCATCTCTGAACACTCAAGGGCACTGGGCATTGGCCCTCCTCAATAATAACCAGACAAATCTTAAAAACATTATCAAGCGTATGAACATCAGCAAGGACAACAGGATTAACATAAATATCAACGAAAACACTGACTACAGGATCACCATAATAAAGAACATTAAACATCAACACGAATACTAACATCAAGAATACCATCAGCAACAATAAGAACATCAATATCAACCACACCATCATAAATATCAACATCAGGAACACCACTATCAACAAGAACACTATCAGCACCAAGAACAGCAGCAGCAGCATCAACAAGAATGCCATCAAGAGTGCCAACATCAAGACTGCCAACATTAACAAGAGTGCGATCATCAACATTAACAAGAAGCCATCAACCAGAGCACATTCAACAAGAGCACCATCCTCAACAAGAGCACCATCCTCAACAAGAACACCATCCTCAACCAGAGCGCCATCCTCAACAAGAGCGCCATCCTCAACAAGAGCGCCATCCTCAACATGAACACTATGATGAACAAGAGCGCCATCCTCAACAAGAGCACCATCCTCAACAAGAACACATTCAACAAGAGCGCCATCCTCAACAAGAGCACCATCCTCAACAAGAACACATTCAACAAGAACACCATCCTCAACAAGAACACCATCCTCAACAAGAACACCATCCTCAACAAGAGCGCCATCCTCAACAAGAGCTCCATCCTCAACAAGAGCGCCATCCTCAACAAGAAAACCATCCTCAACAAGAACACCATCCTCAACAAGAAAACCATCCTGAACAAGAGCTCCATCCTCAACAAGAAAACCATCCTCAACAAGACCACCATCCTCAACAAGAGCGCCATCCTCAACAAGAGCGCCATCCTCAACAAGAGAAACATCCTCAACAAGAGCGCCATCCTCAACAAGAGCACCATCCTCAACAAGAGCGCCATCCTCAACAAGAGCGCCATCCTCAACAAGAGCGCCATCCTCAACAAGAGCGCCATCCTCAACAAGAGCACCATCCTCAACAAGAGCGCCATCCTCAACAAGAACACATTCAACAAGAGTGCCGTCCTCAACAAGAGTGCCATCCTCAACAAGAGTGCCATCCTCAACAAGAACACCATCCTCAACAAGAGCGCCATCCTCAACAAGAACACCATCCTCAACAAGAGCGCCATCCTCAACAAGAGCGCCATCCTCAACAAGAACACTATCATGAACAAGAGCATCATCCTCAACAAGAGCGCCAACCTCAACAAGAACACCATCCTCAACAAGAGCACCATCCTCAACAAGAGCGCCATCCTCAACAAGAACACCATCCTCAACAAGAACACCATCCTCAACAAGAGCGCCATCCTCAACAAGAACACCATCCTCAACAAGAGCGCCATCCTCAACAAGAGCGCCATCCTCAACAAGAACACCATCCTCAACAAGAACACCATCCTCAACAAGAGCGCCATCCTCAACAAGAACACCATCCTCAACAAGAACACCATCCTCAACAAGAGCGCCATCCTCAACAAGAACACCATCCTCAACAAGAGAGCCATCCTCAACAAGAACACCATCCTCAACAAGAGCGCCATCCTCAACAAGAGCGCCATCCTCAACAAGAACACTATCATGAACAAGAGCATCATCCTCAACAAGAGCGCCAACCTCAACAAGAACACCATCCTCAACAAGAGCACCATCCTCAACAAGAGCGCCATCCTCAACAAGAACACCATCCTCAACAAGAGCGCCATCCTCAACAAGAGCACTATCCTCAACAAGAGCGCCATCCTCAACAAGAGCGCCATCCTCAACAAGAGCGCCATCCTCAACAAGAGCACCATCCTCAACAAGAGCGCCATCCTCAACAAGAGCACCATCCTCAACAAGAACACCATCCTCAACAAGAGCGCCATCCTCAACAAGAGCGCCATCCTCAACAAGATCCATCCTCAACAAGAGCGCCATCCTCAACAAGAGCACCATCCTCAACAAGAGCACCATCCTCAACAAGAGCGCCATCCTCAACAAGAGCGCCATCCTCAACAAGAGCTCCATCCTCAACAAGACCCATCCTCAACAAGAGCGCCATCCTCAACAAGAGCGCCATCCTCAACAAGAGCTCCATCCTCAACACCATCCTCAACAAGAGCGCCATCCTCAACAAGAGCGCCATCCTCAACAAGAGCGCCATCCTCAACAAGAGCGCCATCCTCAACAAGAACACCATCCTCAACAAGAGCGCCATCCTCAACAAGAGCGCCATCCTCAACAAGAGCGCCATCCTCAACAAGAGCGCCATCCTCAACAAGAGCTCCATCCTCAACAAGAGCACCATCCTCAACAAGAGCGCCATCCTCAACAAGAGCGCCATCCTCAACAAGAGCGCCATCCTCAACAAGAGCGCCATCCTCAACAAGAGCGCCATCCTCAACAAGAACACCATCCTCAACAAGAGCGCCATCCTCAACAAGAGCGCCATCCTCAACAAGAGCGCCATCCTCAACAAGAGCGCCATCCTCAACAAGAGCGCCATCCTCAACAAGAGCGCCATCCTCAACAAGAGCGCCATCCTCAACAAGAGCGCCATCCTCAACAAGAGCGCCATCCTCAACAAGAGCGCCATCCTCAACAAGAGCGCCATCCTCAACAAGAACGCCATCCTCAACAAGAGCGCCATCCTCAACAAGAGCGCCATCCTCAACAAGAACACCATCCTCAACAAGAGCGCCATCCTCAACAAGAGCGCCATCCTCAACAAGAGCGCCATCCTCAACAAGAGCGCCATCCTCAACAAGAGCACCATCCTCAACAAGAACACCATCCTCAACAAGAGCACCATCCTCAACAAGAGCGCCATCCTCAACAAGAGCACCATCCTCAACAAGAGCGCCATCCTCAACAAGAGCGCCATCCTCAACAAGAGCGCCATCCTCAACAAGAGCGCCATCCTCAACAAGAGCACCATCCTCAACAAGAGCACCATCCTCAACAAGAGCACCATCCTCAACAAGAGCGCCATCCTCAACAAGAGCGCCATCCTCAACAAGAGCGCCATCCTCAACAAGAGCACCATCCTCAACAAGAGCGCCATCCTCAACAAGAGCTCCATCCTCAACAAGAACACCATCCTCAACAAGAGCACCATCCTCAACAAGAGCGCCATCCTCAACAAGAGCACCATCCTCAACAAGAGCACCATCCTCAACAAGAGCACCATCCTCAACAAGAGCGCCATCCTCAACAAGAGCGCCATCCTCAACAAGAGCGCCATCCTCAACAAGAGCACCATCCTCAACAAGAGCACCATCCTCAACAAGAGCACCATCCTCAACAAGAGCGCCATCCTCAACAAGAGCACCATCCTCAACAAGAGCACCATCCTCAACAAGAACACCATCCTCAACAAGACACCATCCTCAACAAGAGCGCCATCCTCAACAAGAGCACCATCCTCAACAAGACACCATCCTCAACAAGAGCGCCATCCTCAACAAGAGCGCCATCCTCAACAAGAGCGCCATCCTCAACAAGAGCGCCATCCTCAACAAGAGCGCCATCCTCAACAAGAACACCATCCTCAACAAGACACCATCCTCAACAAGAGCACCATCCTCAACAAGAACACCATCCTCAACAAGACACCATCCTCAACAAGAGCACCATCCTCAACAAGACACCATCCTCAACAAGAGCGCCATCCTCAACAAGAGCGCCATCCTCAACAAGAGCGCCATCCTCAACAAGAGCACCATCCTCAACAAGAACACCATCCTCAACAAGACACCATCCTCAACAAGAGCGCCATCCTCAACAAGAGCACCATCCTCAACAAGAGCACCATCCTCAACAAGAGCACCATCCTCAACAAGAGCGCCATCCTCAACAAGACACCATCCTCAACAAGAGCACCATCCTCAACAAGAACACCATCCTCAACAAGAGCACCATCCTCAACAAGAGCGCCATCCTCAACAAGAGCACCATCCTCAACAAGAGCACCATCCTCAACAAGAGCACCATCCTCAACAAGACACCATCCTCAACAAGAGCTCCATCCTCAACAAGAGCACCATCCTCAACAAGAGCGCCATCCTCAACAAGAACACCATCCTCAACAAGAGCACCATCCTCAACAAGAGCTCCATCCTCAACAAGACACCATCCTCAACAAGAGCGCCATCCTCAACAAGAACACCATCCTCAACAAGACACCATCCTCAACAAGAGCTCCATCCTCAACAAGAGCGCCATCCTCAACAAGAGCGCCATCCTCAACAAGAGCGCCATCCTCAACAAGAGCACATCCTCAACAAGAGCTCCATCCTCACAAGAGCGCCATCCTCAACAAGAGCGCCATCCTCAACAAGAGCGCCATCCTCAACAAGAGCACCATCCTCAACAAGAGCGCCATCCTCAACAAGAACATCCATCCTCAACAAGAGCGCCATCCTCAACAAGAGCGCCATCCTCAACAAGAGCGCCTTCCTCAACAAGAGCTCCATCCTCAACAAGAGCACCAACCTCAACAAGAGCACCATCCTCAACAAGAGCACCATCCTCAACAAGAGCGCCATCCTCAACAAGAACACCATCACTCAACAAGAACAGCCATCCTCAACAAGAGCGCCATCCTCAACAAGAGACGCCATCCTCAACAAGAACACCATCCTCAACAAGAGAACCATCCTCAACAAGAACCGATCCTCAACAAGAGCACCATCCTCAACATCAGCGCCATCCTCACAAGAGCCCATCCTCAACAAGAGCGCCATCCTCAACAAGAACACCATCCTCAACAAGAGCACCATCCTCAACAAGAGCGCCATCCTCAACAAGAACACCATCCTCAACAAGAGCACCATCCTCAACAAGAACACCATCCTCAACAAGACACCATCCTCAACAAGAGCGCCATCCTCAACAAGAACACCATCCTCAACAAGAGCACCATCCTCAACAAGAACACCATCCTCAACAAGACACCATCCTCAACAAGAGCGCCATCCTCAACAAGAGCACCATCCTCAACAAGAGCACCATCCTCAACAAGAGCGCCATCCTCAACAAGAGCGCCATCCTCAACAAGAGCACCATCCTCAACAAGAGCACCATCCTCAACAAGAGCACCATCCTCAACAAGACACCATCCTCAACAAGAGCACCATCCTCAACAAGAGCACCATCCTCAACAAGAGCGCCATCCTCAACAAGAGCGCCATCCTCAACAAGAGACACATCCTCAACAAGAGCGCCATCCTCAACAAGAGCACCATCCTCAACAAGAGCGCCATCCTCAACAAGAGCGCCATCCTCAACAAGAGCGCCATCCTCAACAAGAGCGCCATCCTCAACAAGAGCACCATCCTCAACAAGAGCGCCATCCTCAACAAGAGCACCATCCTCAACAAGAGCACCATCCTCAACAAGAACACCATCCTCAACAAGAGCGCCATCCTCAACAAGAGCACCATCCTCAACAAGAGCTCCATCCTCAACAAGAGCGCCATCCTCAACAAGAGCGCCATCCTCAACAAGAGCACCATCCTCAACAAGAGCGCCATCCTCAACAAGACACCATCCTCAACAAGAGCGCCATCCTCAACAAGAGCACCATCCTCAACAAGAGCGCCATCCTCAACAAGAGCGCCATCCTCAACAAGAGCGCCATCCTCAACAAGAGCACCATCCTCAACAAGAGCTCCATCCTCAACAAGAGCACCATCCTCAACAAGAGCGCCATCCTCAACAAGAGCGCCATCCTCAACAAGAGCACCATCCTCAACAAGAGCGCCATCCTCAACAAGAGCGCCATCCTCAACAAGAGCACCATCCTCAACAAGAGCGCCATCCTCAACAAGAGCGCCATCCTCAACAAGAGCACCATCCTCAACAAGAGCACCATCCTCAACAAGAGCGCCATCCTCAACAGAACACCATCCTCAACAAGAGCACCATCCTCAACAAGAGCACCATCCTCAACAAGAGCACCATCCTCAACAAGACGCCATCCTCAACAAGAGCGCCATCCTCAACAAGAGCACCATCCTCAACAAGAGCGCCATCCTCAACAAGAAGCACCATCCTCAACAAGAGCGCCATCCTCAACAAGAGCGCCATCCTCAACAAGAGCACATCTCAACAAGAGCGCATCCTCAACAAGAGCGCCATCCTCAACAAGAGCACCATCCTCAACAAGAGCACCATCCTCAACAAGAGCGCCATCCTCAACAAGAACACCATCCTCAACAAGAGCACCATCCTCAACAAGAGCGCCATCCTCAACAAGAGCACCATCCTCAACAAGAGCGCCATCCTCAACAAGAGCTCCATCCTCAACAAGAGCACCATCCTCAACAAGAGCGCCATCCTCAACAAGAGACGCCATCCTCAACAAGAGCACCATCCTCAACAAGAGCGCCATCCTCAACAAGAGCACCATCCTCAACAAGAACACCATCCTCAACAAGAGCGCCATCCTCAACAAGAGCACCATCCTCAACAAGAGCACCATCCTCAACAAGAGCGCCATCCTCAACAAGAGCGCCATCCTCAACAAGAGCCATCCTCAACAAGAGCGCCATCCTCAACAAGAGCACCATCCTCAACAAGAGCACCATCCTCAACAAGAGCGCCATCCTCAACAAGAGCGCCATCCTCAACAAGAGCGCCATCCTCAACAAGACACCATCCTCAACAAGAGCGCCATCCTCAACAAGAGCGCCATCCTCAACAAGAGCGCCATCCTCAACAAGAACACCATCCTCAACAAGAGCCCATCCTCAACAAGAGCGCCATCCTCAACAAGAGCGCCATCCTCAACAAGAGCGCCATCCTCAACAAGAGCGCCATCCTCAACAAGAGCGCCATCCTCAACAAGAGCACCATCCTCAACAAGAGCGCCATCCTCAACAAGAGCGCCATCCTCAACAAGAGCGCCATCCTCAACAAGAGCGCCATCCTCAACAAGAGCGCCATCCTCAACAAGAGCGCCATCCTCAACAAGAGCGCCATCCTCAACAAGAGCGCCATCCTCAACAAGAGCGCCATCCTCAACAAGAGAGCCATCCTCAACAAGAGCGCCATCCTCAACAAGAGCGCCATCCTCAACAAGAGCGCCATCCTCAACAAGAGCGCCATCCTCAACAAGAGCGCCATCCTCAACAAGAGCGCCATCCTCAACAAGAGCGCCATCCTCAACAAGAACACCATCCTCAACAAGAGCGCCATCCTCAACAAGAGCGCCATCCTCAACAAGAGCGCCATCCTCAACAAGAGCGCCATCCTCAACAAGAGCGCCATCCTCAACAAGAGCGCCATCCTCAACAAGAGCGCCATCCTCAACAAGAGAGCCATCCTCAACAAGAGCGCCATCCTCAACAAGAGCGCCATCCTCAACAAGAGCGCCATCCGCAACAAGAACGCCATCCTCAACAAGTGCGCCATCCTCAACAAGAGCGCCATCCTCAACAAGAGCGCCATCCTCAACAAGAACACCATCCTCAACAAGAGCGCCATCCTCAACAAGAGCGCCATCCTCAACAAGAGCGCCATCCTCAACAAGAGCGCCATCCTCAACAAGAGCACCATCCTCAACAAGAACACCATCCTCAACAAGAGCACCATCCTCAACAAGAGCGCCATCCTCAACAAGAACACTATCCTCAACAAGAGCGCCATCCTCAACAAGAGCGCCATCCTCAACAAGAGCGCCATCCTCAACAAGAGCGCCATCCTCAACAAGAACACCATCCTCAACAAGAAAACCATCCTGAACAAGACCACCATCCTCAACAAGAGCGCCATCCTCAACAAGAGCGCCATCCTCAACAAGAGCGCCATCCTCAACAAGAACACCATCCTCAACAAGAGCGCCATCCTCAACAAGAGCTCCATCCTCAACAAGAACACCATCCTCAACAAGACCACCATCCTCAACAAGAGCGCCATCCTCAACAAGAGCACCATCCTCAACAAGAGCACCATCCTCAACAAGACCACCATCCTCAACAAGAGCGCCATCCTCAACAAGAGCGCCATCCTCAACAAGAGCGCCATCCTCAACAAGAGCACCATCCTCAACAAGAGCACCATCCTCAACAAGAGCACCATCCTCAACAAGAGCACCATCCTCAACAAGAGCGCCATCCTCAACAAGAGCGCCATCCTCAACAAGAGCACCATCCTCAACAAGAACACCATCCTCAACAAGACACCATCCTCAACAAGAGCGCCATCCTCAACAAGAGCACCATCCTCAACAAGAACACCATCCTCAACAAGAGCGCCATCCTCAACAAGAGCTCCATCCTCAACAAGAGCGCCATCCTCAACAAGAGCGCCATCCTCAACAAGAGCGCCATCCTCAACAAGAGCACCATCCTCAACAAGACACCATCCTCAACAAGAGCACCATCCTCAACAAGAGCACCATCCTCAACAAGACACCATCCTCAACAAGAACACCATCCTCAACAAGAACACCATCCTCAACAAGACACCATCCTCAACAAGAGAGCCATCCTCAACAAGAGCGCCATCCTCAACAAGAACACCATCCTCAACAAGACACCATCCTCAACAAGAGCGCCATCCTCAACAAGAGCGCCATCCTCAACAAGAGCGCCATCCTCAACAAGAGCACCATCCTCAACAAGAACACCATCCTCAACAAGACACCATCCTCAACAAGAGCGCCATCCTCAACAAGAGCACCATCCTCAACAAGAGCGCCATCCTCAACAAGAGCACCATCCTCAACAAGAACACCATCCTCAACAAGACACCATCCTCAACAAGAGCGCCATCCTCAACAAGAGCACCATCCTCAACAAGAGCACCATCCTCAACAAGAGCACCATCCTCAACAAGAGCGCCATCCTCAACAAGAACACCATCCTCAACAAGACACCATCCTCAACAAGAACACCATCCTCAACAAGACACCATCCTCAACAAGAGCGCCATCCTCAACAAGAGCGCCATCCTCAACAAGAGCGCCATCCTCAACAAGAGCTCCATCCTCACAGGAACACCATCCTCAACAAAGCGCCATCCTCAACAAGAACACCATCCTCAACAAGAAGCAGCCATCCTCAACAAGAGCGCCATCCTCAACAGAGACGCCATCCTCAACAAGAGCAGCCATCCTCAACAAGAGCTCCATCCTCAACAAGAGCAGCCATCCTCAACAGATCGACCATCCTCAACAAGAGCGCCATCTTCAACAAGAGCAGCCATCCTCAACAAGAACACCATCCTCAACAAGAGCGCCATCCTCAACAAGAGCAGCCATCCTCATCAAGACACCATCCTCAACAAGAGCAGCCATCCTCAACAGGAGCACCATCCTCAACAAGAGCACCATCTCAACAAGAGCACCATCCTCAACAAGAGCGCCATCTCAACAAGAGCACCATCCTCAACAAGAGCGCCATCCTCAACAAGAGCGCCATCCTCAACAAGAGCGCCATCCTCAACAAGAGCACCATCCTCAACAAGAGCGTGATCATCAACAAGAGCACCATACTCAACAAGAGCGCCATCTCAACAAGACAACATCCTCAACAAGAACACCATCCTCAAGAAGAACACCATCCTCAACAAGAGCACCATCCTCAACAAGAGCGCCATCCTCAACAAGAACACCATCCTCAACAAGAGCACCATTCTCAAGAAGAACACCATCCTCAACAAGACACCATCCTCAACAATAGCGCCATCCTCAACAAGAACACCATCCTCAACAAGAGCACCATTCTCAAGAAGAACACCATCCTCAACAAGACACCATCCTCAACAAGAGCGCCATCCTCAACAAGAGCGCCATCCTCAACAAGAACACCATCCTCAACAAGACACCATCCTCAACAAGAGCGCCATCCTCAACAAGAGCACCATCCTCAACAAGAGCGCCATCCTCAACAAGAGCGCCATCCTCAACAAGAGCACCATCCTCAACAAGAGCACCATCCTCAACAAGAGCTCCATCCTCAACAAGAGCACCATCCTCAACAAGAGCCCATCCTCAACAAGAGCACCATCCTCAACAAGAGCGCCATCCTCAACAAGAGCGCCATCCTCAACAAGAGCACCATCCTCAACAAGAGCGCCATCCTCAACAAGACACCATCCTCAACAAGAGCACCATCCTCAACAAGAGCACCATCCTCAACAAGAGCACCATCCTCAACAAGAGCTCCATCCTCAACAAGAGCGCCATCCTCAACAAGAGCTCCATCCTCAACAAGAGCGCCATCCTCAACAAGAGCGCATCCTCAACAAGAGCACCATCCTCAACAAGAGCGCCATCCTCAACAAGAGCACCATCCTCAACAAGAGCGCCATCCTCAACAAGAGCGCCATCCTCAACAAGAACACCATCCTCAACAAGAGCGCCATCCTCAACAAGAACTCCATCCTCAACAAGAGCGCCATCATCAACAAGAGCAGCCATCCTCAACAAGAGCGCCATCTCAACAAGAGCGCCATCCTCAACAAGAGCCCATCCTCAACAAGAGCATCATCCTCAACAAGAGCGCCATCCTCAACAAGAGCTCCATCCTCAACAAGAGCAACATCCTCAACAAGAGCACCATCCTCAACAAGAGCGCCATCCTCAACAAGAGCGCCATCCTCAACAAGAGCGCCATCCTCAACAAGAGCACCATCCTCAACAAGAGCACCATCCTCAACAACAGCGCCATCCTCAACAAGACACCATCCTCAACAAGAGCACCATCCTCAACAAGAACACCATCCTCAACAAGAGCGCCATCCTCAACAAGAGCGCCATCCTCAACAAGAGCACCATCCTCAACAAGAGCACCATCCTCAACAAGAACACCATCCTCAACAAGAGCGCCATCCTCAACAAGAACACCATCCTCAACAAGAGCGCCATCCTCAACAAGAGCACTATCCTCAACAAGAGCGCCATCCTCAACAAGAGCGCCATCCTCAACAAGAGCGCCATCCTCAACAAGAGCGCCATCCTCAACAAGAGCGCCATCCTCAACAAGAACACCATCCTCAACAAGACACCATCCTCAACAAGAGCGCCATCCTCAACAAGACACCATCCTCAACCAGAACACCATCCTCAACAAGAGCGCCATCCTCAACAAGAGCGCCATCCTCAACAAGATCATCCTCAACAAGAGCGCCATCCTCAACAAGAACACCATCCTCAACAAGAGCACCATCCTCAACAAGAGCGCCATCCTCAACAAGAGCGCCATCCTCAACAAGAGCTCCATCCTCAACACCATCCTCAACAAGAGCGCCATCCTCAACAAGAGCGCCATCCTCAACAAGAGCGCCATCCTCAACAAGAGCTCCATCCTCAACAAGAGCGCCATCCTCAACAAGAGCACCATCCTCAACAAGAGCGCCATCCTCAACAAGAGCGCCATCCTCAACAAGAACATCATCCTCAACAAGAGCGCCATCCTCAACAAGAACATCATCCTCAACAAGAACACTATCATGAACAAGAGCATCATCCTCAACAAGAGCGCCAACCTCAACAAGAGCACCATCCTCAACAAGAGCACCATCCTCAACAAGACACCATCCTCAACAAGAACACCATCCTCAACAAGACACCATTCTCAACAAGAGCGCGATCATCAACAAGAGCACCATACTCAACAACAGCGCCATCCTCAACAAGACACCATCCTCAACAAGAGCACCATTCTCAAGAAGAACACCATCCTCAACAAGACACCATCCTCAACAAGAGCGCCATCCTCAACAAGAACACCATCCTCAACAAGAGCACCATTCTCAAGAAGAACACCATCCTCAACAAGACACCATCCTCAACAATAGCGCCATCCTCAACAAGAACACCATCCTCAACAAGAGCACCATTCTCAAGAAGAACACCATCCTCAACAAGACACCATCCTCAACAAGAGCGCCATCCTCAACAAGAGCGCCATCCTCAACAAGAACACCATCCTCAACAAGACACCATCCTCAACAAGAGCGCCATCCTCAACAAGAGCACCATCCTCAACAAGAGCGCCATCCTCAACAAGAGCGCCATCCTCAACAAGAGCACCATCCTCAACAAGAGCACCATCCTCAACAAGAACACCATCCTCAACAAGACACCATCCTCAACAAGAGCACATTCAACAAGAGCACCATCCTCAACAAGAGCGCCATCCTCAACAAGAGCGCCATCCTCAACAAGAGCATCATCCTCAACAAGAGCGCCATCCTCAACAAGAGCACCATCCTCAACAAGAGCGCCATCCTCAACAAGAGCACCATCCTCAACAAGAACACATTCAACAAGAACACCATCCTCAACAAGAGCGCCATCCTCAACAAGAGCACCATCCTCAACAAGAACACATTCAACAAGAACACCATCCTCAACAAGAGCGCCATCCTCAACAAGAGCACCATCCTCAACAAGAACACCATCCTCAACAAGAGCGCCATCCTCAACAAGAGCATCATCCTCAACAAGAGCGCCATCCTCAACAAGAACACCATCCTCAACAAGAGCACCATCATCAACAAGAGCGCCATCCTCAACAAGAGCAGCATCCTCAACAAGAGCGCCATCCTCAACAAGAACACCATCCTCAACAAGAGCATCATCCTCAACAAGAGCGCCATCCTCAACAAGAGCTCCATCCTCAACAAGAGCAACATCCTCAACAAGAGCACCATCCTCAACAAGAGCGCCATCCTCAACAAGAGCGCCATCCTCAACAACAGCGCGATCATCAACAAGAGCACCACATCAACAAGAGCATCCATACTCAACAACGAGCGCCATCCTCAACAAGACACCATCCTCAACAAGACACCATCCTCAACAAGAATCACAGACACATCCTCAACAAGAGCGCCATTCTCAACAAGAGCGCGATCATCAACAAGAGCACCATCATCAACAAGAGCACCATCCTCAACAAGAACACCATCCTCAACAAGAGCGCCATCCTCAACAAGAGCAGCCATCCTCAACAAGAGCGCCATCCTCAACAAGAGCACTATCCTCAACAAGAGCGCCATCCTCAACAAGAGCGCCATCCTCAACAAGAGCGCCATCCTCAACAAGAGCGCCATCCTCAATAAGAGCGCCATCCTCAACAAGAACACCATCCTCAACAAGAACACCATCCTCAACAAGAGCGCCATCCTCAACAAGAACACCATCCTCAACCAGAACACCATCCTCAACAAGAGCGCCATCCTCAACAAGAGCGCCATCCTCAACAAGATCATCCTCAACAAGAGCGCCATCCTCAACAAGAACACCATCCTCAACAAGAGCACCATCCTCAACAAGAGCGCCATCCTCAACAAGAGCGCCATCCTCAACAAGAGCTCCATCCTCAACACCATCCTCAACAAGAGCGCCATCCTCAACAAGAGCGCCATCCTCAACAAGAGCGCCATCCTCAACAAGAGCTCCATCCTCAACAAGAGCGCCATCCTCAACAAGAGCACCATCCTCAACAAGAGCGCCATCCTCAACAAGAGCGCCATCCTCAACAAGAACACCATCCTCAACAAGACACCATCCTCAACAAGAACACCATCCTCAACAAGACACCATCCTCAACAAGAGCACCATCCTCAACAAGAGCGCCATCCTCAACAAGAACGCCATCCTCAACAAGAGCACCATCCTCAACAAGAGCGCCATCCTCAACAAGAGCGCCATCCTCAACAAGACACCATCCTCAACAAGACCACCATCCTCAACAAGAGCACCATCCTCAACAAGAACACCATCCTCAACAAGAACACCATCCTCAACAAGACACCATCCTCAACAAGAAGCCATCCTCAACAAGAACCCATCCTCAACATGAACACCATCTCAACAAGAGCACCATCCTCAACAAGAGAGCCATCCTCAACAAGAGCACCATCCTCAACAAGAGCACCATCCTCAACAAGAGCACCATCCTCAACAAGAGCGCCATCCTCAACAAGAGCAGCCATCCTCAACAAGAGCACCATCCTCAACAAGAGCTCCATCCTCAACAAGAGCTCCATCAACCATCAACAAGAGCAGCCATCCTCAACAAGAGCGCCATCCTCAACAAGAGCACCATCCTCAACAAGAGCACCATCCTCAACAAGAGCACCATCCTCAACAAGAGCGCCATCCTCAACAAGAGCTCCATCCTCAACAAGAGCACCATCCTCAACAAGAGCGCCATCCTCAACAAGAGCGCCATCCTCAACAAGAGCTCCATCCTCAACAAGAGCAGCCATCCTCAACAAGAGCTCCATCCTCACAAGAGCGCCACCTCAACAAGAGCGCCATCCTCAACAAGAGCGCCATCCTCAACAAGAGCGCCATCCTCAACAAGAGCGCCATCCTCAACAAGAGCGCCATCCTCAACAAGAGCACCATCCTCAACAAGAGCACCATCCTCAACAAGAGCGCCATCCTCAACAAGAGCGCCATCCTCAACAAGAGCTCCATCCTCAACAAGAGCGCCATCCTCAACAAGAGCTCCATCCTCAAACAAGAGCGCCATCCTCAACAAGAACACATCCTCAACAAGAACTCCATCCTCAACAGAGAGCTCATCCTCAACAAGACCGCCATCCTCAACAAGAGCGCCATCCTCAACAAGAGCGCCATCCTCAACAAGAACACCATCCTCAACAAGAGCGCCATCCTCAACAAGAGCGCCATCCTCAACAAGAGCGCCATCCTCAACAAGAGCGCCATCCTCAACAAGAGCACCATCCTCAACAAGAACACCATCCTCAACAAGAGCACCATCCTCAACAAGAGCGCCATCCTCAACAAGAACACCATCCTCAACAAGAGCGCCATCCTCAACAAGAGCGCCATCCTCAACAAGAGCGCCATCCTCAACAAGAGCGCCATCCTCAACAAGAACACCATCCTCAACAAGAACACCATCCTCAACAAGAGCACCATCCTCAACAAGAGCGCCATCCTCAACAAGAGCGCCATCCTCAACAAGAGCGCCATCCTCAACAAGAACACCATCCTCAACAAGAGCGCCATCCTCAACAAGAGCTCCATCCTCAACAAGAGCACCATCCTCAACAAGAGCACCATCCTCAACAAGAGCGCCATCCTCAACAAGAGCACCATCCTCAACAAGAGCACCATCCTCAACAAGAGCACCATCCTCAACAAGAGCACCATCCTCAACAAGAGCGCCATCCTCAACAAGAGCGCCATCCTCAACAAGAGCGCCATCCTCAACAAGAGCGCCATCCTCAACAAGAGCGCCATCCTCAACAAGAGCGCCATCCTCAACAAGAGCGCCATCCTCAACAAGAGCACCATCCTCAACAAGAGCGCCATCCTCAACAAGAGCTCCATCCTCAACAAGAGCTCCATCCTCAACAAGAGCGCCATCCTCAACAAGAGCGCCATCCTCAACAAGAGCACCATCCTCAACAAGAGCGCCATCCTCAACAAGAGCACCATCCTCAACAAGAGCGCCATCCTCAACAAGAGCTCCATCCTCAACAAGAGCACCATCCTCAACAAGAGCACCATCCTCAACAAGAGCACCATCCTCAACAAGAGCACCATCCTCAACAAGAGCACCATCCTCAACAAGACACCATCCTCAACAAGAGCACATTCAACAAGAGCACCATCCTCAACAAGACACCATCCTCAACAAGAGCACCATCCTCAACAAGAGCGCCATCCTCAACAAGAGCACCATCCTCAACAAGAGCGCCATCCTCAACAAGAGCACCATCCTCAACAAGAACACCATCCTCAACAAGAGCACCATCCTCAACAAGAGCGCCATCCTCAACAAGAGCACCATCCTCAACAAGAGCACCATCCTCAACAAGAGCACCATCCTCAACAAGAGCGCCATCCTCAACAAGAGCACCATCCTCAACAAGACACCATCCTCAACAAGAACACCATCCTCAACAAGACACCATCCTCAACAAGAGCGCCATCCTCAACAAGAACACCATCCTCAACAAGAGCACCATCCTCAACAAGAACACCATCCTCAACAAGACACCATCCTCAACAAGAGCTCCATCCTCAACAAGAACACCATCCTCAACAAGAGCGCCATCCTCAACAAGAACACCATCCTCAACAAGACACCATCCTCAACAAGAGCTCCATCCTCAACAAGACACCATCCTCAACAAGAGCGCCATCCTCAACAAGAGCACCATCCTCAACAAGACACCATCCTCAACAAGAGCGCCATCCTCAACAAGAGCGCCATCCTCAACAAGAGCGCCATCCTCAACAAGAGCACCATCCTCAACAAGAGCTCCATCCTCAACAAGAGCGCCATCCTCAACAAGAGCGCCATCCTCAACAAGAGCGCCATCCTCAACAAGAGCGCCATCCTCAACAAGAACACCATCCTCAACAAGAGCGCCATCCTCAACAAGAGCGCCATCCTCAACAAGAGCACCATCCTCAACAAGAGCAGCCATCCTCAACAAGAGCGCCATCCTCAACAAGAGCTCCATCCTCAACAAGAGCACCATCCTCAACAAGAGCGCCATCCTCAACAAGAACACCATCCTCAACAAGAGCAGCCATCCTCAACAAGAGCAGCCATCCTCAACAAGAGCGCCATCCTCAACAAGAACGCCATCCTCAACAAGAGCGCCATCCTCAACAAGAGCTCCATCCTCAACAAGAGCGCCATCCTCAACAAGAGCACCATCCTCAACAAGAGCGCCATCCTCAACAAGACACCATCCTCAACAAGAGCTCCATCCTCAACAAGAGCAGCCATCCTCAACATGACACCATCCTCAACAGAGCGCCATCCTCAACAGGAAAACCATCCTCAACAAGAGCACCTCCTCAACAAGAGCACCATCCTCAACAAGAAGCCATCCTCAACAAACCCATCCTCAACAAGACACCATCCTCAACAAGAACACCATCCTCACAAGAACACCATCCTCAACAAGAGCACCATCCTCAACAAGAACACCATCCTCAACAAGAACACCATCCTCAACAAGAGCGCCATCCTCAACAAGAGCACCATCCTCAACAAGAGCGCCATCCTCAACAAGAGCGCCATCCTCAACAAGAGCAGCCATCCTCAACAAGAGCGCCATCCTCAACAAGAGCACCATCCTCAACAAGAACCCATCCTCAACAAGAGCACCATCCTCAACAAGAGCGCCATCTCAACAAGAGCACCATCCTCAACAAGAGCGCCATCCTCAACAAGAGCGCCATCCTCAACAAGAGCACATCCTCAACAAGAGCGCCATCCTCAACAAGAGCACCATCCTCAACAAGAGCGCCATCCTCAACAAGAGCGCCATCCTCAACAAGAGCGCCATGCTCAACAAGAGCGCCATCCTCAACAAGAGCACCATCCTCAACAAGAGCGCCATCCTCAACAAGAACACCATCCTCAACAAGAACACTATCCTCAACAAGAACAGCATCCTCAACAAGAGCGCCATCCTCAACAAGAACACATTCAACAAGAGTGCACGTCCTCAACAAGAGCGCCATCCTCAACAAGAGCTGCCATCCTCAACAAGAGCTCCATCCTCAACAAGAGCGCCATCCTCAACAAGCGCCATCTCACAAAGCCCATCCTCAACAAGAGCACCATCTCAACAAGAGCGCCATCCTCAACAAGAGCGCCATCCTCACAAGAACACTATCATGCACAAGAGCATCATCCTCAACAAGAGCGCCATCTCAACAAGAACACCATCCTCAACAAGAGCACCATCCTCAACAAGAGCGCCATCCTCAACAAGAACACCATCCTCAACAAGAACACCATCCTCAACAAGAGCGCCATCCTCAACAAGAACACCATCCTCAACAAGAGCGCCATCCTCAACAAGAGCGCCATCCTCAACAAGAACACCATCCTCAACAAGAACACCATCCTCAACAAGAGCGCCATCCTCAACAAGAACACCATCCTCAACAAGAACACCATCCTCAACAAGAGCGCCATCCTCAACAAGAACACCATCCTCAACAAGAGCGCCATCCTCAACAAGAACACCATCCTCAACAAGAGCGCCATCCTCAACAAGAGCGCCATCCTCAACAAGAACACTATCATGAACAAGAGCATCATCCTCAACAAGAGCGCCAACCTCAACAAGAACACCATCCTCAACAAGAGCACCATCCTCAACAAGAGCGCCATCCTCAACAAGAACACCATCCTCAACAAGAACACCATCCTCAACAAGAGCGCCATCCTCAACAAGAACACCATCCTCAACAAGAGCGCCATCCTCAACAAGAGCACATCCTCAACAAGAGCGCCATCCTCAACAAGAGCGCCATCCTCAACAAGAGCGCCATCCTCAACAAGAGCGCCATCCTCAATAAGAGCGCCATCCTCAACAAGAACACCATCCTCAACAAGAACACCATCCTCAACAAGAGCGCCATCCTCAACAAGAACACCATCCTCAACCAGAACACCATCCTCAACAAGAGCGCCATCCTCAACAAGAGCGCCATCCTCAACAAGATCATCCTCAACAAGAGCGCCATCCTCAACAAGAACACCATCCTCAACAAGAGCACCATCCTCAACAAGAGCGCCATCCTCAACAAGAGCGCCATCCTCAACAAGAGCTCCATCCTCAACACCATCCTCAACAAGAGCGCCATCCTCAACAAGAGCGCCATCCTCAACAAGAGCGCCATCCTCAACAAGAACACCATCCTCAACAAGATCATCCTCAACAAGAACGCCATCCTCAACAAGAGCGCCATCCTCAACAAGAGCGCCATCCTCAACAAGAGCGCCATCCTCAACAAGAGCTCCATCCTCAACAAGAGCACCATCCTCAACAAGAGCGCCATCCTCAACAAGAGCGCCATCCTCAACAAGAGCGCCATCCTCAACAAGAGCGCCATCCTCAACAAGAGCGCCATCCTCAACAAGAGCGCCATCCTCAACAAGAGCGCCATCCTCAACAAGAGCGCCATCCTCAACAAGAGCGCCATCCTCAACAAGAGAGCCATCCTCAACAAGAGCGCCATCCTCAACAAGAGCGCCATCCTCAACAAGAGCGCCATCCTCAACAAGAGCGCCATCCTCAACAAGAGCGCCATCCTCAACAAGAGCGCCATCCTCAACAAGAGCGCCATCCTCAACAAGAACACCATCCTCAACAAGAGCGCCATCCTCAACAAGAGCGCCATCCTCAACAAGAGCGCCATCCTCAACAAGAGCGCCATCCTCAACAAGAGCGCCATCCTCAACAAGAGCGCCATCCTCAACAAGAGCGCCATCCTCAACAAGAGCACCATCCTCAACAAGAGCGCCATCCTCAACAAGAGCACCATCCTCAACAAGAGCGCCATCCTCAACAAGAGCGCCATCCTCAACAAGAGCGCCATCCTCAACAAGAGCGCCATCCTCAACAAGAGCGCCATCCTCAACAAGAGCACCATCCTCAACAAGAGCGCCATCCTCAACAAGAGCTCCATCCTCAACAAGAGCACCATCCTCAACAAGAGCGCCATCCTCAACAAGAGCTCCATCCTCAACAAGAACACCATCCTCAACAAGAGCACCATCCTCAACAAGAGCGCCATCCTCAACAAGAGCTCCATCCTCAACAAGAGCACCATCCTCAACAAGAGCGCCATCCTCAACAAGAGCGCCATCCTCAACAAGAGCGCCATCCTCAACAAGAGCGCCATCCTCAACAAGAGCACCATCCTCAACAAGAGCGCCATCCTCAACAAGAGCACCATCCTCAACAAGAGCGCCATCCTCAACAAGAGCGCCATCCTCAACAAGAGCGCCATCCTCAACAAGAACACCATCCTCAACAAGAGCGCCATCCTCAACAAGAGCTCCATCCTCAACAAGAGCACCATCCTCAACAAGAGCACCATCCTCAACAAGAGCGCCATCCTCAACAAGAGCACCATCCTCAACAAGAGCACCATCCTCAACAAGAGCACCATCCTCAACAAGAGCGCCATCCTCAACAAGAGCGCCATCCTCAACAAGAGCGCCAACCTCAACAAGAGCACCATCCTCAACAAGAGCACCATCCTCAACAAGAGCACCATCCTCAACAAGAACACCATCCTCAACAAGAGCGCCATCCTCAACAAGAGCACCATCCTCAAAAAGAGCACCATCCTCAACAACAACACCATCCTCAACAAGACACCAGCCTCAACAAGAGCGCCATCCTCAATATGAACACATTCAACAAGAACACCATCCTCAACAAGAGCGCCATCCTCAACAAGAGCGTGATCATCAACAAGAGCGCCATCCTCAACAAGAGCGCCATCCTCAACAAGAGCGTGATCATCAACAAGAACACCATCCTCAACAAGACACCATCCTCAACAAGAGCACCATCCTCAACAAGAACACCATCCTCAACAAGACACCATCCTCAACAAGAACACCATCCTCAACAAGAACACCATCCTCAACAAGACACCATCCTCAACAAGAGAGCCATCCTCAACAAGAGCGCCATCCTCAACAAGAACACCATCCTCAACAAGACACCATCCTCAACAAGAGCGCCATCCTCAACAAGAGCGCCATCCTCAACAAGAGCGCCATCCTCAACAAGAGCACCATCCTCAACAAGAACACCATCCTCAACAAGACACCATCCTCAACAAGAGCGCCATCCTCAACAAGAGCACCATCCTCAACAAGAGCGCCATCCTCAACAAGAGCACCATCCTCAACAAGAACACCATCCTCAACAAGACACCATCCTCAACAAGAGCGCCATCCTCAACAAGAGCACCATCCTCAACAAGAGCACCATCCTCAACAAGAGCACCATCCTCAACAAGAGCGCCATCCTCAACAAGAACACCATCCTCAACAAGACACCATCCTCAACAAGAACACCATCCTCAACAAGACACCATCCTCAACAAGAGCGCCATCCTCAACAAGAACACCATCCTCAACAAGAGCACCATCCTCAACAAGAACACCATCCTCAACAAGACACCATCCTCAACAAGAGCTCCATCCTCAACAAGAACACCATCCTCAACAAGAGCACCATCCTCAACAAGAGCGCCATCCTCAACAAGAACACCATCCTCAACAAGAGCATCATCCTCAACAAGAGCGCCATCCTCAACAAGAGCTCCATCCTCAACAAGAGCGCCATCCTCAACAAGAGCACCATCCTCAACAAGAGCGCCATCCTCAACAAGAGCGCCATCCTCAACAAGAACATCATCCTCAACAAGAGCGCCATCCTCAACAAGAACACCATCCTCAACAAGAACACTATCATGAACAAGAGCATCATCCTCAACAAGAGCGCCATCCTCAACAAGAGCACCATCCTCAACAAGAGCACCATCCTCAACAAGACACCATCCTCAACAAGAACACCATCCTCAACAAGACACCATCTCAACAAGAGCGCCATCATCAACAAGAGCACCATCCTCAACAAGAGCGCCATCCTCAACAAGACACCATCCTCAACAAGAGCACCATCCTCAACAAGAACACCATCCTCAACAAGACACCATCCTCAACAAGAGCGCCATCCTCAACAAGAACACCATCCTCAACAAGAGCACCATCCTCAAGAAGAACACCATCCTCAACAAGACACCATCCTCAACAAGAGCGCCATCCTCAACAAGAACACCATCCTCAACAAGAGCACCATCTCAAGAAGAACACCATCCTCAACAAGACACCATCCTCAACAAGAGCGCCATCCTCAACAAGAGCGCCATCCTCAACAAGAACACCATCCTCAACAAGACACCATCCTCAACAAGAGCGCCATCCTCAACAAGAGCACCATCCTCAACAAGAGCGCCATCCTCAACAAGAGCGCCATCCTCAACAAGAGCACCATCCTCAACAAGAGCACCATCCTCAACAAGAACACCATCCTCAACAAGACACCATCCTCAACAAGAGCACATTCAACAAGAGCACCATCCTCAACAAGAGCGCCATCTTCAACAAGAGCGCCATCCTCAACAAGAGCATCATCCTCAACAAGAGCGCCAACCTCAACAAGAGCACCATCCTCAACAAGAGCGCCAGCTTCAACAAGAGCACCATCCTCAATATGAACACATTCAACAAGAACACCATCCTCAACAAGAGCGCCAGCTTCAACAAGAGCACCATCCTCAATTTGAACACATTCAACAAGAACACCATCCTCAACAAGAGCGCCAGCTTCAACAAGAGCACCATCCTCAACAAGAACACCATCATGAACAAGAGCGCCATCCTCAACAAGAGCATCATCCTCAACAAGAGCGCCATCCTCAACAAGAACACCATCCACAACAAGAACACCATCATGAACAAGAGCGCCATCCTCAACAAGAGCATCATCCTCAACAAGAGCGCCATCCTCAACAAGAACACCATCCTCAACAAGAGCATCATCCTCAACAAGAGCGCCATCCTCAACAAGAGCTCCATCCTCAACAAGAGCAACATCCTCAACAAGAGCACCATCCTCAACAAGAGCGCCATCCTCAACAAGAGCGCCATCCTCAACAACAGCGCGATCATCAACAAGAGCACCATCATCAACAAGAGCACCATACTCAACAACAGCGCCATCCTCAACAAGACACCATCCTCAACAAGACACCATCCTCAACAAGAACACCATCCTCAACAAGAGCGCCATTCTCAACAAGAGCGCGATCATCAACAAGAGCACCATCATCAACAAGAGCACCATCCTCAACAAGAGCGCGATCATCAACAAGAGCACCATACTCAACAAGAACACCATCCTCAACAAGAGCGCCATCCTCAACAAGAGCACCATCCTCAACAAGAGCGCCATCCTCAACAAGAACACCATCCTCAACAAGAGCGCCATCCTCAACAAGAACACTATCCTGAACAAGAGCACCATCCTCAACAAGAGCGCCATCCTCAACAAGAGCGCCATCCTCAACAAGAGCACCATCCTCAACAAGAGCGCCATCCTCAACAAGAACACCATCCTCAACAAGAGCGCCATCCTCAACAAGACACCATCCTCAACAAGAACACCATCCTCAACAAGACACCATTCTCAACAAGAGCGCGATCCTCAACAAGAGCACCATCCTCAACAAGAGCGCCATCCTCAACAAGAGCACCATCCTCAACAAGAGCACCATCCTCAACAAGAACACCATCCTCAACAAGACACCATCCTCAACAAGAGCGCCATCCTCAACAAGAACACCATCCTCAACAAGAGCACCATCCTCAACAAGAACACCATCCTCAACAAGACCCATCCTCAACAAGAGCGCCATCCTCAACAAGAACACCATCCTCAACAAGAGCAGCCATCCTCAACAGAGCACCATCCTCAACAAGAGCGCCATCCTCAACAAGAGCGCCATCCTCAACAAGAGCGCCATCCTCAACAAGAGCGCCATCCTCAACAAGAACACCATCCTCAACAAGAGCACCATCCTCAACAAGAGCGCCATCCTCAACAAGAGCACCATCCTCAACAAGAGCGCCATCCTCAACAAGAGCGCCATCCTCAACAAGAGCACACATCCTCAACAAGAGCAGCCATCCTCAACAAGAGAGCCATCCTCAACAAGAGCTCCATCCTCAACAAGAGCACCATCTCAACAAGAGCACCATCCTCAACAAGAGCGCCATCCTCAACAAGAGCGCCATCCTCAACAAGAGCACCATCCTCAACAAGAGCGCATCCTCAACAAGAGCACCATCCTCAACAAGAGCGCCATCCTCAACAAGAGCAGCCATCCTCAACAA